>CP142132.1:0-445000 GCA_036013995.1 Theobroma grandiflorum | reverse complement strand
TCCCCAACCAAGGAAGAAAAGAATAATGCAAATTGTTGCTATGGTTAGCCTACGACGGTGATTGACCACCAAAACTGGCTCGTGCGCGGGTCATGCCTATGGCAACACATCAACAATTATAGAAAGGAAACATAGCTGCCTGCCTCGAGCAGGCCGGTTTCATACTTTGAACCAAGCCAGCCATCCCTCTAAAGTGGAAAGCAAAGATGGAAACATAACACTTTGTTCACTCCATCCTTGGCATTTTGAGACATTCGGTTGGTTAAAAGCCCAACATCACTATTTGATTAATCCTAATCAAAGTTGCATTCAATTATTTTATTCATGGAAAACCCTAGTGAAACTACTTATCCACCATTAGTTTAACCCAAAATTAACACCATCGAATGTGAATGCTACATGCCCATTGTGTTGCTTTTGTATATTTTAGTGATTGTTGGGGACGACTTTTATAATCCCAAAACACTAGGCAGACCAAAGTTTATATTAAGCAATATACTTAAGCCATCATCATGTGCTTTTCTTCTCTTTTTTTTCTTTAGCGACATGAAAAGTTTCAACACACCTATTTTAAAGCCTATAAAGCCCTTTTTTTTTCGACACGAGAAAACATGAATAACATTCGTGCATCTTATCAGCGTCTGCTTGATTTCTTTTTTTTTCTTGTCAACAAAAGAAGCGAAATTAAATATTACTTTCATAACAATGATTTAGTTCGGCTTGAATGATTAAAGGTGTGCGATAAATTAGGGTTAAAGTTGTTGCCTAAAATTCTCGAAAGAAAAAAAAAAACAAAACATGGGCTAGCAATTAGAATTCCTTGTACTGTTAGTTTGAAACTAGGAAATGATTCCACGATTTTCTAAATGACATTAATTGTTTCTTAAGTGGAACTAATTAATAACATATATTGTCTAAACTCTAAAGTGGTTCTTATCAAGAATGTTCGAAATCGGACCGATATTAACTTCAATTAATCTTCAGTTCAACTTAGTTGAAACAACAATTGAATAAAGTGGTCAAGTCAAAAACAAAGTTTTACTCAATAACATAAAAATCAAAGGGAATTAAAGCAACAAAGTCAAAGAAAAGAGTGGTCAACCAGCAAATATCACCCACAAAAATCTTAAGCTGACCTTTCCAAGTGGACGAGGCAAAAGAGTCAGCTCCATAAGCATTAATGTTTCATTTAGATAATGTGATGGGCATAAGATAATCTAATATCGGCTCACTGAATTGGAACGAGACACTAAAAATTAGTTAAAACTCTGCAAATCCTAATTTGCAGCCAAACCTAATCGCTTTTGACATTGAGAAACATTGGTTATAGAAGTTTCCATTGCAACTATGTGGTCAAAACCTTGGTCGTTGGTTCATTACTTTATTTTTTTATTTTTTGTTTTTGGACTTGTTAATTAATAGTTGACGAGCCCAGTTGGAAGCCCAGATGGATCAGGCTGACCCGATGGTTCTGTATGCTACTTGGGCTTAATGGGTTTCATTCAGGTGAATTAGGCCAGTCCCTCAATTCCCGAGTTTTCTTTCAGACAGTTTGCATGGGCCTTCTTGCATGAATTACGATCAGTTCAAATATTTTAATATAAAAAAGGATTTTTTTTCAAGTTATATTTTATGTTTTTTTAATTAATTCGTTAAAAATAAATTATATTCCCATATGGTTAATTTTTTAATAAAATTATCAAAATATTTTTAAATATGATTGAGTTAGTACTAAAATTATTTACATTTCTAAGCTTAAATTTTTTGAATTAAAAAAAAGTTATGTAGTAATATTCAGTTATAAGTCAACAAAAAATGTGTTTCAATTTATTTATTAATATTAATTAACGAGATAAAAAAGGCTTTGTGTATACTATTTTTATCCTTTTCCCTTGGGGCAGATATTCAAGAGCCAAACGGAGCGTTTTGGGATTCCTCATAAGCGGTGGAATTACTTTATTCACGACGTATCGTTCTTTTCTTTTTTAACTTTCCCACTTCACAGTACAAGGAATCAAAGCGCGAGAAAATTCTCCTTACTCCTCTAGCTTCCTCTTTAGTCCTTGCTTTATTCATTTCTCCAATTTTCTCTCCATCCAAACACCAGACGTGTCTCTCTATATTTCCCTTGCTTTACTTCATTGATCGTCTTATTTCACTGGAGCAAAAGGTTTTTTCCTAGGTCAACTCGATCACGGCATAGAACATTTTGATCGAATCGAAGGAAACCTTCAATTTGCGCGCTGGAATATTGATTTGTTTGCGGAACTTAGGGTTTGTTGGAGGCGGTGAGATTCGAGAATGTTCTTCTCGGGTGATCCGACGACTCGGAAACGAGTTGATTTGGGAGGTCGGAGTTCGAAGGAGAGAGATAGGCAGAAACTTCTAGAACAAACGCGGTTGGAGCGGAACCGCCGCCTCTGGTTGCGGCAACAGAACTCCGCAGCTCTCAAGATTCAGGTTGGCTTTTGTCCTACTCAATTTGAATTATGCCGTTTCTTAGCTTTGATAATAATATTTTTTTCTGTTAATTGTTGAAGACACTGGAACTCGAACTTTATTTGCATTGAGCTGAAAATTAATCTCCTGAAATTTTCCATGCGTTTTTAGTTTAAATACGAGAATGTTCAATGGACAGGCGTGGAAGAGGGGAGGGAGGGTGGGGGGCGATAAAGGGTTGAGGTAGCCTTTTGTTCGGGATTCCGCTGAATAACAACGCTTCCATGCTGTCATGTTTTCCAAATTTTGTAGGTTTGTTTGGAGTGGGACAGAACTGGTTACAGTGGATATGTTGCACTCTTTTAGTATTATGTATAGGTTCTTCTGTTGTGTTGGATAAGAGATTGGTGTAATTTTGGGGATGAAATATAGGTGGAAACGGCAAATAATATAGTGAACTGATATGGGTTTATACCGAATGTTTTCCTTGTAACTGCTTTATATTGGGAATGAGATTCACTGCCAAGGCATTTGATGCATTTTGGTATTTAAATGGTGAAGATGTTCTTGATTCTTTCTTAGTTATTATCTACTTTATGATTATCAACATCAGATACTCATTACTAAACTGAATTGGCGTTGGTGTAGGTGGTATATGAGAATCTTTTAGCTATTTCTTTCTGTTAGGCTGAATTAAATGGTTCTGGATTTGCCTATAAGAACTTGCTGGTATAATTTTTGCAAAGTGTTGACTAATTACTAGCTACAGAAATACTTCAGAGGGAGAAAGGTAGTGGAAGCTGAACATGCCAAGGTGCGAGAGCAGTTCTACCAAACCTATGGGAAGCGCTGCCAAAATGTGGACAGGTAAATTTGTACATCCATATCCAAGTGTCTTAAAGGTGTTTTCATTGATTCTTGGTTCATTTTAATGATAGTTTGCTTTAATATCAACAAAGTGAATTGAGATACACTTTTAATAGGACTGTTTTATTGCTTTTCTGAATGACTTCTTTTTTCATGTGATTTTCTTATTTTGTTCAGATTTTCTCTGTTTATGCAGGCATTGTTTTGGTCCAGACTCAGAGTTTTTCCGCCAGCTAATTTTCTTCTTTAATGCTGGGAATACAGATGATTTTTTAGTTCTTGTTGAGACTTGCCGATTACTTCAGCAGTTTGTTCGAGATAGTGGTATTTTTATTAAATAGTTGTATTATGGATAAGTTGTGTAATTTTTTTATTGTATTCTGCATATGCTTATGGTAGTGTTTATCTTTCTTTCTTTCTCTAAGTTTTGCATAAAATTATGAAGCAGGGGATGTCGTGGGACTCTTTGCAGGCATGGAGTACTCATCCTATCGTTCTTTGGTTGCCTACAGAGTGAAGCAACTCTCATTTGCTTGTATTCAGGCTATACATCAGAACAGGTTAGTGAATCAAACCTTCTTGTGTTAGGTAGGTGTTGTCTTATTAATCATTTTTATTTTTGTTTCACATGATGGAGCTTGTGTTCTTTTATCTATGAAAGTGGGTTTTAGATGATCTTTAGAATCCAAGGGATCTAAAATAGAAAAACAAAAAATGGGACAAATGAAGGCCTGATCTTGATGATAACTTAATATATGTATTCTCATGCACCCATCTCTCTCTCTTTTGCCCCACTTTCTCATTGTTTGTGTCTGGCACTGTAACGTCTAGTAGAATTTATACTCTTATTCTGTTTGTAATTTTGAAAGTAATATTACTTAGTTTGTTTATTGGATAGAAATCAATTGAAAGATCAACTTTTGACGACTCCAGAGGATTCTAGTGCACCAGCAGCCATCTTGCTTGAAGCACTGGTCTTGTTGTTAGATCTTAAACTGCCATGGGCTTGTAAGACCGTAGGTTATCTCATGCAAAGAAACGTATTCTCTCTGTTTAGAGAAGTTGTTCAAAAAGTAAAGGTATGTTTTTTTGTTACCCTGGTTTTAGGTTTTGCTTCTTTAATTGGATATGATCTTTATGTAGCCATTTTGGTATCCCTATATCTGGTATTGTGCATCTTAAAACTTGTGATTTAGTAATTGCCTTGCTGCTTTTCTGATGCTACCTTAATTTCGTGGTGCAGGAAAATGTAAATGCTAGAGGTTCTTTTGGGAAAATATCTGCATTGGAGCATGTCCTTGCTCTTATGATTTCTCATGTTGGTCAGAGTCCATGTATTTGCTCAAATATTAATACACAGTGGAGTTTCTTGTCCCAGATTCTTACAATCCCTTTCTTATGGCAGCTTTTTCCGTACTTAAAAGAGGTAGATTTGTTCTACATCTTACTTGTTTGAGACTTTATAAGTTGTTTCTTTGAGCTTAATTCAATCTTGATAGTGATGGCATGTGGTGCTGAAAAACTTCAAAGCATATTCTATCTATTCTACATGGTTGTTTCTGAGAACAAGCTGTACATATTTTCATTGCAACATAATTTTTGTTTTTGTTTTATGTTTGTTGCAGATTATAATTTTATGATGTTTTACTATCTAGGTTTTTGCATCTCGGAGCTTGAGCCAATACTACACTAATCAGATGGCTTTGTGCGTGCAAAATCATGCTAATGTACTTCCCACTGATATATCAAATGAGTTTCCTGGTTATGCTTGTCTTCTTGGTAATTTATTAGAAACTGCAGGTGCTGCTCTATCTCAGCCTGACTGCTCATTTGAAATGGTAAGAAACTGATTTTTCATTTTAATTAGACCATAGGCTTTTCTGCTACTAGCTTCTTTTGTATTCATTAGCCATAAATGTGGTCATTCTATATACATTGCTTTTGAATAATATTTTCCTTTTGATGTAATTGAATGCTATGAAAATGTGCATAGTTAAATGCGAGTATATTTTTGAGATATCGGACTCAAATAACTTCCCTGACTTCTTTTAATTCTTTCAAGTTTTGATCTTAATATTTCTGTTAAAGCTGATTTTATGTTTGCATTAAATTTGGTTATCTACTTTTATGTTTGCATTAAAGTTGCTTCTTATGCTATTTTTTTTTCAATATTTAATATAATTAGGTTTTGAAGCTAGTTTTTTACTTTCTTTTTAATTTTGTGCAGGCCATAGACCTTGCAGCAGTTACAACATTCTTGTTGGAAGCTCTTCCTCCTATAAAATCCTCAGGCAGAGAAAGTAGAGAAAGTATGCCTTGCCTCTTGATATGCCTATCTCTCTCTCTCTTTCCTCCTTTTATATGCCAATTGGTTTTTTTGAAGCTTCCTTAATAAGAAAATTATAAGCTTGGTTATAGTACAGCAACTATGACTTGATATTTGGCTCACTGATTCTTGTTTAAATTGGTTCATTGAAATGTATATGCATAAAATTTTTGGCTTCAGGTTCCATGGTTGGGGATGATGATATGGCCATAGGTGATGAAGTAGGAGAAATACTTTTGGATCGTAATTTGGAACTGCAGATAACCAATGCTATAGATTCACGCTTTCTTCTGCAATTGGTAGGCAGTGTTGACACTTTCTGTTAGTTTGAAAATGACGTGGCTATCCTTATGAAATTGGTGTTTTCTTTTCAATAGTAAAGAAAGGTTTCAAATTTTTATTCTTCTGGGGCAGACTAATGTGTTATTTGGAGGGATTTCCGCTGTCCATGGTTCACATACTGAAGGACCAGATGATAAGGAGGTGGCAGCTGTTGGTGCTGCTTGTGCTTTTCTGCATGTTACATTCAATACTTTACCTCTAGAGAGAATCATGACTGTACTAGCATATAGAACTGAACTTGTTCCAGTGCTTTGGAATTTCATGAAACGATGTCATCAAAATCAAAAGTGGTCATCCTTGCCTGAGCGATTTTCATATCTCTTGGGAGATGCACCTGGTTGGCTGCTACCTCTGTCTGTTTTCTGTCCTGTGTACAAGTAAGATGCTTGGTTGATTTCTGGAAGAATCATTTTATGCAGTTCCTGTTGCGTGTTTCATTCTTAACTCGTTTATGCAGTTCCTTTTGTAAATGCTAAATGGTATTTTGAGATTGATGACTCACTAGTCTGGTTTCTTTGTGGTTGATTAGGCACATGCTTATGATAGTTGATAATGAGGAGTTTTATGAGCAGGAGAAGCCACTGTCTTTGAAGGATGTCAGATGCCTAATCATCATTCTGAGACAGGTAGCTTCATTTTTGTGACACTGTAGTTCAACAACCTATTATTTAAACTGTGGAGCAGTTTTAATGTTGATTCTGAAAAATAACTTGTTTGCACTGGACTTTCTTTAAATTAAAGAAATGATTTATGGATATTTATGGACCATATGATAGCATTGGTGGCAGCCGTGATTGTTATGATTACCATGAAATTGCTAGTGCAGGTGTAACCTGGCTTAATGGTCTGACTAACATTCATGTAATTCTTCTATTTTCCAATATAGGCTTTGTGGCAGCTCCTATGGGTGAACCCTTCAGCTCATCCTGTTTCTGGGAAATCTGTCTCCAACACTTCTGCTCATACGAGGCACCCTGTTGAAGCTATTCAAAATAGGGTTGGTACTGTAGCATCTGAGCTCCTCTCACAGGTAGGTTCCAGTGTAACTTGTTGAATTTCTGGCTTCTCACTTGATTACATTTTGTCTTGTGCTTGATAAATCAAATTATTGGGGCAGTGCTCGATACATATAAATATAATGATGCATTTGTTGAGAGTAATGGCACATAGGAAAACATTATGATCTTTTTCACATTTCTGTTCTTTGTTATTTAAAACTGCTCTTATAGTTGCAAGATTGGAACAATCGGCGGCAGTTTACTCCCCCCAGCGACTTTCATGCTGACGGTGTAAATGACTTTTTCATTTCTCAGGTAATGGCTTCTCAATTGCAGCTTTAAGTTTCCAGTACCAATTTTTTTTTTTTCATGCAGCTTGTTCTGATCTCAATTTTTCTTAACAGGCTGTAATGGAAGGCACAAAAGCACATGACATATTAAAGCAAGCACCTTTTTTGATTCCATTTACCAGCAGAGTTAAAATATTCACTGTAAGTGAATAATTAGCAAATTTTGCTTCCAATCTTTAGTTGGAAATTGTTGGATCTTGAAGAATAAGATCAAGCTGTTGATATGACTATCATTATATGAATTCCTTGGCTGGGATGTTGGGGAGTTAGCTGGGAAAATTAGTCTAATATTTGGATTCTTTTTCACTATTACTGACTTTTTGTTATTTGCTTTGCTTTGTATGTCCTTTCTATAATTCCATCTACCAGTCACAACTAGCATCAGTTAGGCAGAGACAAGGGGCTCATGGTGTTTTTACCCGAAACCGATTCAGAATACGAAGGGATCACATTTTGGAAGATGCTTATAATCAGATGAGCGCATTGTCTGAGGAGGATCTTCGAGGATTGGTATTCTTTATTTAAGTATTCTCACATATGAAAACCTTGTTATCTTTAATGGCTTTGCTGAATCTGATCTCTGCCCTCTTGACACTGTCTAGCAATGATATAATCAGTTTCTTTTGTCTACAGATTCGTGTAACATTTGTCAATGAATTTGGAGTGGAGGAGGCTGGTATTGATGGTGGTGGAATTTTCAAAGATTTTATGGAGAATATTACTCGAGCTGCATTCGATGTACAGTATGGGTTATTTAAGGTTGCTAATCTATGCTACTGCTTACTCCTCTTATTCTTTTCGTATACATCAATAAGCTGGCTGGCACATATATCCATAGATTTTTTTTTTTAATATACCAATTTTGGTAAAGAAGCCAGTAGTGGCTTCGTTATCTTTCTCCAGTGATTATTGGATTTAAGATGCCATGCTTCATTCTGATCGAACAGCTTGAGAGAGAATATCAATATTCAAATCCTGCTGAACAAGGGAAGAATAAAAATATGTGGATTTTCTTGATCAAGATATATTTTTTAAATAATAAAAATATCTTAATGTACTTGGCTTGATTTGTAAACAATTGTGCTTCAATGGAAATTATAAATGATAAAGCTGAATGCAACACTGATTGTAATCTGAACTTGGTATAAAGATGTAGAATAGATCAGGAGTTCAAATGCAGGGTGTCATTACCCTCTGCTACTAGTTGTCTTCTGAGACTAGCATGTTCGTTATTGAAGCTTCATTACCATTTCTTGTTTTTCATTCAAAGTCAACCATGGTTGTCACTAATCAGGATCCATTCTGTTGTATATGTTAACTTGTCCCACTTGTTATATATTGTTCTGTTTTTAATAACATGTGATTTTTTTTCTTTGACATACTGCTTGGCATGGCGATACAGGAAACTGCTGATCACCTTCTATACCCTAATCCTGGATCAGGAATGATACATGAACAACACCTCCAATTTTTCCATTTCTTGGGAACACTTCTTGCAAAGGTATGTCATTCTATTACTGAAGCTTAATCCATTCAGTCCGATGCTGTATTTATATCTAATATTTAATTCGCCTGTATGCCATCTCAGCGTTATCAATTACTGGGCTTATTGATGATGTATAATGTTACCTTTGTTGTAGGCCATGTTTGAAGGGATTCTTGTGGATATACCATTTGCAACATTCTTTTTGAGCAAATTGAAACAAAAGTAAGGTTTTGAATGGTTTCTCCCCTCTGAAAGAGCTTGTTGTATATTGTATTCTAGATGTACCGAGTCATGCATATTTGCCCCTTCCATTGATCAGGTACAACTATTTAAATGACTTGCCTTCCTTGGACCCAGAATTATATCGCCACCTTATTTTCTTAAAGGTGATTTTTCTTGATCTTTTTCTTTTTTAATCTCTTGCATTTATACTTAATGGAAAACTAGTGACTTGGTTCACGTAGTCATCCTTTCACAAGGTCTACATTTAATGGCTCTAGCCTTCTAATTTCCTCCTTTGCTATGACTTTCAGCATTATAAAGGGGACATTGCAGGGTTGGAGCTCTACTTTGTAATTGTAAATAATGAATATGGAGAGCAAACAGAAGACGAGCTGCTTCCCGGAGGCAAAAACATACGTGTTACTAATGAGAATGTTATCACATTTATTCACCTTGTATCTAACCACCGCTTGAATTTTCAGGTAGTGAGATCCTTCATTTCTGATTAGTTTATTGCATCTTTCTTATACCTTGCATGATAATGACACAAATGATGTCAATTGCAGATACGACAACAAAGTTTGCATTTCCTTAGGGGATTTCAGCAGCTTATACAGAAAGATTGGATTGATATGTTCAATGAACATGAATTGCAGGTATTGTGGTCTAATTTGAATTTTCACAGGTTGTACTCACTTTGCAGGCAATACTTTCCTAATCTTACTTTGAAGTCATTATCTGCCTATTTGAACATGATAGATGAGTTGGCCGGAATTCCTTTTCACTTAAAAAAGTTAATGAACCTTCAAATTGTTATGCCCTGTGAACTGCAGTTTTTGCTTGAGATTTGCAATTTGTCATGCCTGAATGCCTTTAAAAATATTGTTTACATTTCCTAGCATTAACATGGATTTTGATTCTATCATACTTTGTATGTGAGGCGCTCAATTTGTAACATCATTTCCATGATGGTCTAAGATCTTGAAACTATTATTGCACTCACCCTGGCTCAAACATGAGCTTATTTATTTATTAATTTAAAAAAGAAATTATTCATCACTTGAGTGCATCTGCTTAATGTCATTTTCCATCTTGACTTAAATCCTTGGCATCTATTGCAGCTTCTGATATCTGGTTCACTTGAAAGCTTGGATGTTGATGACTTACGACGCAACACCAATTATGCAGGTGGCTATCACAGTGTAAGTTCTTTGCCCCTCTCCTTATCTCTTTTTGTTGGATCGGAATGTGTTGTTATGCACCAAATGTGCTATATTTTTCTTGGTTTTATTCCAGTTGAAATGACAAGGAGTGCAAATTGTTATATAGAATGAACTTGTTGCCCGATCTGTCATTTTTATCGAGAGTCAGTTCTTTGTATGTGCTTTCAGAAGCTTATTTTTCACTTTGTTGTTTGACAGGAGCACTATGTCATTGATGCGTTTTGGGAAGTCCTCAAAAGCTTCTCACTGGAAAATCAAAAGAAGTTTTTGAAGTGAGTTACATCATCTGTGATCTGTGTGCTTGTTGTCTTCCTATGTTGGCTGCTTCAATTATTAGCTTTAAGAATAATGTGCATGAGAGAGGATAATAACTAGATAAGGTTCTTTTTTAGGTTTGTGACTGGGTGTTCCCGAGGACCACTGCTGGGATTCAAATATCTTGAACCTTTATTTTGCATACAAAGGTAATAATTGACCAAATATACTCTGGAGATATGATAATTTGTTAGTCAGGTGGATGACAGTGACAGAAGTGCAATGGACAACACTTCCTTTTCCCTCCTCTGTATTTCTTTTTTTTTTTTTTTTTTTTTTGCAATTAGAAATTATAGATTTTTCTGTCAACTCTTTTGCAGAGCTGCTGGTAGTGCCTCTGAAGAAGCATTAGACCGATTACCCACATCAGCTACTTGTATGAACCTTCTAAAGCTTCCACCATATAGAAGGTTTGTCTCTCTCTCTTTTAATAGCTTAGCATAGAGTAAGTAAGACTATGAGACGTGAATTTCTTGGGATCGAAATTGAATTGTTGTTTGTGGTGGTGATAATTCACACTTCTGAGGGCATACTAAGAATTTGGAAGTCACTTACAAATTAATCTGTTAAGAAAAAAGGAAAAAGCTGTTTTCTTCTGCACTATTTTAGTTATTCTGCCTGTACGACCTGTCTCTTGCCTTCCTGCCACCCAAAATCTGATAAAAACTTGCTGATTAACACCATCATTGTTTACTGAGGTACTCACTTTTCCTTTCACGGCAATGTGATTTACTTCCATATGGTTTGTTTTTGGTGCAGCAAAGAGCAACTAGAGACCAAATTGCTGTATGCCATAAATGCAGATGCTGGTTTTGATTTAAGTTGATATTCCCTGTGAATTACCAATCCTAGATAAAGCGATGCTCTGCATTTGCATCTATACTAAATTCGAGTCAGTCCTATGAGAATCTCCTATTGCTCGAGTGTCGAGGACCATCGGAGCTGCAAGCAAGGGGAGGCTAAAGAGAAGTGATGAATGCTTGGCCTGGGCCAAGCATAAACAGTGTAGAGATAAATAGCTGTCCACCCTGCTAGTTGAGTTGAAATGTACATACGTGGAGTCCGTTCTCTTTTGCGAAGCTTAAACAATCATATGCAGAACCAGGAATTTGCGATATTTCTGGACACTCTTGGAAGCATCACGCCTGCAAGGGCTTCTCGCGGTAGTGGTTCTTGTCAAGGGTGTTCTGTACTTGAGCTGTGGCCTCAGTCCAAAATAAACTATTCTTGTACCATCCATTTGTAAATTGAAAAAAAAAAAAAAAAGGTCTGTTACGTACTGTTGTGAGTAATTTCCAACAGTAGATATATAGTTTTACGCTATTTGAAAGAACAATTATTTTCTTGGGGGTACTTATTTTGGTTTCCATTATTGGATCCCCTCTCTGTCTCTCTCTGCTGCTTTTTACCGTATTTTTACTAAAATAAATGGTTGAAAAAGTTTTTAAATTGTTTAAGAATATTTAAACACGTAATATGTTATTGTATTCAATCTTCAAATAAATTTCTATAATTAATAATTAATTTTATTTTATATTTAAATGATATAGGTGTAATGTTGATATCAATTATTATAAAATGTTAATAAGTTATGTTATTTTACTTAGTATAAAATAATAAATGATATTTTGATTAAAAAAATTTATTTAGTTAAAAATAAAAATATAAAAATCTACTTGTTGTAAATTAAAATATATGAATTTAATTAAATGAAGTAAAAAATAACAATTGATTTAAATATTTTTAAATAATTTAAAATTTTCTTTAGATATTAGGCGTTTTTCTTTTACTATGATATTTGAACATTCAGGCCCCTTAGCCTTGAGGTCTCGGCCCGATCCCTAAACTTCCAGCCCAATCGAGGAACCCACAGCCAGCATGTGGCGGTTGCCTCCAGTCCAAGGCTCCGGGCTGAAGCTCTGCAGGGTCTGCGACACTAACCGAAATCACATTTCCTTTGATTGTTCTCTTGCGCTTCCAAGGTTCCCAAAGAGAGCACGAAATCAGTAAGTAGTTCCCTAACACGCCCCAAAGTAAGAGAAAATTGAAAAAGAAAAGAAGAAAAAGGAGGAATGGTGAAGGTGCGCATGAACACGGCCGATGTGGCCGCCGAAGTCAAGTGCTTGCGAAGATTGATCGGCATGCGCTGTTCCAACGTCTACGATCTCTCGCCCAAGGTTTGTATTTTTTGTTTTTTACGCAATTTTTCCCTTTTTTCTTTATTCAGAAAAATCGTTTTAGTAATATCAGGCTATTAATTGGAAACGGTTTGCGGCTTGTAGACGTATGCATTCAAGCTGATGAATAGCAGCGGCATTACGGAGTCGGGAGAGAGCGAGAAGGTTTTGTTGTTAATGGAGAGCGGCGTCCGTTTGCATACCACTGCTTATGTTCGGTATGTTTCTTCTGCTATTTATATTTCTTCTATATGATGTCGATTGTTTTTTTGTATTCTTTGAAATGTTCATTACAAGCTTACAAAGTAGTTAAAAAAAGAGAAAAAAATTAATCAAATTGTTGTTAAATGTTTATAGGGATAAGAGTAACACTCCTTCTGGCTTTACT
Source organism: Theobroma grandiflorum (assembly GCA_036013995.1). Taxonomy (NCBI): domain Eukaryota; kingdom Viridiplantae; phylum Streptophyta; class Magnoliopsida; order Malvales; family Malvaceae; genus Theobroma; species Theobroma grandiflorum. The sequence continues at coordinate 431,867 of CP142132.1, read as the reverse complement.
CTCAAATTACGGAAGCATATTCGAACTAGAAGGCTTGAAGATGTACGGCAGCTCGGTTATGATAGGGTATGCTTTTTTTTTTCTTTTTACTTTGATTTCTGGATTTTTGAGTTTTTTGTCTAATTTCTATAAGCTTTTGTGGACAGATAATCCTTTTCCAATTTGGATTAGGTGCCAACGCACATTACGTAATATTGGAATTGTATGCCCAAGGAAACATTCTCCTCACTGATTCTGAGTTCACAGTCTTGACTCTTCTTCGTTCACATAGGTAGCTCTTTTGATATTACATTTCTTTTACTCTTTACATTTACCTATTTGTGAATGCTTTAAAAATGGCATTCTTGCATTTTCTTAATGAAATACCATTTTTTAAATTCATGGTTTGGATGTTTGCTACCTTGTTAAGCCAACTAGTTTGATAAAGGAACTGTGCAACTTCATCCATGACAGGGATGATGATAAAGGGTTTGCGATCATGTCACGCCATCGTTATCCTACTGAGATTTGCCGGCATTTTGAGCGAACTACCATTTCAAAGCTGCAGGCAGCCCTCACTTCTGCTAGTGAACCTGTTGAGAATGAAGCCACTAAGGTTAATGAAGCTGGGAATTATTTTCCTGACACACAAAAAGAAAAAGAAAAGCAGGATAGTCACAAGGGTGGGAAACCTTCTGAGTCAAACAAAAAGGCCAGCGATAACACTCGTGCTAAACAAGCTACGTTGAAGAATGTTCTTGGGGAGGCATTGGGTTATGGGCCTGCACTTTCTGAGCATATTATTTTAGATGCTGGCCTGGTTCCAAGTACAAAAGTTACCAAAGATAGCAAGTTTGATGATGATAAAATTCAAGTTTTGGCCCAAGCTGTTGCAAAATTTGAGGACTGGTTACAGGATGTTATATCCGGTGACAAGGTTCCTGAAGGATACATTTTAATGCAGAAAAGGAATCCAGGAAAGGATTGCCCACTGTCCGAAGGAACTACTGACCAGGTTGCTGTTGTATTACTAAGAACCACTTGTTATCAATATGCTGCAGAACTGAGTTGAGCATTCATTCCACACATGAATGAATGAAGCTATGATGTGGGATTTCCTGCTTCATTGTGCTCTTGCTAATTGTTGTGTGGTTATTCTCTGCAGATATATGATGAATTCTGCCCTATTTTATTGAATCAGTTCAAGTCAAGAGACTATGTGAATTTTGAAACATTTGATGCAGCTTTGGATGAATTCTACAGCAAAATTGAGAGCCAAAGGTCTGAGCAACAGCAAAAGAGCAAGGAGAGCTCTGCCATTCAGAAATTAAACAAGATTCGCTTGGATCAGGTTTGTGATATGATTTCCAAGATATGTTGCTTTGTGACCTTGATAGCATGTCTATCATTTAGCTGATAATCCAAGCTATGTAGTGTTTGTTCATTGTCATGTTAATGCAAGTCATGTTTTTCTGTAGGAAAATCGTGTTCATATGCTGAAGAAAGAAGTTGATAATAGTGTCCGGATGGCAGAATTGATAGAGTACAACCTAGAAGATGTGGATGCTGCCATATTAGCTGTTCGTGTAGCTCTTGCAAAGGGTATGAATTGGGAGGATCTGGCTCGTATGGTAAAGGAAGAGAAGAAATCTGGAAATCCTGTGGCTGGCCTAATTGACAAGCTCTATCTTGAAAGGAATTGCATGACATTACTACTGAGCAACAATCTTGATGAAATGGATGATGATGAAAAGACACTCCCAGTGGATAAGGTGCTATTTCAGTTTAAAATTTAGGTTCCCCTTGTCAAAGCCCCATCCCTTTATACATCTGTATCTATTTATGTTTCTTTGATTAATATTTATGCACATAATTTATCTGCTTCTCAAGAAATCTGTGTCCATTTACCTGAATTTCCCCAATATTGACAATTTTGAGTTCTTAATGTAGCATATATTTGTGAATGAATTCGAAAAACTATGAGATGACTTGGGAAACATAAACAATAATTGCATTGTTGAAATTATATGTTATTCAGTTCGATTAAATTGAATGCTTAGGTATTGACAAGTCTAATGTTTTATTGTCTTAATCATGTCCATCATCATCCTCATCATTACTTTTCCCTCCTTTGAGGGGGTTCTTTACATCTCTGCATAAATTCCTGTATCTGTAAATATAAATGATTTAATGCCTGAAAACTGCACCCTAATTATCTGATTTGCCATCACTTTTTTTCACTTTGAAAAGGTTGAAGTTGATTTGGCACTTTCAGCTCATGCCAATGCTCGACGTTGGTATGAAATGAAGAAAAAGCAAGAGAGCAAACAGGAAAAGACTATCACAGCACATGAGAAGGCTTTTAAGGCAGCTGAGAGAAAGACTCGTCTTCAGCTGTCACAGGTAGCTTTAACTGTTAAGATACTTATTTCTGTCGTGTCAACCAGAAACACATTTTAAGTTTGATTGGTAGAAAATATTGTGGAATAGAAGAGTAAGAATACTTTATCAGCAGCCTCTTTTTGTAGGGCTTTGGACCTGCTCCAAGTCTGACAGACTTTAAATTGGTGCTTTGTGGTTGTATGAACTGTATTGTTCTTTGTTTTAGCTGGCTGAGTTCATTGTTAATGAGTTGCAGGAAAAAACTGTTGCATCAATTACTCATATGCGCAAAGTTCATTGGTTTGAGAAATTTAATTGGTTCATCAGCAGCGAAAACTATTTAGTTATTAGTGGACGTGATGCTCAACAGAATGAGATGATTGTCAAGAGATATATGTCAAAAGGGGATCTGTAAGTGAATTATTTTTTAATGTTTACGTTTTTGTTCATTTTGTTCTTTCTGAGCTATTTCATTATAAGTTTCACCATGGATGTTCTTGGTCCAAAGTGCTAAGCAATGAGTTCGCTGTGAAAATGAATTGTCTGGTAACATAGTTTTAAGACAATTGTTCTCTTTCTCAGAGTTTCATTAGAAGTTGATCAAGTGGAGGACATGGGTGAGGAAGAGTTTTTCACTTGTTAGATTTCTTTCTGCTTCTTGTTTCTTGGGGAAATGAGCATTCCTTAATTGTTTCAGTATTTTTCTACTTATTAGTTTTCCAAATATGGTTTATCATATTGAATTTGAATTTTGATAGTTATTTGCATAATGAAACAGGTATGTCCATGCAGATTTGCATGGGGCTTCTAGTACAATAATCAAGAATCACAGGCCTGAGCAGCCAGTACCACCTCTCACTTTAAACCAAGCAGGATGTTTCACAGTAAATAATCTTCCTGTCCTTTATTAATTCTTTCTCTTTTTTGTGTATTTCTGGGAAGAATAAAATGCAATATATGCAGCTAAAATTTCAATTTTGTGAAATAGGTTTGTCACAGCCAGGCATGGGATTCGAAAATTGTTACAAGTGCTTGGTGGGTTTATCCTCACCAGGTCAGTAAAACTGCTCCTACAGGGGAATATCTTACTGTTGGGAGTTTCATGATACGCGGGAAGAAGAACTTTCTTCCTCCACATCCTCTTATAATGGGATTTGGGTTATTGTTTCGCTTGGATGAAAGCTCCTTGGGATCACATTTAAATGAAAGGAGGGTGAGGGGTGAGGAGGAAGGGATAAATGATGTTGAAGAAACTGGTCCTCTCATAGAAAATTTTGAGTCAGAATCAGAGATAGGTGATCAAGCAATTGATGTACCTGAATTAGCAGTTGAAGGCAGGACTGGCTTGAATGATGTTGGTAATGCAAATATATCTGACGTTGTGGACAGTGGTGTTGCTTCTGTGAGTTCCCAACTTGAGGATCTCCTTGATCGAACTCTAGTGCTTGGATCTGCTGCTGTCTCGGGTAAAAATTCTGTTCTCGGAACATCTCAAATTGATTTGGTAGAGGAAGATAATCATGGAGAGAAGAAAGCTACAGTTAGGGATAAGCCTTATATTTCAAAAGCTGAAAGAAAAAAGCTCAAGAAAGGACCAAGCAGTGATGATGTTAATGCTAATATTGAGAAGGGAAACAAGAAGGCAAAAGAGAATGGTAATGCTGTTAGTCAACCTGAAAATAATGTGGGAAATAAGAAACCAGGTGGTGGAAAAATAAGCCGTGGGCAGAGAGGCAAGCTCAAGAAAATCAAGGAGAAGTATGCTGATCAGGATGAGGAAGAGAGAAGCATTCGGATGGCATTACTGGCTGTGAGTACACCAACTTGAATGTTCTTTGCAGGCCGATATAGATATTTTTTCCACCCTGAAAATATTTATAAACCTTGTGGAGCTCTCTCTCTCTTGGAGAGAAGGAGGGTCTTCATGCCTCATATTCTACTGGTTATGGTTTAATAATCACTTTCTAGACTAAAACTGAATTCTTATGAATTGCAGTCTTCAGGGAAAGGTAACAAGAATGATGGAGGGTTAGATGATGCAAATGCTACTACCAGCAACAACCAGAAGCCTGCTGCTAGTGGTATGTCCTTTCCTGCGCTATAGGTGGCAAGTCAGATGTTTTTCAAATTTCTATTAACTCAAAGTAGAGGATCCTACTATGGAGCGGTAAAATTCACTTATTTTAAATTTTGCAGCTCCTGAAGAGGCCTCAAAGATATGTTATAAATGCAAAAGGGCAGGTCATCTTTCTCGGGATTGTCCCGAACATCCTGATGATACTTTGCATGGTCATGCAAATGGAATTGGAGATAATCGCCATGCAGGTTTGGATGAAAGTAATGAGTTGGACAGGGTGGTCATGGAGGAAGATGATGTCCATGAGATAGGCGAAGAAGAGAAAGAGAGATTAAATGATGTGGATTACTTGACTGGAAATCCTCTGCCGAGTGATATTCTCTTATATGCTGTGCCTGTCTGTGGTCCTTATAGTGCAGTGCAATCATATAAATACAGTGTGAAGATAATACCTGGCACGGCGAAGAAAGGAAAAGGTATGAGAATTCTTTAGTTTACGAAATTGAAATTATGTCCATTATCATTTTGAATTCTTTATTGTGTTTCTTGTCACTAGGTTTTAAATTGGTGTAAATAGAATTTTACTTATTTTCATAGGACAATCTTAGTATTGAGTCCAAAAGCAATGTTTATTTTATTTAATTTTTTGCTTTTCTTTGAATTCCTCTGTAGCTGCAAAGACTGCCATGAATCTGTTTAGCCACACGCCAGAAGCAAGCAACAGAGAGAAGGAATTGATGAAAGCATGCACAGATCCTGAGCTAGTTGCTGCAATTATGGGCAATGTGAAGATCACAGCTGCTGGTCTCACTCAACTGAAACAGAAGCAAAAGAAGGGCAAGAAGAGTAACAAAGGAGAAAGCTAAGCAGTGTTGTAGAAGAAAGGCCTAATGAATACAAGTCTCATGTACATTTTCTTTTTGCATGTACAAGAAAATTTTGTTTTTCTTCTTCTGTCTGTTGGATTTGCAGTCATCAGTGATCACCACAATGCGATCCGCAGCCTGAATGTAAGCACTTTGTAAGTTGAAATAGAGAAGGTGTATCCTTCATGTTCCTGTACCTATATCTTTTATTTTGATTGAGTAATGAAAACATGGAAGAAGAGCAGTGGGGGGCAAAGCTATATTTGCACCATGGAAGAGAACTTTTATCTCATTTGGCTGTAATAAAGCACTAGGACCAATTTTACAAAGTAAATAGTGTGAACGTTACAGCCGGGGGTGCAGCAAAAAATTAGGAAAAACAAATACGAAGTGGGTAAAGGGCTATGCAAATGAATTTAAGAATCTTCTGCTTCAGGAACATCACTCAGGTCCAAACCTTCTGCTGGCAAGTCTGATGTAAGGGGACCCAAAATCCCATCAGAGCTCAGAGTTAAGCCACTCTGCAAAAATGAATCACAAAGGGAACTCAAGTGAACCAGATAGACGTATAATCTAACAGCACTTCTTGATCGAGTAAAGTAGTAGCTATTGTTGTACCTCAGGCTGGAATCTAAGCATGTCGGCACGAGCCATAGCTTCTGCTTGGGCTATTCTCTGCCTGAATGTCTGAGCCATCTCTTCAGCCTGTTAGAAAAGGATAAGCCATAGTTAAGAGTCACATTGAGATAATCCAAAGCACCATAAAAAACTGCGAAAGAGTATTGAGACCATTATTGGAAACTACCTTCTCGAAAACAAGCGTTGGATTGCGAATCATGTCTCCAGGGGTAGGCTCTAATTTCTTTGTAGAAAGACTTACTCGGCCTCTTTCACGGTCATGGCTCAGTATCATTACCTACATCATTTGACATGGTCTTTAAAATATATTTCTAAGAAAAGCACAACTTCTTGCCAAGAATTAACTTGATAATTGAAGTCACCTTCAGAGTGTCACCAGGCTGAAGAACTGTAGCAATATCAGAGACACGATCATGACTAATCTGACTGACATGAAGAAGGCCATTAATTCCTCCAATATCAATGAATGCACCATATGGTTTCAGGCTCTGAACAGTTCCCAGGACAACTGATCCAATTCCTAGCTGTGCCTGGCTGTCGGCCATGGCCTTGCGGTTACTGAGGACAAGCCTGGACTGTTCCTCATCAACCTCCACAAACTTCAAAGGGATCTCCTTATCTAGAAGCTCTTCTGCTGTGGTTTTCTGATGAGACATGAAAACATAAATTACTAAGGATTATTTAAATTTCCATGCACAACCATACAGAGCTGGTTAGGCTAAAATGCAATTCAGGAGAATGCAGAATAACTTGTCACTCTTAAGATATGCTGAAAAAATCATAAAATGATTGACATCAGAAAATCAGATTTTAAGTACATAATGGTAGGTAAAATACTTAAGCAAAATATAGATCTCAAAGGGAGTTGGAGTTTAGTACAGTAAAACAAAAAGTGTCAAAAAGATGCAGCTGGGGATCATAGAACTAACCGATGATATCTGCGAGAAAGGAACAAAACCCCTAAGACCCTCCACCAATGCCACTACTCCACCCTTGTTTGCACCAACAACCTACATATATCAGTTAGTCAAAGAGCACCAGAGTGAGAATGCATGAATAAGTATAAAATCTTACAGAAAGCTCCAGACACATGATACCATTAGCCCTACAAGAGTTTTGAATTTATTACAAAAGCAGATACAATTGGAAGAGGATACGCACCTTACCCTTCACAACAACATCCTCAGCTTGAAGCTGCCTGCATCTTTCCCAGGCAAGCTCAAATTGAATGGACCTTAAGCTCAAGACTAAGCTATCATCAGCTTCAATTTCACCAATAATCACAAATTCCTCCCTTAAACCAGGAACTATCCCTGCTTCTTCTACATGTTTAATTTTGTGAATGCTGGCCTCTTGGACCGGTAGGTAAGCAGAAGATTTTGCAGTAATGTCAACCAATGCCCCATTGGCATCTGTGGAGAAAACTGTTCCTTTTACCTGAAAATGTAAATTTTTCAATCGTTACTATAGAACATCAAGCACAAAATAAAAGTTCAATTACTCTTCTTCACAGCTAACATCAGCAAGGATGAATAAGAAACACAAAAAGAGAAGCTCAAAATAAAACTACATTAACTCCATGTCCAACCAAAACTAGCCCCAAACAGAATTTGGACATAATTCACATAAAATACCTCACTTGAGCTCATCCATTAACAAAATCTCACTCTTGCCTATTTTGCACTATCAAGATAGACTCAAACTTGAAATGCAAATTTCAAATAATAAAATAAGTACCCAATTCACATAATCCGCTAATAATTCCTAAGCCACGGTAATACCATAAACCAAAAGAAAAGAAGGAGAGATACCTTGGTTCCAAGCTCAGAATCAAAGTCATATTTTTCGAGAGCATTTTCAAAGTCCTCAAGAGTGAAGGAAACGCCTTCCGTGGGAGCAGTACGACAGCGTTCATAGGCTTCCTCGAACATTTTCTTGAGCTCAAGCCTGTCTTTGGTCTGTGCATTTGAAATAGCAACAGATGAAACTATTGGAGAAACAAAAGCACCCACTCTCTGGGTTTGCTTTGGTTTCATCGACAAGCCAGAAGAGGAGAGCGGTGGACATCTTAGGCCTGTGAATTGTTGAGCCAAAGACGCCATTTTTTTCCTTCTACCTTATGTTCTTTCGTTTCCGTTTCTCCGAGATAAGGTAAAGAACAGAGGAAAGAGTGAATGAGTTTGTGAAACGTTGGGGGTCCCACCTGATCAACGGTCCAAACTAATTGATCAACCCTTACTCCTCCCCGGCTTGTGTCTATTGGAATAGGATAAAATTGGGTTCGGGTTTACGTTATTTCAGGTTTGGATCAACCCTTTTTCAGACAAAACTTTGATTGGGATTGGGAACATGTACCTAAGCCCAACAGCCTAGTAAGTGTAGTTATGACAAGATACAAGGTAGTCCTTGCATACCACAGATTAGGCACGGAGAAATGATTTAGAAACTATATATATATATATTATCGAATAAGAGAGACGGTTTGTACTCTCAAATCAATAATTAAATAGGACTCATTCAAAAAAGTATCTATATATATATATATATATATAATATATATCTTCTTTTGATCGAATAAAAAAGACTTTTTTTCTTCTAAATTGTTAATTAAACATGGTTTATCTCAGTAATTAACTATGTATATTCTCTTGATATAATAATAGAGACGTTTTTTGCTTCCAAATTAAGTAATAAACATGGCTCATCTATATATATACATGGAGCCGATTAATCTACCTTAGCCTTCGCTAGGGGCGGTTTAATACCTTTAAAAGCCTAAAGCGGTTAACTATTTAAATGAGACTCTTATTGAGCAAAACAAAAAATTTATTAAGGTCCTTTTTATTGAAATTTAAAAAAATTACCATTAATTGGAGATTATTAAAAATATATTACATTCATCAAAAATAAAAAAAAATAATTGAGAATTATTAATATTATGAAAATTAAAAAGTGATAAAAAATAAAAATTTATTAGATACATAATTGAAAAAGTGAGAAAATATGTAATTTTATTAATTATTTTGACTTTCACACAAGTGAAAAAATGAGACAAATAATTGAGAATTAATAAAAAGTAGGAAGTGAAAGAAAATAAATATTTAATAGACACTTCATTTAAAAAATAAAGATATACTAGTACATTTAAATTACATAATTTATATAAATATATATACATGCTGACATATCATAGTGTAGTTTGATTTGGATCTTGTTTTCTATCGATCGTATAATAGCATCTTTCCCTGGATCATAGAGGAAGAAACACATATGTATCTAACCTTTGGCATGAAGCACACTTGTTTCTTGGTTTAGTTTTCACAACAAAGAATAAAGATCCCCACCCAGAATTATTTAGCTTAGATTCCATTTCCTTTTTCTGGCATTATGTACGCTTGTTCACAGCAATACGATGAGAGGACTATCCACAATATAACTGAAAATGACTCTCTGGTATATTTTGATGGTGTTCATCATCATCATCAACCAAACCATCTCGAACTGAAAGAATGTTTTATTTCTCGAGTGTAACTAATATAACTTAACTTGATTCTCTCAACACGTTGAAAACCCTTTTTTCTTTTGTTTTTTCTTTAAAGAAAATTGAACTCCCGGCCCCTTTATTTACAGACTTTGGGAACAATTCAATGTATGGGACATTTTCTTTTCTTCAATAGCTTTTATAATTAGGTATTTCTCTTTTTTGCTTTATTCTCCTTCTCCTTACAAATCAAATGACTTATTCCATCTCCTATTGCTTGCTGATTTTGAACAACACAAAGGATCGGAATCCACTCTATGCCTTTTGTGTAGGTACATGTTGGCCTTTAATTATGGCTAACAATTAGGTTACTCAAATGGTATTATTACCCAAAAAGGAAAGTTGCAAATAATAGAAAAACACAAATATGAAAATACAAGTAATATGTTCATGATAATTTAGGTAGTAGTTCGTTTCTTTCTTATAAGTTTTAGGTGTATTTCTCGACATAGTTATTTTTTATGTTATTTATATCATGATTGAGTGGATTATTTCTTTTAAGTTTTAGATCTTTCATATTTAATATATTTATTCAATTTAATAAAAAAATTAACAAAATGATACAATATCTCATTCCATATATAAATACAATACTTTTATAATTATAATAATTAATGTAATCTAATATATCATATCATTATGCCTTCTTCATTCATATATAGAATTCTCTCTTTAGAACCTAGAACCATAGGTTAAAATGGATTAATTATTTGATTTGGATATGGAAATAACTTTAAAGAGTAAAATCAGGAACAGGGAAAAAACTCAAGTGAAATCATTTCCCCTTAAATGCTTTATGATCATATATATATATATTATGGAGTTTATTAACCTCATATTAAGGGCAGCCCTTATATTTCTCCAATGAATCATCAATCCTAATTGTGATCTCCACGTCTTAATTATAACGTAAATTATGACAGTATTAACCATCAAGATGTTAACACGTGGCATACATTTCCATCGTCACTGCAAAGAGGAAGACAAAAGTTGGCCACGTACCATAAACATCCAAAGAATTAACTTCCAAAGTTTCAGTTATTTCTCTGCTTTGTTTTGAGTCATCCACACCACCGACCACCACTCGATAAGGATCAATTCCTGAAACTCAATCAGGACCCTTGATCAAATCAGATTTAAACATTTCACAGACGTGGTAGCTCTTTTACCCGTCGGATCATCAATCGACTAGGACAGAAAAACATTGCCCTCTCTCAGGATTCTCTCTCTAGCTTTTCATGTGTCGAATGCAGAGAATAGGCATGTGTAAAAGACCAATTTTTCTTCTGCATACCACGCGTACATTGCAGAATTCAGTATCTTTTGGAAAGAGATTCAAAAGGCAAAAATATTACCCCAAATTTTGCTTCATGCCATTTCCATTTTCCACCACCTTTTCTTAAAGCTTATATATAGATCCCAACCCTTGTTCACCATCTCGTTCCAACCCACACATCCTCTTCACTCTTCCTGCTAACTTTTTCTTGGTCGGTTTGCTAAGCCTTTTGTCTCTTCTCTTCCTCTTCCAACTAAGAGATGTCTCCGACTGATGATACTACCAAGAGGGCTTACGTGACCTTCTTGGCTGGAAATGGAGACTTCGTTAAGGGCGTGGTGGGTTTAGCTAAGGGTTTAAGGAAGGCTCAGTCTGTGTACCCTTTGGTGGTGGCTGTTCTTCCTGACGTGCCCGAAGAGCACCGCGAGATTCTCCGATCTCAGGGCTGCGTCGTCCGGGACATTGAGCCGGTTTATCCACCAGAGAACCAGACCCAGTTTGCCATGGCTTACTATGTTATCAACTACTCCAAACTTCGTATTTGGGAGGTAAAAAGATGTAGCAATTTTCCCTTAGCTAATTTGCACCTTGCTTTCTTGGAATGACATCCATGCAACGTGTGGCATGCCATGCAACCTTTAAAATCTAAGTTTGTGCAGAAATGCATGTTCTTGTCTTTTATTCTTTAGTTTTAAATGTATCATTGCGTAAATTATATACGTGACAATTTAATTTTACACGTGTAAAATACTTAATAAAAATGAACATTTAATTTTTTCATTAATTTTATATTTTAATGTTGTAAACACAAATATTTATCTTTCTTTAATTCCGACTATATATTTTTTTTAATATATAACAAACCAAATTACCTTTTAAAAAATTTCAATTCGAATTTCAATTGCTTTATCATGGGTTTTCTTCTTCATTAATTACAATATTTTTTCTTCACAAGAAACACATAAAAGGGTATTTAATTATTGAATTCCAATAGAATTTGATAATGGATTGTTTTTAAGACTAAGAAACTTGATTAGTAAGTATTGATGATTATTAATCGGTTTGTAGTTCGTGGAATACGAGAAGATGATATACTTGGATGGTGACATCCAAGTGTTCGACAACATCGATCACCTGTTCGACTTGGCCGACGGGTATTTCTACGCTGTCATGGACTGCTTCTGCGAGAAGACATGGTCGAGCTCTCCTCAGTACAAGATTGGGTATTGCCAACAACGCCCTGAAAAAGTGCAGTGGCCTGTCGAAATGGGCTCCCCTCCTCCTCTCTACTTCAACGCCGGCATGTTCGTCTACGAGCCTGACCTCCTCACTTACCATCATCTCCTCGAGACACTCAAAGTCACTCCTCCAACTTCATTCGCTGAGCAGGACTTTCTGAATATGTTCTTCAGGGGAATTTACAAGCCAATCCCACCTGTTTACAACCTCGTCTTGGCTATGCTGTGGCGTCACCCTGAAAATGTAGACCTTGACAAAGTGAAGGTCGTTCATTACTGTGCTGCGGTAAGCTTTCATCTTTTCTTCCTTCCAATTTCCATAGATAGATCGTTTTTCTAACCTTTTTAAACAGGGAGCAAAGCCATGGAGGTACACTGGGAAGGAAGAGAACATGGAGAGGGATGACATAAAGCTGCTGGTGAAGAAATGGTGGGACATTTATGAAGACGAATCTCTAGATTACAAGAACGCCATGCAAGGTGAACCTGGAAAGCTTGGATCTTTGATCTCTACACTCAATGAAGATGGTGTGGTTCACCAGCGGAGTGCTCCATCTGCTGCTTAAACAATCTTATTTATACTATCTACTTATTAGTTTTGGGGCACTTCGTTCTTGCTTTAAAGGCTATTGCACCCGTCCCGTATAATGCTGTTTTAATTGAAAGTTTTTAAAGTTTTATATATCATGGGTGTTTTTAAGAATATATGCATGGCCGATCATGCCTCATTGACTCTTATAATATTGGAAATAAACAAGTGATTTTGCTGTATATTCAACTTCTCCTCTTTTGCCTTTATATTTATGGTAATCTCCTTTGCTAATTAATTCTTTTTAATTAGCGATTAATTAATTTTTTGAAACACAATTTAATTTCTTACATATTAGAAAAATGATTTTTTTCTTTTGAAAAACAATATCTTGTGCATTAATTGATATAAGATTACATGTATGTCAAATTGATACTATAATCATAATAAACTGAATTAAACTTAAACTGACGTTACAATTTACAATAAAAAATAATCTACAAACGAAAAAGATCTTCTTCAGAAGAGACAAATGCTTATGTTCATAGTGTACTGTATATGAAAAAATTAAATGGTCACAGTATTGCTTGAAACTTCTATTAAGAATAATCCCTACCTTAATCTATTAAGAAATTTCTTTAAGACTGATTGAAGAATTGAAGATGTGCTTGATTCTTCAGAGCACAGTAGAGTGGTGTTAATAAAATTTCATCACATCCATTAAAACAACACATTTGTCTAAATAATTTTTCTCCATTTTATCATGAACTTGAAAATTAATTACTATTAAATCTTGAGACGTAATCTTTTTATAAGTAAAAAAAAAAGAATATATATATATATATATATTTTGATAGAAATCTTTATTGAGTAGTCCTTGGATTTGCATTAAAAACTTATGATCATGTCACATAAAAAATTAAGGAATTGTAATTACTAATTAATAAGAAAGGAAAAAAGGGTAATAAATCTAACCATCAATACTTTTTGACGTGATTTCTTGTGATTCTCCAACAATTTGGTTCAAATTATGTACTGACACAGTTAACTTCAATCTCAAAAAAGGTTATAAATACTATAACCAAAACTGAATTTTCGGTTTCGGTTTCGGTTTGATCTAACCATGGAAATAATCAAGCTCAAATTCACCCACCCTTGATTATTTTTTCCCATATAAAAACTTGCATGTGTTCTTAAAAGGAAACGATCAAAGCATTCATGATTCATAACCTTATAGCTAATTTTGATTTCAAGGCAGTTGGAATCATAATCATATATAGGAAAAATTAATTAAATATTCACCTGCCTTGTCATTTATTTCTATTTTCACCACCCCTTTGGTGTTGTTTATATAAGGGAGGCATGCATTCCCCAACTTCACATCTCCAAAAAATCACATTTTTTAATTCAGAATTTTTGTTTTTCTTACATTTTGTCATCAAATCCCCTTTGGGTCTTTTGTCTTTTGATTGTTTTTGACTTAACAAGATGTCTCAAAGTGCTGTGGCTGATGAGGAAGTGCCCAACAGGGCTTATGTGACCTTCTTGGCTGGCAATGGAGATTATGTGAAGGGTGTGGTGGGTTTAGTCAAGGGCTTGAGGAAAGCAGGATCCGCTTACCCTTTGGTTGTGGCCATCCTGCCTGATGTGCCCCAAGAGCACCGGGATGTTCTTGAATCTCAGGGCTGTATTGTCCGGAAGATCCTACCGGTATATCCCCCTGCCAACCAGACCCAGTTTGCCATGGCCTATTATGTTATCAACTACTCCAAGCTTCGTATTTGGGAGGTAAAAAGGAAAATATTAGCCTTTCTCAGTTTATGTTGCTTTGTTTTATTTGTTATGTTACCATACCCTTTACTATATTTCTCTATCACCATATTACTTGCATGTAATTATTTCATGGAATTGGTTTAAAACATAGTAACCTTGTTCATGTTATAATTGTAGTTTGTGGAGTATGACAAGATGGTATACTTGGACGGGGATATTCAAGTATTCGAGAATATAGATCACCTTTTTGATTCCCCGGATGGGTATTTGTATGCTGTCATGGACTGTTTCTGTGAAAAGACATGGGCTAACTCGCCTCAGTACAAGATTGGATACTGCCAGCAGTGCCCTGAGAAGGTTCACTGGCCAGCTAAGTTAGGCTCGCCACCTCCGCCTTACTTCAACGCCGGTATGTTTGTGTTTGAGCCTAATCCTTTTACCTACCATGATCTACTTCAGACCCTCAAGATCACCACTACAACCTCATTTGCTGAGCAGGTAATTGACCATGCATCAACCTCCCTGATTACTTCAATGCCTTCATTTGCTAATGTAATTGGTTTTCCTTATTTAATTTTGCTGCAGGACTTCCTCAACAGTTTCTTCAGGAATGTCTACAGGCCTATCCCTCCTGTTTACAACCTTGTTTTGGCTATGCTGTGGCGCCACCCTGAAAATGTGGACCTCGACAAAGTCAAGGTTGTTCATTATTGTGCTGCGGTAAGAGTCTTTGAATCATGCGACCCCACGTTTATATATTCAATTATTAACATTTCCGATTGTTTATTTTAACCATAAATTCGGTTTTTGTGATGAATGAAGGGATCAAAGCCTTGGAGGTACACTGGGGAGGAGGAGAACATGCAAAGGGCAGATATCAAGGTTCTGGTGAAGAAGTGGTGGGAAATATACGAGGATGAGTCGCTGGATTACAAGAATTGCAGGCCTGAGCAGGGTAACATGAAACCTTTGGTTTCCACTCTGCCTGCAGCTAATCCCCTTGTTCAGCAGGGAAGCAGTAGTGCTCCATCTGCAGCTTGATTAGTATATATCTAGTATATTAGGTAATTATATATATTTGGTGTGGAACTCATGAAAATATTTTACGCATGTGTGTTGACTTTGAAAACTTTTAATGTTTATGCGATTTTATTATTGAAGAAAGTGAAACTGGAAATTTGATAGTTTGCTTTGAGCCCAATTTAAGCATCTTCTAGCCCAACATATCTTATCGTGTATAGCTTCTTTGGGACCCAACTCTGTAGCCCATCCACACATTATAGAACTGTGGAAATGACCAAAATGGCTTTGTAAGTCTTTAACCGATGAAGTGAAATGGAAGGCAGTTGACGTTCAGTTGTCGAGAGGATAGAACCGTCAACCAAACTGATTACTTTGAGAGAGAGAGAGAGGGGAGGAGAAACATGGAGGAAGCAAAAGGGGTTGTGAAGCACGTATTGCTGGCAAAGTTCAAAGATGAAACCACACCTGAGAAGATTGAGGAACTCATCAAAGGCTATGCCAATCTTGTCAATCTCATTGAACCTATGAAAGCTTTTCAATGGTACTATATCTTATTATGAATGCTTCCCTTTTCAATCACAGCTTTTTTCCTGTTTCTTTTGCTGATACCCCATCAAAGCTTTAAATGTATTGTTTCTAGCTTGGTAAGATGGATAATTTTGAGATCCACCCACCCATCTGTTCATAGCGATGGTTTTTATCTGTCCTTTTTAAGTTTTTTTGTTCTTTGGTTAATATTTTTTGAAGTGTGTATTATGAGATCTATAGTTATAGTTGTGATCTTTCTCTATGAGGATATATGTTGGTCCTATTATGAAGCTTAAACTGTAACAATCTTCATAGTCAATGGCATATGCAATCAAAATGATGCTGAAATTAAATAGAATATTACTTTAGCAATGACAGGAATAAGAATCTTCAATCCTTGAATGTGCTTTATAGGATGCTTCCCCCACATCGGTATGGTGCAGTCAGGATTTTACTGCTGGAAATACTCTTTGCAAGGATGAATCTTTGATTGACAAGAAAAAGAACTCCTCTCTTTACCAAATGTGTTGATTAACAAACAATAGAATGTAGTTGCTAAACCAAACTTCTGACTCTTACTGATGCTTTTGGAAAGATGGAGGAAATTAACTGAGAATTGGTAGTTCTCTCTCAAGTAAAGCATTCTTTTCTCTACCTCAAAATTAGAATGACCTTCATTTCGCCAATAATTTTAGGCCCTTGTTTGTGCCTAGTGAATTTTTGCCCTTGCACTAAAATTCGTTTCCATCATATCATATTGTTGTTGCTTGTAACAGGGGCAAGGATGTTAGCATTGAGAACCTGCATCAAGGTTTCACTTATGTGTTTGAATCCACATTTGAAAGTACTGAGGGCATTGCAGAATATCTAGCTCATCCTGCTCATGTCGAATTCGCAAACTTGTTTCTAGGCCACCTGGAGAAAGTCCTTGTAATCGACTACAAGCCCACGATTGCTCGTTGCTAAGTTAAACAGTATAGAACCTGTTGTCAAGTATCCTGCAATATAGTTTCTGAATGTTGAGATTTTCACGGTTCTGGTCATGTCTGTTGGATTAAATAAAAAGGCATCTTGTATCAATGTGATTGAGATACTGTTCTTGTTCTCCTTGTTTCTTGTTTTGGAATGGTATCTTTTGATACAAACATTGGGCTTGGGTGATTCCACCAGGGTCACCAAAGCTCAAACTTTTCAGTACAATCTTGGTTTCTTGTTCATCTTCTGATGTTGGAGCATGTAATTGTCTTTCTGCTACTTGCTTTTGCCCTGCAAAACCAAAGGAAAGTGTTAAAAAGGATCTTGGTTTTCAAGAGCAAATAAACATTTTGGACAAATTCTTTCTAAATGATGAATCAATCCCATTACCCTTTTGAGCATTTATCCTACCTTGGTCCAAATCCAACCACATTTCCTTGTATTCACATTCTCACATAAATTTGCCAATTCCCATTTTGCTATTCCCCAACACCAAGGAAAAAACTTGGGGTATAATACTATGATCCTAGGTTAAAACAAGTGGTTTAGGAGGTTTTTATGTATAAAGAAAATGTTTTGCATTTTTTTTTCTAATTATATTATTTTTTAAATGATATCAAATTCTAATATGATTAAATAATGATATTTTAATATTATTAATAAACACAAGAAACAATGCCAAACAACCCCTAAATTTATAAGAATTAACACTATCATTGAAATTAAATATAAATTAAAAAAAAGAAGGCCACAGAGCAAGGGTCCAAACGGTGCCGTTTTCAGTAATGTAGCAGTGGCACTAGCAGGTAAGACCTTTCAATTTCCTTCTCCTTTGTACATGCTCTCTCTGTGTCGCGAGGGTTTTTCAGCGATTTCTTCCCCTTCCATTTTCATGCCACCCAAACAGCGTCTTCGCTGATTTGCCGGGAAAGATATTCGATTAGCTCTCGTTTAAACAAACCCCAAAGCCTGGTACAGCATTTTTTTCTGTTCCCAATGGCTACGACCACTTACGGGCTCGACGACTCAGGTGCCGAACTTTACTTCTCTTTTTTTTTTTTTTTGTGAGTTTTTGAAGGCTTTCTTTGACCCAAAAAGGTTAATTCTTTGGTTAATTAGAACGAGAAAAAATAATCCTTTTTATACTAGTTTTTTTCTTTTTTTTAAAAAAAAAAGTTTATGTTAGTTTTATTCTTTTAAATTCTTTATTTTTCAACTAGGTTTCCTTTTTTACCTGGGATTTCTTATTTATTTTGGAATTTATATTGCATCTTCGTGCATGGAAAGGAAGGAAAATGGTATTGGGTTCATGTAATTTTGTTCGATTCAAAGAGACTAATTGCAATAGTTTCTATACTAGAGAATTTTGCTTGATGGGTAGATATTGCTTTCTTCAAAGTCTTTGTCATTTTCTGTTTCCTCCCTTGTGTTTCAGGAACTGTAAACGAAAAAGAGGGAACATTGAATGAGTCTGTAAAAGTAGAAACCATGGCCCTGAATTCAGAGTCCCAGCGTGAAGATGCTGGTGAGATATTTATGATTTGCTCACTTAATATTCTTTCATTAATCCTGATTTTGCTTTGGTGAGAGCTATGTCTATCATTTCAAAACAACAGGCTGTTAGTATGAAGCAGAGGATGTCATATGTTTTTTTTTTCCCATGATGATAGGAGCGAAAGCACGAGTGGATGCAATGTGGGAGCAGATGAATAAGGGAATACCTAAGGATGCTCTCAGACAATTTTCTAGCAATAATTCCTCAACCAGAAGTAAAACTTCACCCAAGGCTTCCAATGTGAGGATTTTTTTCATTCTCTTCCTTTTTTAATGGAGCTAATTATAAGTAGATAGTCGTGGTGTAATTGTTTGCCTTTGATTTATTTCGTAGAATTGGATGAAGTATCTGCAAATGAAACCACCAAATCCTGGGCAAGACAAACAGACAGAGGCGAAGTCTCCAAGTGCTGTGGAGAATGGAACAAGTGATAAGGCTCGGTTAGGGCAAGTTGATAAAGGAATATCTGTGGAGAATGGTTTAACTGCGGATACTAAATTTTCTCAGAAAACGTCCAATGTAAGTAGTTTTTCCTTTCAATTTTGTTGCCCTGGTAGGTAATTGGCTATAATCGAACTTTTAGCCAGATTGTTCTTAACAGAAATGGATGATGCAGCTGGGCTTGCCACCAAAGAAAACAGAAGGCCTTAATAAAGATGAATCGCTGAAGGAACCTGGTGTGATGCAGAACAGCATTAGTGATGAGGCAAAGAAGCTTGCTGCTGCTGCTCTCTCAGCAGTGAAGGATGCTGCAGCAGCTGCAGCTGCTGCATCTAATAGAGGGAAAATTGAGGTAAGCACAACCTTCTCCAACTCTTGTTAGAAAAAAAAATGGCAGCTACCAGTTAGAAAATGCCCTAGCCATGCAATTGCATGGGTTATCTGAGCATGCAAGTGTGCACCTCTTTCTTCACTGGCAATACTTGCTTCTGACTTTGCTTCAAAATTGTCTTTAAAGAAATGTTTGAGCTATGATGAGCCATGTTTCAATACCTGAGCACTCCAAAAGATTATGTACATCCTTGGTCTTCTAAGCGCTTAGGTCTATTAATGTTTCTGGATGCAAACACATGATAAACTTGAAACTCCTAGGGCTAGGAATGCTTTTGTAGTCCGTAGATCAGCCAACTCCAGGCTGGAGCAATGTTGTTAAATTCGATCTTTCCATTTGCAGATCACTGAGGTTCGAGACTTTGCTGGTCAAGAAATTGAAATTCGAAAGCATATTGATGCTGATTCGAAGGAGGCGGCTGAAAAGGCGAAAGCTCCTGCATCTTCTGCCGTAGATGCTGTTCTTGAACAAATCAAAAAGAAGCCAAAGCTCAGCGTGCTTGACAAGACAAAAAAAGATTGGGGAGAATTCAAGGAAGAGAATAAGGGGATGGAAGAAGAGTTGGATGCTTACAAGAAGAGCTCAAACCAGTATCTGGATAAGGTTTCTTTCTTGCAGCGGGCTGATTATCGAGAATTTGAGAGGGAGAGAGATGCAAGGCTTGCTCTACAGTCTAGGAGGAGACCAGACATGCGAGAGGACCCATGACAGTCCAAAGTAGCATTTTTTTTCTTTTATTGCAGCATGAAAGACCCAGAGTTGATGAGAGTTGAGCAAGGGGCCTTTGTTCCCGTAATTAGGAGGGAAGGCCCTTTAGCAAATACATATCTAACTTATCTTTTGTGCTTAAAATGCAAGTTATACATCTTCAATCTTTTTGGGGTCTCTGGTTCTTTCCCTCGTATCAATCAGATTTGGTAATGCATTACTCTTGCTTGTATGCTGCTTCTGGACTGAAGTTGGCATTTAAGGAAGAACATCACTGAAAGGGCAGTCGGTTAACATGTGAGGTTACATGCGTTAGTTTTGAAATCCTAAGCTAACATGTTTTGGCTTTCTTATTTGTTTACATGTGTGGCACATTTGAGCACCGGATTCTAATTCTTTTAAGCTTCAAAGGTAGGTAAGAAGAAATCATACAGCACACTGTAACTTGCATGCTCTCTGTATAAACAAGTGCTTTTCCACTTATATCACGAACCATCGATTGACCAACAAAGTTTTAACTCAAACAAGCCCCACCAAGATAAGAAAACTACAATTTATAACAGGGAATGAGCAAATCATGAAATCTGCTCCAGCGTATTAAGTTGCTTATTAATTGCACATCACAAAATGACTGAACATGCTTAGTTATTATACCATTCAGAAAACAGGGAAAGAAGAATAGCAAATCTCTATTCCAGCATGCCATCTGCTTCAAGAAAGGACAAACAAGAAAGTGAAGATTTTGTGCTGAGTCATGTTGAAAATTCTCAAACAAAAATCAAGAACACATAAAATCTAGATTTCTAGACGTGAATGGGCTTGTCATAGGTGGCCATTGCGGCTTCCTTCAATGCCTCACTCATCGTAGGATGTGCATGGCACACACGTGCGATGTCCTCACTTGATGCATCGTAGTTAATGGCAAGGACTGCTTCATGGATGAGCTCTCCAGCATTGGGTGCCATGATATGAACTCCCAGAATTTTGTCCGACTCCTTATCAGCCAGTATCTTGACCATTCCTTCAGCATCATCAATAGCCTTGGCTCGGCTATTTGCCAAGAAAGGGAACTTGCCAACACGGTATTCAACACCAAGTGCCTTAACCTGCTCCTCAGTCTTCCCAACAGACGCTACCTCAGGATGAGTGTAGACAACTCCAGGGACCTTATCATAATCAACATGGCCATGTTTACCAGCTATAAACTCCACACAAGCAACGCCATCCTCTTCTGCTTTGTGGGCTAACATTGGCCCTGGAATTACATCTCCAATGGCATAAACACCTGGCACATTTGTAGCAAATCTATCATTGACTAAAATTCGTCCTATCTTATCAGTTTCCACTCCTATCTTGTCCAAGCCAAGCCCAGCTGTGAATGGAGTTCTACCAGCAGAAACAAGAACAACATCGGCTTCAAGTGTGGTTTGCTCTCCACCAGCAGCTGGTTCAACTGTCAACTTCACACCATTTCCAGTAGTATCAACTCCTACCACCTTAGTTTTGAGCATGAATTTCATCTTCTGCTTCTCAAGTGCACGTTGGAATTGCTTGCGGACCTCTCCATCCATTGTTGGAACAATATCCGGAGCAAACTCAACAACAGTGACCTCTGAGCCCAGTCGGCCCCACACTGAACCCATCTCAAGCCCAATGTAGCCTGCCCCAATAACTATTAGCTTCTTAGGGACTTCTGACAATGCTAAAGCTCCAGTTGATGACACGATTCTCTTTTCGTCAATCGTGATACCAGGTAAAGATTTGACATCAGAACCAGTGGCAATTATGATATTCTTGCCTTTTACAACAGTGCTCCCACCTTCAATCGTGTCTACAGAAACTTCAGAGGGAGAAATGAACTTGCCATAGCCTTTGACATAGTTTACCTTGTTCTTCTTGAATAAGCCTTCAATACCACGGGTCAGATTAGAAACAGCTTTGTCCTTTTGAGCCATCATGGCGGGCAAATCAACCTCAACGGAAGAAAATTTCACACCATGGCCCGGGAATGAATGCTTAGCTTCATGGTACATGTGGGAGGAATGAAGAAGTGCCTGGATGAATCAAGCAACATTAGAAAGATAAGAACTCTAATGTGACAAGTAGCTTGCAGGAACTAGGAAGGAAACTAATAAAGTTAATTTGAAGACTGAAGATAAAAGCATATGGTAATCAAGTATGCATTTTCAACACTGAATTGTATCGAAGAGAATGATAAAGATCAGATTTTTTTCAAAAAAGATAACATTTTTTTCCTCTTCATCGTCGTAAAAACAGATATGGCCAGAAAGATACGATTTGCAATGCCATTTCGACTTTATAAATATAATACCCGATCATAGTTCTTTTAAAGGGTATTCAGAACAGAAATTGAGACAACCAACAGAACACCAGGATCAGCTTTACATACATTTTTACCATAATTCACGACCTATCAGAACATTTGCCCATACAAACATATTCAAATCTTACTAAAGATTTACAATCATAGTCGATTGACCAACCATAAATTCTAAAAGAGAGAAGAAATTTAGATCCAAAAATCAAACCGCAGAGTATACCTTAGAAGGGATGCAGCCAACGTTGAGACAGGTACCACCAAGGGTCCCACGCTTCTCGATACAGGTTGTCTTGAGACCCAGTTGTGCGGCCTTGATAGCGGCCACGTAACCGCCGGGTCCGCCGCCGATGACGACGACATCGTTCTCTTCAGATCCTGAAGCGAAACCCCTTGAGAAATAGCTGAGCGAAAACGAGTACGTCAACGCATCTGCGGGTGAATTCGACAGGTTCCGGGACAAAAGGCATGCCTTTCTTCTGGCCAAGCTTGCCAAAGCCATTTTATCTTAATTTTTCACTCTTTTTTTTTTTCGTTTCTGAAAATTGTATTATAAACAAAGATGCAAGAGAGTTTGGCCTGTATGGATCAAACCCTTGCTTTAGACTGCGGCTTTTGGGAATGTGATGAATAAATATATTACAGCTAGAATAATAAAAACCTGGTTTTTTTTCTCTTTTCTTAAGTTGGGCTGCTCCAATTTTCTATCTTTTCTGTAAATCCAGTGATCTGCTGCGACGGCTGTCTATGACTTGGATGCTGCTGTTCCAGCTACAATACAAGACACGTGGATAGTGAAGGATCTGAAAATCTGGTGATGCTAGATTAGTTGACTGTAAGACATTGACCAGACACACCGTGTTTGGAGTTTGGCAGGTGGGGTCCAATCATGCATGGTCTACCAATTTTAACCGTGAATGGAGTCGTTAATGGGCTCATATCTGGCAACTCTAATAGAATCATCTGAAGGACCGGAAGAACTTGATGGGCTTTCATCGTTCTTACTTGCTAGATGCAGCATGGAATTATTTTTGTCTCTTGCTTTGATTGGTTTCTTCTTATTTCTGCATGGCAAAGGCCCCAGAAAATGGTGGCCTCACAAGCCCTTCCATCACCCTCAACAGGTATATATGGTGGTGGGCAGATGAAGTTCCTGCTAAGGTGATGAGATTATCCTGTACCAATCATTTCGCCAAACTTTCCAATCAAATTTAACCCAGGATGATGATGCAGACAACAAACCAACAATAACAGTATTCATTTCTAACTGCATAACCTGATTTGAACCATGAAAAGAGGCTGAAGCTTCAGATTTCACTTTCTTTCTCCTGAAACAAGGGTTATGGGAAGGTGAACTGTCTGTCAAGCATCTGTTGTGCTTGACAATAAACATCAGGATCCTTACAGAGGCAAGGCTTGTTGAAGCCACTCCATGATTCTACTAGAAATACCAAATGCTTCTACAAGGATGAGAATGAGAAACAAACAAGAATACTAACCAAACCCACTTTGCGAGAACGGTCTGATCAAAGATATAAGTCCATTTTTGCAGTGAACAAAGAAACATTACAATTGATAATAATCGCGCAATGTAGTTATACCACCAGAGATAACATAAAACACAAGCCGACATTGTTTACTCTCCTACACCTACAAAACTGCTGGCTGCTTTTTCTAAACTAGCTGAAACAACCAAAATCAGATTGAAATTTCTCCCATTAGGAATGGCAGTAAATAAACGAGAAATAATTTGTATATACATTCAATTGCCTTCTAACATGCTCTTCAACCTATTCCTAGCCTCCTCAGAGAGATTGCAGCGCCTAAATCTTCGTTGTTGGAGAGGAGATGACTCAATAGGAGCAGGGGAAGAGAAGCAGATAATAATTGCAGTGAGGTTATCCGGTGAATTCAGGCGTGACGCTTCATTGACTAAATCTCTGGCACATTCTTCTGGGTTATCATGCCGCCTTAGACCACGGCGAACAAGGCTAACAGCAACCTGGCTTGACATTACATCCCAAATGCCATCACAACCAATGATCAAAAACTCATCATCCTCTGTTAACACAGTCTGTCTAACATCTGGCTCTGCAATCAGAGGAGATGATGGTCCAAGAGGAAATTTCAAGCCCCAATCCCCAAGAGCTCGTGTGACTGAGAGATAACCATTAAGATACCCATCATCAATGTAGCCACCCAACTCCTCAACTCGCTTGCGTTCTGGTAAGTAGGAAGGTCTATGATCTTGAGACATTTCAACTGCAACACCTTTTCGGCAGAGAACAGCTCGGCAATCACCAGCATTTGCAACCAGAAGATGCCTTCCAAGCACAAGAGCAGTCAGCACCGTTGTTCCGCAAGAACTGCTAACACTGCCTTCAGCAGCCAAGGCAAGGTCTGCCAGCAAGAATGCCTTCCTATGAGAATCCTCCAACTCTTTCAAGAAAACAGCATCGATGTCAGATACTTGTGGCAAATCAAAATCTTCAAAAAATAGCCTTGTAGCATTCCTCTTGATATAAGTAGCTGCATCAGGACCACCATGACCATCAAAAACAGCATAGAAAGCACTTGGCATTGAAGGCTTAAAGATAGAACCCAGGTGGGAAGATAGATCATCAATCCTAATATGTTCGTCATCCATAGATCTCCGTGGACCAATATCAGCATAGCTGCCAGAACGAATTCTTGGTACAAATATGACAGCAGATGACTCAATAACAGCATCTCCAATGGCCTCGGCGCAAGCTGCAACCTACAGAACATAGGAAAAAGAAGGTAAGCCCATGTTCTTACATATGTAAAATCAAAATAAAGCTCTTCATATGGTGATTCCTGAAGCTACTAAGATTCAATGAAAACACGTACTATAATTCGCCCACAAACCAGAAAACCTATGAAACATCTACGGTGGAACTCCGGATCTATGAAGGTTAGCAAAGCATAGCAAATTTGCCTCAAACCCGTTATAGAAAGAGTACAATTCTCATATCTCAGTTTTTTGCCCTAATTCAAATCTAGTAATTCTCATTGCCCACCTAACAGGGTATAATTCTGGGTCAAAATTCACCTCGATTTTACCAAAAACTATCAAAATACCAGAACTTGAACGAAAAAAAAATCCTTTTTCGATCAAATCCCATCAAATAAGATCCCAACCCTAACAGCGGCCAATCAAATGTAGTTGCCGTACGAAATTCAAGCCAATAATTCCAAAGAAACATCAAATTCTAACCAAATTTAAAAATAAAACACGAAAGAACCAGAATCAAGAAGAAAAGAGAGGGAAACACGCACCGATTCGAAGCGAGAAACTTGGGTGGAAATCGACATAACATCTACAACTTGGTGACAATAAATGATGTCGGCTTCTGCTACCATATTTTGACTTACTATCATCTCTAAAACCAACTCCTTTTCTCCTTCTCCAAGCTTAGCTCTTCCAAGAACAACGAATTACAGCTTAGGGTTTTGTATTTTTCCCTCTTTTTCTTCTTCTCTTCGGTTTTCTTTCTCCGTGGGGATTCGTATTCCGTCGCCGAAAACAATATGGTTTCTTGTTCAGAAAATTAGTCTGGACGCTTTGGCTTTTAACAAGGGGATTAGAGGTAATACCGACCGACACGTGTGGGTAAAGCTTAGCTGGACTGGGTTTGAGATTAATGTAATGTGCCAACACGTGACGTGAAGGATTTTCAGTGACGGATTTTCGCTTTCCGTGGTGGACTTTCCGGCTAATGCCAATGGGAACACTCTGGCGAAAGAAGTTGACTTTGCGGGCTCTTTTCTTCGCGTTTGTTGGGTAATAATTATTTTTTTTTAATCCAAAAAAAAAAAAAAAAAAAAGCTTCCTTGCCCTTTAAGAAGTGTACAAATACTAGTGCTGCTGCTTCTAAAGTGAACGGATTCTTCTTGCTTGTACTTTGCTTGGTTTTGGAATTTTCCTTTGTTTTCTTTTTCCTTTTGCTTCCACGTGAAGTTTGGTATTTTAACACTTTTAAATTATAAGTTTGAGATTAATCCCGTCGGTCAAATGAATAGTTTCTGTAGTTGCCGATCAGGGTTCGATTCTTGCGGAGAGTACTTTAAAAGTTAAATCTTTAATGCAAACTATTAACATGAGAGAATGTTAATATATACTAATATATATATATTTGCACGGGTTAATATAAACCAGAAGAGTATAAATCTAATTAGTTATTTTATTATTATGTTGATCAAATAGATATTAATATATATATATATATATATGTTCGGATTAATTCAATTGGTAAAAGGAACAATTTATTTTTCTATCGATTAAGGTTTGATTCTTGTGATGAGTACTTTAGCAATGAAATCTTTAAATATACTAAATTGATGTATGAAAATATTTCTTAAAAATTGTCCTTTTGTGAAAAAGATTAGGTCTAGATGAAATGTAAGAGTACCCTAACCATATTTATCAAAAATAAAAATAAAAAAAACCCTAATATAAAGACAAACATGTGTTAATATTTTATGATATAAAATGGGTTTAAACTCTAATTAAGGATAGACATTTTTGTATTAAAGTACATAAAATTCACATGTGTCTTCAAGGAGGATCAGTGTGTAGAAACGTGTTGAACTTGTTTTGTCACACCACAAGCACAAATAGACTGTTTAAACGTGGGAATAAAGGGTGGATAATTAACTCATTCCAATTCCATACCTTTTTGTTCTTAAGTGGAGTGATCTGTCCACCCACGTTTCCTTCATGGCCTTTGCCCCTTTCTTTTGCCACTTGTTTAGTGGCCAGCGTAACACTCCAAACCCAATAATTGCATTACCATCCTAATTAATCCCCCTCTCTCTCTCTCTCTTGATTCATTATTTCAAGTTCAAGATTAATCAACTATAGCTTATCTCTCAAGCTCTCTTCATTCATTTTACCTTTTCTTATTTTGTTATGGGAAGGGATCAACTTACCTAACAAGTTAATCTAACGGTAATAGTAATGGTATGATGATGTAACCTCTTCATTTATAACGGATTTATTTAAATATTTTTATTATATTTTTAATTTTTTTAAATTTATAAATGAAAATTTTATTTTGAGATTTCTTAAAATAAATTTGAAAAGAGTTTGAGTTTAAATTATGATAATTTTATTACTAATTGATTGAGTTTATTGTTGAATTGAATGATTGGTTTGGCTTTTAACTCAAGGCACGGGGGAAGAAAAACCAAGTGGAAAAGCATAAAATTGTTGTGGAAACGTGTCGCCGCAAGGATCACTTATGTTCAGCTGGTTAGGCCTCCATTCATATTCAATCTCATCGTCCTGTTTGCCACCCCTTTGGCCAATAATCTGCCAGCAACTCATTACTACTAGGTCAGGTGGGGACGGTTCGCCAGTCACTTTAACCGTATTGGACAAACCAAAATTCGGCGTTGAATTAATAGCTGGTAAGTAGGGGTATCTAGGACTGAAGTTGGGCCCAACAAAGCAAGAGGAAATTGGCTGACTAGGTCTGGCATCTTTAGCATCACAGAAAAGTAGATAATGCGACGTTTTCCTACACCCATTGTACTCGTTTTAGTGCACCCAGGAGGTGGATTGAAGCTGAGGCCTAACCAACTATGCATGCCAACAAACCAATCTGCCCGCAGGATATTCTGTGTCATAGTCAGCCATTGCCACTTGCTTTGTTGGGCCCAACCAGCTACCAGTGCTTCATATGTGTCACGATTCTCATTAATTTATGAAGTATTAATCGTCTTGATTAATTAATTTTTACAGTTTTATTTCATAAAAGTATTTCACAAATTAAAATTTATATAAATATTTAAATATTTATTTTCACTTTGATACATCACTTTATAAAACTATAATATCTTTCTTAATATCAGATTCACAACTCCTTTTTAAAACTGTGACCAAAGGAGAAAAAAAAAGGCTAACGATTCAGGTTCTTGTTTCCTTGGTCTAAAGGGTCTAGCCTTTCCCTTTCATCAAACAAAGACATTGGTGATTGTTCGAAGCCACTTGGTCTTTTAATGCGAGGGTGTTAAGGAAACCACAACTATCTGTTCTTTCTTCTCTGCCTATGGTGAACACTTGTAAAGCCAACATGAAAAAGACTTCTAATGCGAGGGTGTTAAGGAAACCACAACTATATGTTCTTTCTTTTCTGCCCAGGGTGAGCACTTGCAAAGTCAACATGAAATAGTTTGCGTGACATGCCATTCTTAAACTTTTCCTTTGATAGGAAGAAAGTCTTCACTTCAACCTCCCATTAAAGTTGAAGGGCTCTATCCATATGATTTGTGGCAGCTTGATAAAGGCTTACAGCCAATGAATTTGAGTTTAACCTGTGGAAAAGGATTAGTTGTAGAATAGTTGCACAAAGAATTGGATAGTTTTAAGAGTTTGTAGAAATTTGATCATTCAGAGTTGAGTCATATGCCACAGAAAACAGTTCCAGCGACCATCTTCCTACCATCTCCCCAGCATACACCATAATGGTAAAGAATAACAAATGAAATGAATAATATGACACCAAATGTGATTGCACATTGCACAAGTAAAAGGAGATACAATTCTGACTCCGACCAAGACTCATAGCAGTTGAAGAGTGTAGATTACCGGTGATTAAAGCTCATAGTGGCATAATCGTTCTATGTCATAATGGTATGAACTGCATAAACACTATCAGACCCCAAAAGGGTTTGTCTTGGTTTTGATGTTAAACGTGTCAAGCTGTTGAAAGCGTTTGGGTATGGTTGAATTGTTACTCACAGCAATGGGCCTGGTGCTCTTTCTGCAACTTTTCCCAAAGGCATAACACCATCCTCGGGCCTTGATAATGTGCGAGAATGTAATTTGATTCACATCCGGCATTGTAGAATCTCTCATCAGTGATATAATGCACTTCTCGACCACTATTTTTGAATTCTTCAATCCATATACCCATTGCAACATCTTCTAGTTTGAAAAGCTGCCCAGGCATAACGGTAAGAAAATAATTTGAAGAGACAAAAAATAGAAGCTTATTAAACTCATAGAATGATGAAGACCCTTCTATAGATATGCGGTCCTTGGTCCTTCCTCAAAGATATGTCAGACATCGAAAGTATATGATAAATGTAACTCTACATTGCCTAATGTTTCCATTGTAATTGCACTAACAGAGATTAAATTGTTTTTCAAGTTGTTTACTGAATTCCTGAGATCGATCATCGAGCATATATTTTGATAAGTTACATGACCAAAAGGCATCTTCAAGAATTTCAAATCCACAAAGTGAGATCAGGCATTCCCTTTTGCAGATTACCTCCCGTTCCCCCAACAGATCTTATAATTAATACACGTGGTAGTCAGCAAATTTGCTCATGCTCTTTGCAAGCTAGTAAAATTTACCTTGAGTTCTCTTTCCTGGTGGCCTTGGACAATGAATTTTGCAATGTCTCGAGAGATAATATAACCTGGACCATGGGCCCATGGTGGATATGAAGAATGCGGCCATTCCTGTGGAAAAAGCACCCATTAGCAGTAAGCCCAAAGGAGATCAAGATATGATTAAAGTTTGACTGAGACAAATACCTCGTTACTGATGTACCATTTGCTGTCTTTAGCCCTATGAGGAGATGAATCGAATGCTATAAGGCCATATAACAGGCCGTCAGATGCCTTTTCCTTGAGGCTGGAGAGAACTTCATCAATCCTGACAAAGGCATCGTCATCTGTTTTCATGATATATTTTGCAGGGAGGATTTTAGTCTGCATATTTGATTGAATGAAAAATGAAAACAGAGATATCAATTAGTCAATGTAGAATTTATAGCCATGAATGTAAGACATCTAGAGCAGCCTTGCCCACTTCAGGATATGGTGAACCATAAAATCACTAGGTCCTAGCACATCCACTGACAGAACAAAAGAGAGATGCTTTCCTAAGATATTAGTTTTATTCACTACAGTTTTAGTAGCTCCATTATAACCAGCATAAACTCCTCTATTAAAGCCACAAAAATTACACTTTCTTAGTGCGTCTTTCAGCCTTTTTCTATTGCTTCATGCTATCAATCCTATGACTGCATACTGACATAATCAATGACAGAAATATGCCTTTAAGATCTACACACAAATTAGGACTTATATCTGAAGGTCAAAGAAAAGACTACAGTCATAACTTTCTATGCTTAATGTATGCATCAACTTACCCCCATAATGCAAATTGCAATAGTTTTCAAACTGATCAGACTATAGTAATCAACAAAGGGCATGAATTGGATGTCTCCATATGCTTGAGCTTCTTTCCACAGCTCAAAGTTGACTTGTCTATTCTTATTCTGCAGGTACAAAAAATATTAAAACAATCAGCAAACAGTTTTGTATGCAGTCAAACTGTTATATAAAACACTTTAGAAGAATGAGTCATGTATCTGAGTTCCACTACAGCCAAGTTAGCTGATCCATATGCATGTAGGCCCCTTGTATCATTCTTAATTCAAGAACATGAAAGGAGAATGTGACTATTATCTTGATAGGATAGAATTGTGCCTAAACCATCAAGTTTTTACTCACAAGGCCAATGAAAAACCGAACTGCTACATCCCCAGACCGTACAGCCTCAAATTGCATCCAAGATTTTCTCAATGCCATACGACGCTCAAAATTATTTCCAGTGGAGAAGACCCCAACCAACATTAGAAGTCTTTTCCTTGAAACTGCAGGAGCTTTAAGAAGCTTGGAATTAACTATTAAATCATGGTCTTCAGGAACAGGCAAGCCTTTGGCGAAGGCAGATAAGAGATCCAAACCACCTGCCACTTTGACTCCACTAACTGACCATGGTTCAAGTTTCTGCATATGTAGAGATTGGACAGGGTCAGAGTGATTACTCCTATCCAAATAGGACAATTTGAAGAACATACCTGCTTTGCAATTTAATATTAATTGTATATAAACTCATACCTTACCTCCCTGTATGCAAATGATGTTTCATGTCTTCCATTTACAGTCATATGGAACCCCTCTAAACCAACCCATAAGGTGGCAGTGAATGGGTTCCCTTCAATGAATGGGAAATTAGCACTTGCATGGCTGCGTGCCTGGGAAGCATTTGTCAAGGCATTACCACTAGAAAGACTTACATTCTGATTTTCTTCCATAAGGCTTCTGACAAGTTGTTCATTGCAAAGACCAAGTCCGTCAACTGTAACATGTGCTTAGATATGTTAGGTAACTAAAAACAAGATTCTTTCTATAAATAAAAGAAGCAACAGATATTACAATGAACGAAGATGGTTAGAGAAGGGGAAGTGGTACTTGAGTATTGTAGAACTACATTAGCAAGGAAAACACGCATGAAATGAAATTGTTTTAACATGCCCATTGATACTTTTCTTTCCCGCAAGAAATGATAGTGACTAGAAGGTAACTTGATTGTTGAACATGAAATGTGCCCTTTTCTGCCTCCAAATCTTTCCATCTAATTTTCAGAATAACACTTAAGATGTCATAGTATCAAATACGTTTAGATGACGCAGTAGACAGAATGATCAAGTCAAGAAAGAGTTAACACAGAGTAAATAACCGGTGGATAAATTCTTGTAAGAACTATATCTTACAGTCGATATGAAGCAGTACATAAAATTTAAACAGAACCATTATGCACAGAAAGAGGCCAATATGAACTAACATCAGATAATCCAAAAAGTGAGCCAAGAACTGTTAAGAAATATATACCTTTTAAATTATTTGAAGATACATGAGCAGGACACCTTTCCTCCTTTCCCCAGCCAAGTTCATTAGTCCATGTATTTTGAACTATAAATGGCTCTTCTGTCATATTATCTCCGGCAACACTGACATTGTAATGCAATATAACAGGAGGCTTTGGTTCCCCTGAAAAGTTTGATCCTGCAAGCTCAATTTCAAAACTCCTATTGCGACCATCAGGGATCCCAATCACTGTGATGGATGAATCCTCAACTAGACCACAAGGCAACTCGAGTATATTTCCACCACTGAACAAAGTCTTGTCCAGGTTGCTAACAGAGAAAGGGCAGTTTTTCTCTTTTAATCTGACATTATGACTGGTAGTTTTCTCTTCCTCAATCACAGCAAGTAACTCTTTCCATGCTATAGCAGCCTCTTTGATCCCCTGACCAGTTTCAGGTAAAGCATCAGACCTTGACAATAGCAAGCGCATATGAGGCCACAAAAGCAAGGCCTTTGACTCCTCAGAAATATTTGTTGGAGCATGCAAATCATTAAGCCCTTCAACATTGATAAGTTTGGGTTTCTTTATTAAGGCTAATTTCTTCACTTCCACCTTGGGAGATTTAATGGAATCATTATCCTTCGTATGAGAATCTTTGGGTGGATGGTTATTGAAGAAGTCATAGGCTGACTGCTTTTTTGGTTGGGTTTCTCTAAGGATATAACTGAAAACCAAGATTATAGCAAGAACTACAATCAACACGCCACCATACCACTTTTTCATTCTGAATAACCCAAAAGCTAAACTTAATGATTTCATCCGTACAAAACAACCAGCTCTTCTGCTTGGCCAATTTTAAACGAATATTAAAAAGGAAATATCCTCATTCCTGAATTCTTGTCTTCCATTTACCTTTATTCCCTTGTCTTCAAAGATTTTTCTCACTGTCAAAAGAAAAGATTGAAAAAAGAAAAAGAAACAAACTTTTACCAGCAATTATAAGGAAATGAACTGACCCCTGCAGTCCATTACATAAATTTAAAGCAGAAGAAAAGCATAATTTATCAGGACAGCAAGAAGGTTGTAAGCATAGCCAATCAACCATGGTAAAAAGACACAAAGAAATTGCATCCTTTCACAGTTTGATGCTGTATATCAGCTCCTGAGCTGGAAAACTGGAAAATCATCTTTAGCAAGGAAAAAAAAAAGGAAAAGGCAGAACCAGCTCGAAAACTCAATCTAATGCAAATAAACATAAGCATCAAGCATCGAGCATCAGTTTCTTCCAAAATGAGTAGTTGAATGAAGTGGGTATTTTGCTTCATGCTTACCTCAAACCCGAGATCTCAACAATCTGAAGCAGACGCAACCAAAATGAAGTCTTGTTAAAAACTCAACAACTAAAAAAAATATAACTTTTTAAAGATTCAAACCCAAGAGCCTTAAGGGATGGAAGGGGGAACTGTCGTTTTCTTACAAAGATCTCCGTCTTCGAATTACCCTGTCGGAACCCGAAGTAACAATCAGCCAAACTTTTACGCCTGGAACGGCAGCGTTTTAAGGTGCGCTGTTTAGAGTAAAACTTTCACTGCAGGTACCAGTATCCCCGAACCACTCTTCTTGGGTATTATTCATATATATATATATATATATAATATTGATAATCAGTAAGAAGGCATCAATGAGAATTAATTAATTAATAATATAGCAACCACATTCACGAAAGAATCTGAAACAACTCAAGATAAAATCCATTCACGATGCTAATAAAGATCAACAAAGTTTGCTGTTTTTGAGCCAATTACTGGGAAAACCTATGGTCTTCATCATTGAAGAACTTATTATTGTACTAGTATTTAAAGTCTCCGTTACCCGGCCCTTAGGAATACTTTCCTTTAGTCTGAGTACAGAGGCAAAACCTGCCAGCTTCCAAGAGACAGCAAGGCTTCCATAACTCGCGGGCCATCTGAGTTGAGAACTGCAAAAGCTCCATCTGGCAAATCAACTGACATAGGAATTGGCAGAATATCACGGGCCATCCTGGAAAGAGTGGGATACTTTTGGGCTGCAGATTTCCACCATGCCAATAAATCAAAATCCATCGTCCCTGGTTTCACCGATGGCTCCTGCAGATAAACTGTAAGCTCATCATCCAGCTTTGAAGGGTCTGTTAGTGCTGGGTGCTTGGCATGGAAACCTTGGGGCCGAGGGAGACAGTGCATGTAATAGGCCCAGCGAATTGACCAGAAAAGACGAAGGCTACCAAAGCTGCTGCTGGCGCCCATTCCCATTGAGGAACAAACTTCAGAAATATACTGCATCTTATAGCGGGGATCCAGCGCAACTTGGGTGGCCAATAACTTGAAGGAACCCTTGGCGTACTTATCAAACTTGTTTTAACGTATCTTAGCTAAATGTTTGTTCACGCCATCTGAACCTCTGAAATCTTTCACCAAACCTTTCCAAGCCTTTTCAAAATTTTGAAAATATATGATGGCAGCAGCTGGATGTTATCGTATTGGGTGATATATATTCTATTTCTCGGTAAGAGGGTCTAAGAGGAACAGCCCGGTAATTTCTCCAGGTTTGTTCCATTCAACAGCACATTCCCCATCAGCATATGCCCCTAAGGTCTTCGTAGGTTTGTAATCCACAAAAGGAATTCAATCCGGTGTGAGTAATCCTATGTCCACCCAGGATTTCAGCGTCTCATCGAATTCATCTAGAGCCATTGCTCCAAACACATCATCACAACTGCGCACATGAAATCACCGGCCACCAAGCGGGTGCTGCTTCGTTTCCTGAACATGAGCTTGAAGCAGCATAGTTTTTTTGTCAGAATAGTTACTGTTTTTGATAGTGACGGTGGAGATTTTGTTCATAATCCCCCACTCCTGAATATCAATGGTAACAGTGTTGGCAATGAGGTAAGGATCTTCTGCCATGTTGCCATAGCTATGCAATGCAAGAACCCATTTGCAATATTCCCAGCTCTCATTAATAAAATGGCCAGCTACATTTGTTATTAGATTTACTGAAGAGGCTGATCTGTCTATCCGAAGCCAGTATAAATGCAACCTTTGCCTTTAGTTTGTTTCCTGTAAATACTCTCAGGCATTCAGCAGTGACAGCATCAGAATCGCCAGACCCGGCTGCTATGTCGAAAGCTTCGAGCCAGGATAGTAGCGAGGGCTTACGGCCAGAGGATTATCGATAACTTCCACGACAGGAGAAGAATCACCATCAGAATCTTCTTCGACGTCAACATGGCCATCATCAGAATCTTCCTGGAAGACAGAATCATCACGAGAACCAGAAGAGTCGTCATCACCCTCCGAAGAGGAAATGTTATCCTTGATTTAGCGGACTTCCATTAAAACAGAATCAACATCAGAGGAGACGTCACCACCAACATCCTCAGCCCTGTTGTTATTGTTGTTGTAACCATCCTCCATCGTACTTAAGAACTAAGAAATGATTCATCTAAATAATAAACAATCAATTCAAGTATTCCTAATCTGATAGCGGAAATGCAAAGAAAATAAAAAAGAAACCTTTATACCATTTCACCGCCTTATACATTAAGAACTTCTCTAGTTCCAAATTAAAGCAAGTGAACCTATGTGTATGTGTGTATATATAAACTAAGATCATACATATTTTTTATTAATAATTTATTTTATAAAAGGAAATAGCAAGTTTAAATTTTGTAATAATCTATTTTAAAAGTAAAAATAACGGTTTAGTTTTAAATCTATATAGGTAAACTTACATGTATTTATAAAATAAACGATATCGTGATTAATAATCTACATTATTAAAAGAAACATCATATTTAAATTTCATAATAATCTACTTTGAAAGTAAACATAACATTCTAATTATAACTCTATTCTACGTTTTTATGTTGGCTATGCATGCAGTCTGAACAAATTCATTTACCCTGCTTATTATTCTTTTTTACTTCTTTTTGGCTTTCGCAAATTAATCAGAAACTAGATTCTATATAATAACCAAAGGAAAAACACGTTCTAGTCTTTCTCTTTGGTTTTGATTTCCCTTTTGTTTGGTTATAAGGAAAACGACAAGCATTCTTTGAATATAAACATATGTACTTGTTGCTGACTGCTATGGAATTCCCCCTGCGCTAAATGAATTTGATGGTTCTGATTTCTCAAGGTGAACAAAGCCTTGCATGCATATATATAGATATAAATTCTACAATCTGTATATTTGATTCATTGTTTTTGGTACAGAAAATTATGAAAAAAATGTTTACTAAAAGACACTTTCTATATAGTACTTACTGTAAATGGTAAATATAGAATGACAGAATGGATTATTTACCTTTTTCAAGTCACAAAATAAATGACAAATGGGATGATCCATACATTGATTCATTACTATTAAAAAGAAATATTACTTTGTTTGAATTGGGTAGGATTGTGAGTTAGATAAAAAAAAAATCACACCATTTGTTTCAATTTGTTTCAATTACAAATTGAATTGAAATTAAATGAAAAAAAAAAATCAAATTTCTTGTCTTTAGAATATATGAACAAGAAATGTTAAAAACTATACATTTCGAGAAGCGCCTGATGAATTGTATTATATCAGATATTTACTGCATAAGCTTTTTCTATGAAGCGATACCTGTTTACATTCAACAATGTCCGAGGTACGTATCAAGCATCTAATGTTCGCGGGGGGCGAAATCGACCATATCCATATTTTCTAAGGGGCTTTGCAAAATATTCCTCCACTACAAAACTCCCAATGGTGTAATAATACCCTTACACTGAGCTGATGCTCATTCAAATGGTCAAAAATGGAAGCTTCAATGCCATACCTTAGCTGGTGGGGGTTATGGGTGCTGAAACTTTTTGATTCCCCAGTTGTAGTGTTGGAAATTGAAGTTCAATATTCTCTGTTGGCGCAGATTCTTAAGTTAGTTGATGCTGCTGCCAAAGGTTGATCTCATAGGAACCGATGTAGGTACCTGTTGAGGAGACAAGGTGCAAGTCACTTCTTTCGGAATCATTTCAACACCAGTTCCATCAGTAACTGGTGAATATGGTTTTGTAACTTTCTTCTTCAGCAGCTCCTGAATCATTGAAAGAAGCTTTTACTGACACAAAAAATCTCAAAATTATAGGATGATCCAAGGCCATACTTAGAAATGCTCCAATCTATGTTTCGTACACTTGAATTTTTCAATATTAGTACTGAAAATGTCAATGCCAGCAAACCATCTATGCTTATATTTTCGTTAACTAAAACAAAGATCCTAGCACTTTATGATAAAACTTTGAAAAAACTACTTAAAAATAGGAAAACATTTGTCAAAGTCTAAAACATACAGTGCAATAACCAATGCTGTATAAATGAAATAAAGAGTGCAATCTGGAAAAACTAACCTTGGCAAGGTTTTGTCCATATGTATTCATTGCTCGTTCAATTGAAGAGTAAACTTCAAGAGCTTGATGAGTATCTCGGCTGCATTTTATGACACGAACTTGTTCTTTTGTATCTGTTGGTCTAGTCTTTAAATAAAGTATGAGCTGTGAAGGTGGAGC
The DNA here is from genome assembly GCA_036013995.1 of Theobroma grandiflorum. Classification (NCBI taxonomy): domain Eukaryota; kingdom Viridiplantae; phylum Streptophyta; class Magnoliopsida; order Malvales; family Malvaceae; genus Theobroma; species Theobroma grandiflorum. The sequence continues at coordinate 394,337 of CP142132.1, read as the reverse complement.
TTTTGGTTGGTCTTTCTTTCCCTGAGTTAACTCCATTGTTGCCAGATCACCCCACATTACATCCCACAAAACTGAACACGGATCCCTCACTGGGTTGAATTTCCTCTGAGTGATATTAGTGGTTTGCTGAAAAAGGCACAATGCAGTGTGATCCTTTAGTTTGGCCTCCAGGTTTAGTAATAGAAAAAAGGAACCAGTCAAACCATAAAACGTTTCTAACCAAACTAGTTGACATACTTGCAATAATATTACTCTTCGATGAGTAACCATAATAGTTTTTCCCTTTGGTAGCAAGAAATGATCTTCATATGCATCTGATAATGCAAATTTTCCCCGTACTTTGAATAGATCAACCTGGCCAAAGAAAGAACCTGACTCTGCCAATTGCAATATGACCTTCAAGATGAACACATATGCCAGTACGTTAAAAAGTTGTACTCAAAACATAGCAGGTGATCATAAAAACCAAATTTTCAAACATAAATAAAACAGAGACAAGTAAATGCGAAAGTATAACAGAAAATGGATGGACAAAATTATAATAAAAAGGGGTCTCTTTCCACTTGCCCTTTGACTTAATGTATTCAAAGCCAATTATACCTGCTAAAAGGACACAAAAAATAAAGTACCTGCCCTTGTGCTTTGTACTCATCATATGGTCGAAGCAAATTATCACCACTAATTACACGAGGCAGCCTCCTGCGGAGGAGCTGTTCATCTGAAGCTATTGCAGATGCTATCTTCATTCTCATAGCATTTGCACCTTCTGTAGTTTTTGACAAAAGATCCAGAACCCCACTCACTGGCTGTGCAGCTGCACCGATTATTCCTTTTCCAACACCCTGAACAAAGCCCTCAACACCGGAAGTTTTTGCGCCTTCAAGAGGCTTTGTTAATATGCCAGTAACTCCTCTGAACAGGCCTTTAGCTAGTGCTCCACCACCTTCTCTAATAACATCACCCAAGTCCTCTACACCCTTGTTCTCCTGCCAGAACAAGCACATTGAAAAGAAAACATGAATGTTCCAGAATGGTTAACTGCCCAAAACCAGACAAGTATTACCCAAAAAGAGGCCCATTGAATGATTATTGGCTTTAATAGACCATAGCATAGAAAGTATGTAACAACAGCATGAGCAGGAAAAAGAGAAAAAAGGTTGTCAGTCAGTTATTTGTACTATCATATTCTTGAAGTAGGGAGAAAAGTGCTTCCTAATCCTATGGTAGCCTCTTGTATTTATATTAAGAGTTATAAGGTTCAGAAGAAAATATTATCCTTACTGCACGTTACACCTTATCACACATATCCTATAGGAGATCCTTTTTTGACTGGAAAATTTCAGTCTGTTCTAAAATTTATCAATTCCCCTGCTGTAGACATGTTTTAAGGGTGCCAGCAAAGAAATCAGAAGAGGAAATTAAAGATGGCATACCAAGGCCAGAAGGGGTTTATTAATCAATCATTAACTTACGCTTTGATTAATCATTGGACTATCTAGTTACACAATGAAATCAAACACTATCACTAATGCTAATTTTAAAAGAGAGTAAAGTCATGCCATTCAAAATTCACGTATTCACTCTCAACCAAATGATGTTAGCAAGAAGTAGTAGACACATCCCTTTTGTCAGTTATTCAAAAAGTTATCACACACATGTTACCCATCTCTCAGGGTTAGGGTTATCACACACATCTTGCAAGTAGATAAAGCACCAGAGCGGGCAGTGTATGCTTAGTAATCAAGATTTTGGGTTTGTGACATACCTGTCTCTGCCGGCTCTGAATAAATTTCTTATCCATTGATAAAGCAGCCACTCCTTTACTCATATGTCCAAGAGCACTGCTTGCGTTGCCCAATATATCAAGGCCAGAGAGCAATTGAAGCGGTTGGCCAAGAAGATCCTTTTTGATGTTTGAAATAGCATTATTAATCATAGTACTCTGCCTCATGCACACATTCTCATGAAACCTTTGGTTTATCTTCACCTGTTATTCAACAGTTGTATTACAATGTGCATAACCCACACCAAATAGCCCATGAAAGTTAGTTAAGAAATTCTTGAGATGTATATATAGCTCTGAGAGTTGTTAGTGTTACTTAATCCATAGGATAGTACTCAATTAATGGAAAACATAGTAGATAATAGAATGTTACATCTTAGTCTTATGCCACCAACCCTTGTAATTACCAAACCAAATGGATCTATCAACATATGTACTGCAACTTTGAGATATTAGGAGGCCATGATATCTTAACAGATATTTATTACAACAAGGTAGACAATTCTTCTAGCTTCCATATACTTACATAATTGGCTTTTCAGATCCAGCCAGAGAATTAAAAGTCAAACTACAGAAAGGATCTACAAACGAGGAAACAAAAAGAGATTAAATGTAAAACTTACTGACAAATTCTCAGTGTTCCCTAATGCAGTCATTAAGGATGACCAAAAACCAAGTACTCCCCTAGGCCGTTGGCTAGGTGACATAGCCATTGAAACTTTCAGTCGAACTTCTGAGATGTTGAGAACCCTGTATTTCCAGCTAAACATAAGTGATAAGACTCAAGCAATCAAATACAGAGCACAGCACAACTTGATACCAAAATTGAAGAAAGGTTCTCTCATACCCAATTTGAATGATTGGATCAACTGAAACTGCGGTAGTTTTAGTATCATATAACCTACTGAGGTTGACCTGCTGTATCATCTCATGAATGCGCCATATAATAGGTTCATGAATGTTTATCAAAAACGCAGAATTATCAGGCCCCTGGTAATAAGCCAATCAAAATGAATATGACTAGATGAGTGACTATTATAGCAAAAAATAATAAACACTCTGCTCGAACTTTGAGATTAAAATGCTCACATGGAAACCTATATAAGGATAGACACATAGATCCAGTGATCCATTTGTCTGTAGAGTCACAGAAATTTTCAACATACAATCTGTCTCCTGCCCAATTCTCTGTGGCCTGAAGAGAACTGGTGTTGGAGTTAATGGCAACTGGTTATCCATTTGAATTCCTCTCATTCTTAATTTGAACCTGAAATAACCAAAAGATATAATCAGTAAACAATCACAAATAGCAAGACAACGGGGAAAATTTTTGGTACAAGACACTACAGTTTTGGACATCTATTTGGCCTACATAATAAGTATACAATTAATAAGGTTCTCTGCAGAATAGGTTCCACAATGCAGATTTGTGCTAATCTAAGGCTTTCAATTTACAAATTCTGAGCCTTTTTTGAGGTAAGAAGCGGGAAAAAAGGTGCATGAACCCTAATATTTGGGGGACACCAGCTAGAACTTTTTAATACTCAACTTGCACAATTAATGAATTTATGCCTAAGAAAAGCACATGGAAAGGTATGTTTTTGCACAAGTGTAACTGTGATAAGAAATCCTATAAAAATCATAACAAGTCCACAATGAGTTGATGGACAATTTATTACTTGAAACGGAACTGCCAACAAAAGCAGAGCATCATGAAACCAATCACATGTAACAATTTCATGAATCATGAATAAGACCAAGTTTAATTTTTTACCATAAGGAATGTTACGACTGGCATTTCTAATAAAAAATTTACAGAAAATTTTTTGTCCAAATGGAGCAATTCTTTGTGGGACAACCAAATTTGTCTTGTGATAACATAAATCTTGCTTTATTGCAGCATTGGAATTTATTAAAAGCAGAGCATACCTGCTAAACCCATTGCCCAAGCCAGTTGAATATGCCAAATGAAGATTTTGCACTGACAGATATAATATCTCCTCAGGCGTATGGTCAATAACAGACAACCCAAGCTCCGCAACCTCAACTATAACATGAAACTCACATTCTGTGGTGGACTGCAATTGCTGTTGATTAGGCTCATTTCTAGAGATCTCTGACAATGAGGATGGAATCCTTTGGCTGATGATTGCTGTAGGCTCATTTTCAGGCATCCAGTCACTGATCTTAACAACATTTACTTTTTCTTCTTTTAGGATGGTAACTCGTAAAGCTCTGGCAGGTCCTGTCACATCAACGGGCTGGTGATCAAAAATCTCATCAATATTGTAGATTTCTGACCTTGATGGGTCAGTCCCATCTGCGAGGATTTCCAATAAATGTTGTTGACCAAGATCTTCCCATAAGAAAGAAACAGCAGTGTTGGGAAGAAGAAAGTGCCATGAATCACTGGTACCATTCACTTGCCGGCAGCGAAGTGGTAAAAAAAGGGAACGATTCTCAATCCTGTTCCCAGAAAATAATAATATTAGAAATGAAAGGGAAGATTAGAAAATACAAAGGGGAATTCAAGAAAGGGGACATATGCATGTAGAACTGAAAAAATCCAACCAGATCAGAAAGATCTACCCAACGCACCCAAAACCTAACCTAATCCAACCCAATTTGACTCTAAAAGCCAATGACCTGAACCTAAAAGAACCTAATCACAGATGAAGCAACCCAAGCCCAAATGGACCTGAATAATCCAAAACTTCAATTGTGCATAATTTTTATTCTTTCCCATTTTAAACTTCAAATTGATTAAGAAATAATAGATACCATGATAAAAATCATTTAAACAAATGACCTGAACTAGAACTCTATTTGAATGCATTTAACAAAGTCAACAACCTAAAACTGAGCAATTCAAACCCAAAGTGACCCAAAATCAAGATGATTCATACATGACCCAAACAGAAAATAACCAAACCCAAACTGACCCAAAATTTAAATGACCAACCAGAACTCAACTCGACCCACCAAACTGCCACCCTTATATGCCTGGAAAACAAGTCAGGTAAACTTTAAACAGTAAAGGAAAAAAAAAAAAACCCTTTTCCATTTACCATTCTGTAAGTATTTAAGGAAGTTTTAAGAGTGTATACACAGGTGTAACATGTAACCTGTAAGGACTTGACGAGGAATTTGGACGGAAGATAACTTCATAGCGTGAGCTTTTTGTTCCACTCCGAACTTCAACCTTAAACAGCAACTGATCACTTCCAGTGTCATTTTTCAAAGAAACACGCATCACACCTTCACTAGAAACACTAAAAGGTGTACTCCACTTATATCCATCCACCCACAACTAAAATAAAAAGAAGTCCAATCAGTTAAAGCAGATACCATAACAATATATGCAGGGAAATATATTGAACCATTGGTATGAATGATTTACACTGACCTTCAACAGCTCAATTTTTGAAGAACTCTGCCATCTAAAGAGTTTTGGAGGATCAGTAGGATGGATCCATTCCACTGTCTGACAATCACACTGCTGCAGGCAAAGACTGAAACCAACCCTATTGATAAATAACATGTGTGGCTGAAGATGAATGACCTGAATGTCAACCATATTTATTAGTTAATAACTGACTAAAAAATCTATAAATAAATATCAATACACTATTTTTTAAGCATGCTCCAGGACTCAGAGCTTCCTTGTCTTGAATCATTATAGCACCCTGTACATTCTAATTCAATACCAGTGGCTGCCAGGCCAAATTGGTGATGATTTACAAATCCTATATGTTACACAGACAATCTACAGTTCAGAACATAGTTGGACCCAGATTTATTGGGTCCAAAAATAGCAAGAAAGGAATAGAGCTGTTTTCCCTAAAGAAGACCCACAACCTCTAATAGATTTCTTAAACTAACTACATGCCTTTATCCACACAAGCAATAATGCTTATTAGTCTGGTGTACAAGAAAGCTCAAATGAAAAAGGCCACTCTCTTCAACCTAACACTGCATAATCTATTTGCCTGAGTATCTTGCAGCAAAGATTTGGTTTCAGGTTGTAGGAAAAGTCTATCATGGAACATTGATGATAATAGCAAGTATGCAAGCATAAGAAGATTGCAAAATCAAAGGACTAGTTATTAAAGTTCATGCAACTTCAACAAGAAATTTAGAGCATAGAATCTCTAAGGCCCAAGCAGGCACTAACTGGCAATTTTTTTAATAGAAATAAGCAGAAAAAAGTAACACATAAAGCCATAATGTTTCTGAGGTCATGCTGCAATAATCTGAATGCCTTTTGGAAATTTATCCTATGCCATAAGCCCAAAAAGGAGAATGGCATAGACTTTAAAATCCCAATTAAGGTATGAATCACAATAAAGGCCAAAATTTACAAGGATGGCTAAAGATAACTTCCAAAGCTAGAACAAGATTATAAAAACAATAAAAAGTACAAAGAAGAAGCCCCAATAACAATGTATAAGAAATAAAAGAATAAACCACTACTCTAGTTATCAGAAAATGGAAGCTAGAATCACAATAATATATAAAACACCTACAATCTTTTAGAAACTACTTTTTCACCTTTGTTCTGTCTGAGGTCATATTCACTAGAGCTGAAAGCTTATAGTATGACCCATCTGAACTGTATGCTTTTACATCAACACGTTCCTGGAACAGAAGTTACTTCATTTAGCATCACATATGACTAAAACACCACCAAGCAATTTATCTGAAGCTTTACCCCTTTCCAACAAGCCCACAAAAGAGAAAAAGGAAACACGATTCATAAGCATGTAGACATTTTGATCCCCTAACATATTACCTTCTTTTCAAGCTCAAGAAGAGAAATCCCAGGACTGTAAGTTTCAGAATTACGAATAGCAACAGCAATGCCAACCCGAGGGGACACATATGTATCCTTCTGCGATGGAAACAGCATAACACCACTACGACCTGCGGAGTCTTGCGGGGAAAGCATACTAGCTATTGGACTGGTGTCCTCAATAGCTTCAAGTACTTGGATGTTTCTCCTTGAACCAGAATGTCTCCTTTCCATTGAGTATGAAGGGGTCCTCAAAACTGTTCTCGCAGATTTAACTGCTCTAGATAGTGAGTGTGAATCCATGTCTGCACTGTCTGAGCCTTCAATTTCCACCACTTGATATGCTAGAGGCAGTGATGAATCATTAATGATCCAATATGGAACAAAAAACCTTATCGTTTTTGGTGCAGCACTGGTTCCTCCCATATCTCGTTCAATGCTCACACGCAATCTCCTGCAAAACGAAGTGATAAGATCATGGATAATACAAGCCAGAATTATTTTTCACAAAAAAATAAATAAATAAATAAATAAAAGGATGCAGTAACCTTAAGACTATTCCCCTAATTTGTCATTAATATATCATTTCACTATGCAAATTGTACCCAAGTTCTTTCTTTTTAGTAATAAAGTTGATCATGAAGAAACAGAATCATATATATGTATATATACATACATATATTCCTTTCACTTATCTTATGAATCCATTGTCAATAAAAGATAAAGTGAACTGTGGCATCAAATCCCACACCATTCCACTTAGTTTTCTGTACACTTAAAACTGACAATTTGAAAGGAGGAACAAACATGAGACAAATAATATATCATTTCCTTTCATTTCTTTTGTGAACAAGTGCCAACCACATGTCTGTTAAGAAGGGGGACATCAAATTATGAGGATCATGCTGACAAATCACAAGAGATGTAGGAAGCAGAATTATTACAGGTGATGACACATGAAAAAAGAAATTGGAGCCACAACCTTTTACTTTTCTGGTGGAACATCCAGAAAGATGAAACATGATCATTCGAAGAAAGATCCAGAATAAGAACAGGGTCCTGCAAATAATAATACATTCACCACAAAAGAATTAAAAGATTTAGTACACATTGGCTTGCAGATGAGAAAAAAACATGCATTGTTAGATTAAAGTTACCTTTTCCAGGGCCCAACCACCCTGTACAAAGAATGTAAGATATATAGGTCTTTGGACATCCACTGAATATATATGAGCACTCTTGCGCGAAGATATGATACTATGCTCTCGCTCAATATAGTTCCCTTCTTTTGCTTTTTCCCAGATCGTGAACTTAGCTGGACAGGACAGTCGATTTTCCAACTTCAAAGGAGAATTAACAGAGATCTTCCAATCATAAACAGGTTGATTAAGCTCTGTATGAAGGGCCGATGCATCTGCACCTACACTGAGCCAAATTTTTCTGCTTCCAACACTAGGGCAACAACAAAGAAGTACATCCTTCTTCTCTAGTTCATTTAACTTGAGAGCCCAATTGGGCATTTTGCTTCCTTGTGGCAAAGTATTTTGTCTATATAGTGAACCTTGATCTAAGAAAGGTTGGTCCTTTCCACTTGCAAAACTAGAACCAACAGCAACAACAATGCTTTGACCCCAAGCATATGAGGGCTGAGGATAATCGACACAAGGACGGACACGTAAACACTGGTCAGATTCTTTAGATGTACTTCCCCATGGTAATACAGTAGAACATCCAGGGCTTATGGTAGTGAAGTCACTCTTTGTGTCACTTTTGCCTTGGTCAGCAATTTGTTGTCTTGTTCTGATCCAGCGCCGCCTGCGCACATCATGACCTGATTTAATATATGACTTTGAAGAAGTTGGGGGCCATCTCAGACTTTGATAGTCAGGCCCATAAGCCCAGCCATCCTCATCAACAAATTGGGATTTATCAATAGTCCATGTCGATATCCATTGCCACCCCTTGGGAAGAGGAGGTTCAAAAAAATCCTTCAAGATAAAGGTGAAGTAAGAAACCAAAATCAAGAGAGAAGGGACATATATATATATATATATATTGATGGTGATGCAAAAAATAAATACCAAGAAGATGGAAACAGTTATCATGGAAAATCACTAACCTTTGATGAATATGAGAAGTCTTTGGTGCTCCAGCGCCCAGGATCATTACCACGAAAACCAGACCACTTATTGCCCCAACCAGTAATTGGTTGATAGCGTTGATTTTCAAAGATTTCTTCTACCACTATGTTATGACTGCTTGATCCTGAATCATGAATCATTGAAACATGACATATTGAAATATCCAAATTAACATCTGAATCATTTACAACCATTGCAAGACCTCTGAAAATAGCATGCTTCTTTCCATTTTTCATGACAACTTCCATTGCAATAAATTCACTTCGTAATGATTTGGGAACTACTGACAATGGAAGCAGTGAACGAATGCTCTCCCATGAACCCTCTGCCCCAAGCCTAACCCAGAAACCTATATCATTGTCAGAACCATCCTTGCTTTCTGCATCTCTTTGAAAATGTGCAGTTGTATTCCTCTCAAAATAAGAAGTGGAAACACAAAGGTATCCATAGTCATGCATATCTTCAACGATGTTGGACTGAACCAGTAAAAGAGAAAAGTAAGAAATGACACATACTAAAATTCCATTGAAACAAAGAAATGTTAAGTAATTGCACCAAAAATGCAGAAAAGATTAATTCACCTTTCTCCTCAGTGGATATGATTCAATATTCTCAATACCATTACGTTGAGACAGCATCCTTGCTGAAGATACCTTCTTTAAAATATTCGCACCATGTCCAACAGGAAAAGAAAGTGCACCAACAACTTCACCTGCTTTATTAAATTACAACATGAACAGACTATAACAAACACATACATGTTCATGTTTGAGGAAAGAGGATGACTTGCAATCAGACAGAAGCAAGTGAATATTTGATGTATATAAAAAAATTAATAAAAAATACCTCTAGAAGAAAATTATTGATTTAGCAGAAACAACTAGATAAAATTAAATCAATAAATAACAACTTCAAACATTATGGAGAACAAATGAAAGAGTAGAGTAACATGGTAATGAATGACAAAAACTCATCATAGAAATTTCTATGGCCATAAAAATAGAGTGCTTATTACCAAAACCTACATGAAATTGAATGCGCTAACATCAACTCATACAAGTATAAGAGGCACACACACTTTGCATTCTATCACAAGCATCAAAAGCCAGAAAAATTCCTATATCTAGTATTTATGTGAATTTGCATTTTAATTCAAGCTGAAGCACCAGTAAAACATACCTTTACCAGCTTTAGCTGAAAGGTTTGTTACCTCCACCTCCAACTTAGCAACCCCCTACAAAAGCACGTGCAGAAATTCCTTAGCTATTCGCCCAGAAAACAATAGCTCTTCCATTCCATATCAGCATCACAGCGTCCTTAATTGTGCTTATAGAACATGACAGTTTACTATGACAGTTTACTATAACTTACATACCATACTTTTAAAGCAACATGAATATGTTAGCTACTTGTACCGAAGTACCACAAGCTAATAACATGCCTCCTTTTAACGATAAAAAGAAACAACAAAAACGAAAGAATAAAATTTTTAAATACAAAACAGACCTTACGAGGAACTTCAAATATGAAAAGTTCATTCCACTTTGCATTGCCTTTATTTGGGTACTCCATGTCTGAAACTAAGGGCTTAACACATTTTGTCCTTGCACTCTGCGGGAAAAGCTTTTGCTGATCTGTTGCTTGACTATCAATGACAAGTCGCAAAGCACAAAAGAAGTTATGGCTATTACCATCATCAATTATAGGTAAATCCTGCCAAACATTAACAAGTCATATTTTTGTTTAGAAATTAGCAATCAAATAACAAATGAACATATACTGGCCAAAAGAAAAGGAATATATGAAGCAAAAAATTCAATCATAATAGAACCTTGGCTACAAGAATCTGTACAGCAACATAATAGCGCGCTTCCCTGGATTCCTCTGCAACATTTAACCTGTCCGAAAACCTTGCAGGTGGAATCCAAACTGAAGCACAGTCACCATGATGAAGTTGGTCAACCACTTCAGAATTCTGCTCAATCCTTTTCAGGAACAGATCATTCCCAAGTTTATTCTCCACTATCACAGTCCGTAAATCATCTTCATCCAGGGCAGAAAAGGCAAGATCTTCATGTCCAGAAGCACCACCAGTGTCCTGAGAAATAATAGATAGTTAGATATTTTAAAGCACATACTCAGTATGGAAATCAACTCAGCAACTTCTCAAACCAAAATCAAGGTCCAAATTCCAATTGACCTCAATCAGCTTGGTCGCTTTCTGTTCAAGCTCTAACTGTCGTCTCCACGAAAGAATGGTCTCCACTAAAGTATCAAGATTTGCTGCACTGACATTTATATTTAAAATGTTGGTAGCAGCAATGCACATCCTCTTCCCAAGTCTTGATGGTGCATGCACATTGGTCTCATATGTCTCAAACCTAGAAAAAGGAAACCAAAAGATGAAATATTTAACAAAGGACACCAAATTACAAGCTGGTGTTTTTTTTTTTTTTGACTCTCTCTCTTAGTAGGCAATAGTAGCTAGAATGAGGCAGAAACTAACTTGAATATGCCATCAAAAGGCTCCACCAAGGGCTCCCATGCTTCTAACTGCGTGTTAAAGGTTGAAGCAGCAATAGAGGAAATGAGGACTGCATTCATAGCCTCCAGCCGACCATGTGTTGCCAACTTGATATTGGTGATAGTCACGTCAAATAGCGGTGTCATCTGAAACCATCCAAATTCATCATAAAGAGAGCACACTATGATACAAAAGGTCCAGGGTGTATTTTTTTAAGAAAACATACCATTCCATGTAGGCTGTCTAAAACAGTTAGTGAGAAGTATCTTAGTTTAACCTCAGCAGTTACATTTTCCCGTGTCTTCGGCTTCACAGAATCACCAATAGTGTAAGCCAACCGTGTTGATGGCTTTTTCATATCAGAGCGTGCAAGAAAAGTACAAGCCTACAGAATAACAGGCAGCCACAAACACTATCATCTGTCTTTTCTTCCTAGTAAAAATTCAAAGAATGAAGCGCCATAGACTAAGAAGATTATACCAAATCTTAACTTAGTTAAAAAGCAAAGTTTTTGATAAACTTATATGTTTCATATTCAAAAACGACCTATCATAGAGTTCCCAAAAATTCAAAGTGACAATTATGAACAATGATTTTGATGAGCATTTATCTAAACCTGATTTTCAACTTTCCAAATACTCCAGCACTGGGATGCCTTTGAGCTCGAAGAGCTGGAAATGGGCACTTCAGGAATGTTGGCTGGGTTAACAAGATCCATCCTAGGGCAGCAAAACAGATCCATGCACGGAGCTTCATCTGTTCTGGAAACTATACACCCTAAAGAAGCATAACCAGGGGGGGCTATTGGGTACCAGAAGAAAACCTCATCAAAACCTTTCCCTGTGATATGGGCAACTTTAGTAAATTGCACAGGCTTTGCAGAGAATTCTGGATCATCAGACTTAAAAATTATGCCCAGAGCAGGCGGTTCTAAGCTGTAAAGGACAAAAAGATGATGCCAAATGTTAATAGAAAACTCATTAAAGAGATCAACAAATACTGGTAAATGATAACCATAAAGAGTTTGAAAAAGAAACATTCCGAGATAAAAAAGATCTAACCCTTCAGTTATGCAATCACCCACTACAGCATAACCATGACGTGAAATAGGCCGCCAAATTGATACTGGTCTACGGAGGTCACTGCCCTTGTCCCACCACATTCTCTCAAAGTGAGGGGTTGACACATAACAGCTAGTTGCTTTTGAAATTGATCTGAGAATGTCCCACCCAGATGAACTAGCACTCTGATTAGTTGTTTGCTGACTAGCATGATCATTGATTACAGCCAACTCAGGAACAGATTCCTTAAGAGATGCATAGGACCAAACTGAATTCCAGAGAAGAAGATGACTCAGGTCAGAACTATTTTCTTTGGAAGGGCATTCAGTTGAAGAATGGGCATAAAACGATCCAATAACATTGTCCAAACGCCAGATGCTAAATCCAGAAGAGAACCACTGATTTAATGGGGCACTCAGCATGCATTCTGAATAAGTTGTAGATGTTACAAGGTCAGAGCGCAGGCAATAAACAGCATGATTTGGTGGTGGATATTTTCCTATATTTGCTACACAACCCATTGAAGTATACCCTGGGGGTGGGACTGGCATCCAAAGGGAACAATCACTGTCAACATCAGAATGACCATCCACTCCTTCCAATCCAAGGATATGAGAGAAAAAGCCAATAAGATTAAAACCCACTGGCTTCCGCACACGCCCATATGTATTACTTACTGCCAGCACTGCCTGTGAAGGAGGAATTGGCCTGGAGAACAATAGAAGGAAAAGCATCTTTCTATTTAATGATTAAGATATTGATGAAAAAAAAATTAAAGTTTGCTGATATAAAAATAATTACAAACAGATGACATATACTGATTCCAAATCAAGAAATTTTACTGAACGTAAGGCTCCCAAAATTAATACTAGACCTGTCAAGCATTCACATCTTAAAATATCAAAACCAGGTAATGATCATGATCTATCTCTTGGCCAAAAACCAAATCGCCAGACAAGCCCAAAAACAAAAGACATATAAATAGAAACACAGCCTAAAAACAAACTAAGATAGAGCATTCAATACTCAACTCATCCTCACAAAAGCCCACACACCTATCCCTTGAGTATAGGTGTCAACTGTCAACAGCGCAGACCAGGACTTGGTTTTAATCTATAGAATAGATGATTAACCAATATCACCAACCTACAACTAATTCTAGTATGGAAGAAAACAGAAGCAAAGAACCCTGAACCTTTAAGTCTTTAACCATAATGGATCGAGGGAAATAATATTTTTACCTTGATGTCACACAATCTCCTAATATAACATAGTTTGATGGAGCTTGTGGCCTCCAAATGGTAAGATTGTTATGAGATCCATTTTCTGCAGACATGGTAAAACAAGAAGATGGAAAAACAAAACCAAAAAATTTAAACAAAACATAGTGAGAAAATGCACCACAACTACTCCAACTAAATTGAAGAAAACCTTTAGGTGACACCCAAATTCTATCGAAATTGGTGCAGGGAGCCAGAGGAACTGCATTTCCAAATTGCAACGCTGCAGCAGCTTGGTTTTGAAGGTTAAGTAGAAGAGAAATTGCACTTAATGAAAGATGAATACAAATATCAGTTGATATCAAAGACATGTTTGTTTTCTCTTTAATGGAAGTATATCCCCCCGAAATATCCAGTGGATCCAGAATGATAAGACCAGAACCAGCCTCAATTGTGAGATCCTTGACCACGGCACGAATCCAGGTATCATTTTCCTTTGATGCATACCTGTTCATAAGATGAATACACAAAAAGATAAATAAAACACATTTACATTATTCTCATCAACTACTTGATTTTCATTAAAGAAAAAGGCTATTTTTCAAAAACCATATTCGAAATACCCTTCCCCCATGTCAAAAAAAAAAACGCATATTAAATAAAAGACAACATTGGCAGAATAGAAGGGGAAAAAGATAGAGAGAGAATGTTGACACTAATATAGAGATATTAAAAACCAACAGAATAGAAATTCCCTGAACAACATAACAACATTCATTTCAATTAGACATATCATCAGACGGGTATATTAATAATTCTGCACAAGAAATTGTAAACAACTTATTACACTGATTAAGGAAAAATAAGTAATATGGTTACTTTTCTTTTAAGTAAGAATAAAATTGAAACTGAAAGCAGGGTTTTGTCAGCTTGATATATAAGTTAGCAAAGAGCAAATATTTCTGTTCACTGAACTACAATTACAAAATGAGCATCAATGACAAAGAATAAAGAAAGAATAGTAAGTACATCACTTTGTACTATTTGACTTACAGATTAATGTTTTGACACATAGGAAAATTAACATACATGGATTCAATCCGTTTATCCCACCATCCGTACATGTGTAAATCAATACAAGCATACACATCGTGGGCTCGTCATATACACATATCCCCTAATCTGCCAATTTAGGGCACAGACACGCACATATATATGTTGTGAGAGAGAGAGAGAGAGAGTGCACAGCTTGGGTGGCTTAGGAATGGTAGGGATAGAGCTACAAACATCTTTTATTTCAATTTACTATTTAACCTCCGACGAAACAAAATGGATGCTACAACTTTATCTTTCCTCCTAGCATTCTTTAACACTAAACAAAACAAAAGATAAAATCTCTTTGAGAATATATTTATTACCTCTTAGCATGCACCAGCAAAATGAAAATAACCGTGAGAAGATACCAAAATATTGAAACAAGATCTAATGCTACTCTTACATGAAGTTCAAATCCATTTTTGCACGCAAAAGCCTTTCACCATAAGACGAATCATCCAGGTAAGACTTGGTACCATCAAAGAATGTGAACTCTGGAGAAACAACCTAACCACATATAATTTTAATCAGGTATTGCAAAATGAGGAAAATTGAAATTCAAGAATGATGAGAAAAGGATCCTTATTAGCCAAAAGTTATAACAAGATCAAAGACCATATCAAAGAAAAACATATAATTGAGCTGTAAACTTATTTCCAATACTACCATGTCAAACAGTGCCAGACATGTTAAAGCTATATAGGCCACAAAGCCAGTGCCCAGGGTGCTATAAATGGATACATTCACAAATACAGACAGACATACTGACATTTAGTTAATTCAGCTCAATATACACAAGGAAGTCAGCAGCTTTCTGTAAGCCATTGCTAATCTTTCTGAGAAAGAGCAGTTTACAACATTGTAAAAAATGCATATCTTATCCCCAAGGGACACCTATTCCATCAAGTTAGTATTTGTTTCATATTTAGTTTCCTAGAAATCCTATTTCATTATTTGCAGCACCATAGAGACAGCGTTCCGAACGGAGAAAATTTGAACTCTGTGAAGCAACAGTTAAAAGCCAACAGAAGAATGATTGCAGCAGAGGGTAGACAAAACAATATGAGATGTACACAGATGTCAATTATCGAAAATCTTTTCTATAAACTGCTTCATTTCATCAGTTAATTGCACACCAAGAATATTAATAATATATAAGAAAATTCCAAACCCACGTCTCAAAGGAAGAGACATTGTCAAACCAATGTTTTTAAAACATTCACTTGACAGAGTGAAATCAAAACGAGCACAAACTAATTAATCCTAATACATTACAAAAAGTTCAAAAGCATGAAGATGAAGATTAGACCTCAGAGATCCCTCAAGAATATACTAGAGCAAAACTTAGTTGTTTAATTATTCGTTTTAAAGAAGAGAAAAACTACCATAAAACCAAATGAAAGGATCGTAGAATTCATAGTTTTTTTTTTTTGGGATGGGTTTGCGGTGTGGGTGAGAAGTAAGTGCTGGTACCAGAATGGAATCAAACCTGGAAAATTTGAATACAAAGAAACAGAATCGGCTTTAATTCGAAAAGCCAACAACAATACCTTTTTTTAAAAATCCAGCTTAAAGGATTATTTAATATAGACAAGAACTTTTACTGCAATTATACCTACCTGCGCTTCAAAAGTGAAACTCTGCACAACATTCGGGTCATCTTCTAAATATGAAGAAGCCTTTGCTTTGTTTGTTAACTCATCCAAATTTTCTACAATCTTCTTGTCACCATCAGAACTTGAATTATCCATCAACAATACGTTAACATCATCTTCGGGTAAGACTGAGTAGCTGCTATCATTGCTCAAGTATGTGTACTTTCTCAAAAGAGAGCCATTCTGATGAATGAAGGAATGTTTCAAAAGAAAAAAAAATGAGAAAGATATAGCAGTTACAGTCAAGAAGCTTTAAAATACAGAAAATTATAAACATTACACATGACAGCAATTCTCAATCATGACCATCAACAATTACATTAACACACTATCAACTATAATCTTTGCTCTCTATATGTAGTGTGAAATCATTCAAAGCATAACTCAACCATTAGACACAAGTCATAAAAATGTGTTTGTGCATTAGAAAACCATATTCTTGAAGCCAAACTGCATTTGTCAGTATGTAAAATTTATAAATTTCACGCTCGGTGGATAAGCATATAAGGAATGAAAGGCAAGACCAATTTGTCAGAACCCATACATATTCTTGTCTCACAGGAATTGACCATTAACTAGAAATATTACCTTTTTAGTGAGATCATTCAGGATTAGTTGTGAAATGCCATGTATTTTGCTCAGAACGATTCTATTGTTGCCTATTTTCTATGATGGCAAAAAATGCAATACAAAACATACATACATTAATTCTCAGAAATATTCCAGTTCACGTAACTATCATTTCTCATTAACTTTTTCTTTTATGCAAAGTAGTTGAAAGACTTCTCCTAAGTAAACACAAAAGTGCAGAAGTACAATACCTCAATTTTTATGTTGACAAATCGCAGCCTCTTACCACATCCAATGATCACAATAGGACGAAACCTCGCAGAGTGTGACTCCTTCATATCATTCTCTTCACTTAAAACTATAGTCTTTCCACAACCATCATATGTATACTCATAAATGCCATGGGTATCAGCAACCAACTGTCTACTCGGTGACAAGTGCACAACATCTTCATTCTGTCTATAAATACTATCAGAAAGCACAATGCTATTGTTTTTACTTATTGGATCATTCTTGGGGTCCATTGTTTCTTCCCTTCCAGTTATTGCCCCCAATGCTGGCACAAAAAACTCACCCAAAGCAAGAAGAAAATCCGGCACAACAAGTACTCGAGGCTGCTGAACTCTAAGCACAAAAGACTGAGAGGACAATCGCCATCTATAATCCATCAAGAACATTGTTGAAATTGGTACATCCAAGTCAAGACCAGCTTCAGAATTTACTCTGCTAAAGCTGCTCTTGTTAGTGGAAGATTGTTTGGAAGCATCAGCAGACGATCCAAGCATGAGGCGCATTTCAGACTTTGTATTGGAGCGGATATCCAGAACAGAAAAAGTGGGAATAGTTACATACAGATCTGTTTCTGACACTGAAGTCATGCGGTATGATACCCAAAGACCTTCCAGCTAAAAGAAACAAGAAAAGTACAGGTAAGTGGAGGCATGTAACATTCAATAAATGAAAAATAATCAAGCTATTGACTTTATTCTTAATTACCAACAACAGATGTTTAGCCAAGAGCAAGATATTACATAAGCAAACAAAAAATATAGCCACAAAATAGAATAATAATAATTAGTAAATATCAACACTCACAGCTATACGAGCTAAAGGTGATTCCTCATGAATGCCATTACACAACTCCAACAGTGCATAATTTACTTCAACTGCCACAATGGTTACACTACGTGATAGAAGCATCTGACTATTCATGTTGACCTTATCAACCAGCAGCCTCATTGTATCTTTAGAACCAGATTTGCTGCCACGGAAACTTGGAGGAAGGCTTGGTGTTTCATTTAAATTCATATACATACAATTCAGAATAACATCATATTCTTTATCAGACATTACACCATGCAAAAACTCAACCTGCCCAGAAGAACATCAAAAGGAATTAACTAAATAATCACAAAGCAACTGCTAAACAGAACTTCAAAAGGGCATCACCAGCAAGCTACTCAGCCCAAGTCAAATTCCTCAAATGATTAAGGTATGGTACAAACTTAAGGAATGACATTCTAAAAACATCCAAAAGATCACCTTAACTTCCAAAGCAAATGTTGGGACCTTTCTAAAAACATCCCTCAAACTCCGTCGAACACAAACATCGAGTCCTCTGCCTTCACGAATCAGTGGTTTACCAATACAACCATCAATTCCCACAGACATGTTTACTCCAAGAATCTGGAAATTTGAGAATGTTAACCATAGCTCAATAATCAAATTTGTGGTACCATATAATCATAAGTAATATACCTCAGCATGAAGAATATCAAGATGAACAGCTGAAGGATCTTTTTCTCGAAATCCATGCCAACTTATTTCATTTGTGATCTTTAGCAGACCAACATCAAGTTGAATGAAGCTGCAACGAGAAAATACATTACTAACGTTCACACTAGGAAAAAGGAACACCAAAAAAAAGCTAATGACATTCAAATTCAGAATCTGAGAAACAAATAGAAGGAAAACTTTTCAAATAGAAGAGTCATGATATTACAAGGAAGGAAGCAGGAAGGTAGGGGAGAATCCTGCATAGGATACAATATGCAAATCAAGGAACGTGCAACCCAAACAGTGTCACTGCCCCAATTGAAACATTATTCCAAAGCTACTCACAGTTCTAGAAAACATGGATAATGTTGACAGAAAATAGTTAGTTATACATAAGCCAGATAAATTCATGCTAGTACGAATTGTCAACATAAATTCATGCTCATATAAATTGACAACATAATCTTAAAACAGTTCTTCACCATTCACATTTTAACTATATGTTGAAACTTGTTCAATGCAGAAAGTTTTGGAAGATATATTCAAGAAAATAGATTTATTGGTCAACCTAATGAGTATTATATAACAAGTGCTACTGATGTATTAAGCATACTCTTTGCTCATTGAATTCCTTGGAACTATAATTATCGGAGTGTCAAGTGTGAGATCCAGCTTCAAAGCAGCAGCCCCATCAATTTCAGATTTCTGAATTAACCACTCAAAATCGCCAACTTTATCAACAAGTTTAATTACTTCTTCTGTATGTGGCGTGGCAAGCTCCATGAAATAAACTGTTATCTGAAGAACCAAGTTTCCAGTCATTTATAGACCCATACTATCAAACATTATGATAAGAACAAGACAAAGTCAAAATAGCTTATGACTAAGTGAACACCTAGACTTAGTGAAAATCAAAAATTATAAATTTTGAGCATTTGCAAATAAGCAAAGTTCACTTTTCATAATATGATGATGCCAACACTAAAACTGCACATAATTCAAACTGCATCCCAGCATACCTCCTGAACAAACCTATAGAGAAAAACAATTCGAACAGCAGAAAGTCGCCCACACAAGCTGTAATCATACCCTTCATAATCATCATCTCCAGCACTGTAAGAATTAAATTTGAACTGGAAAAAAAGAAAGTGTGAAATAAGCAAACATGTGTACAACAAATGTAATCTAAATGCCTCATGCGCCAGTAAACATATAAAGTGAACATAATAATGTACCTTTATAAGGGATTCAACCCCTGGATTACGTATATCACATAGCCAACCCAAGCAGTTATCTGTTCCAAGTGACATATCCCGGAGTCTCAAATTTCCCAATGTTCCTTCAATAGAAAGGGAAGCTGGATGGACCTTAATAGGAAAATTAAAAAAAAAAAATCAAGTCAGAAAATAGAAAATTTAGGGAACCGACTCCTGAGTGTGGCCAAAGTTTACAAATAAAAAAAAAAATCAATTAAAAAATGAGAATAGAATTCATATTGCAAGAGTGAAACCAGAAGATACAGCATTATTGGGTCATTAACAAGCTTCTCTTTTCACCTTAAGATCTAAAAGGAAACTTTCTTGCACAAACATTGCCAGCTGAGATCCATCCTCCTTGTTAAGAAACACAGTGACACTATCAACGTTCATGTTCAAATAAAATACAACACGAGCTTTACCATACCCCAGCAACCCTTCAATACGACCACTTTCTTCAGCCTTTTCTTTGTTCATCAAAGATTTATCATCCAAAGCTTCATTTACATCTGTAACACTTGCCGTGTAACTCACAGAGCCCAGATCTAAGCCAAAACCAATCAAAGCAACTAGAGTGGGTCTGTTGCAAAAAAACTCTAGCTTGGACATACAAATACTCATCTG
The DNA here is from genome assembly GCA_036013995.1 of Theobroma grandiflorum. Classification (NCBI taxonomy): domain Eukaryota; kingdom Viridiplantae; phylum Streptophyta; class Magnoliopsida; order Malvales; family Malvaceae; genus Theobroma; species Theobroma grandiflorum. The sequence goes on along the minus strand of CP142132.1, from coordinate 373,840 downwards.
AAAAATTCAATTGAACCAATTAGCTGTGCAATTTAACTCAATTTCAATCAAGGAAATTCAACTGGAGGTCAATGATGCTCATTTTGTACCTGTGTGTCTATACCATCATAAAGAGGTGAACCAGAACCTCTCGTCGAGAAAGTAACAGATACAAAATCCAAATCCTCACCACCTTGAGCTTCATAAAATATATCTCTAGAAAGTCCTTTTCCTTGCACCAAATCCTTTTCATGAATTAACACTTCAGCAGACTCGAATCCAGAGGCATCCTTCATATCCATATATTGTGAAAGAGCATCAGAATCTGTCAGAGACATAAATTCTGGCAGAGCATCCTTAAAAGTATCATCTTCATCTGGGTGCACCACAGACATCTCAGTTCCATGAGGATCACAACTTCGATCAGATTCAAGTGAACTGTCCTTTTTCAGCACAGAGCAGGCTAAGTACTGTGGATTGCCCGACAGACGACCTTGAAGCTCATCATTAATTTTCAAAGAATGCAGCTTCATCTTCACCACTAGGTCACTCCCCAAACTAATCATATTCACCTGTTAAAAAATATGGCTGAATAGGTAATAGCAACAAATAAACTAGCACTGGTACTAAATATAGCTGTTTATGATTGAATATAAAATTTAAAAGATCTTAAAAGCTCCATGCTTTAACAAGAGATCAAATCACAGTAGTAAAATATCAAACATAAAAGACAAACAAGTTGGCATCTCTGCTGGGGATTCCAACAGGCATGCAGACACACCCACTAATAAAGTATAAAGAAGAAAGCATGGGCACAAAATCTTCTATTTGTTTGAGAATGTTGAAATATATTTATTTTTAGGGCATACAAAAGTACATCAGTATATTTATTTGAGAACGTTGAAAGAAATAACAGGCTACCCAGCCATTCACTCAGACCAAGATCAACTTTTAGGGCATAAAGAAAGCTGACTCCCTGTTCAGAACTTAATGGTATTTCATTAACTGAAAACATCTAATTTTAATGTTATATTGCTTTTCTCACCTGACTAGTATTGTATACAAGAAATCATACAAAAATATCTCTTTCCAATTCCATGAGTGGAATTCAACAATACATATAAGCACCTCATTGAAAGCACTCTTCCAAAGCACATTCTGCTTCTTCATAGTCAATCATTAAGCGGAAGAATAATACTGATAGTTATACTGATGCCTAAGTGGACTGAACCTGCAACCTTTGACAACCTTTTCAAGTCCTCAGGAACAACTTTTTGCATGATGGTCAGCTATAAAAATGGAGTAGTTGTTTGTTGCCAATGAGGCTTACAATATATCAAAATTTGCAGGGTTCAAAATGAAAGAAAAATGGCTCTACTGCAATTCTACCACAATTAAAAACAGCACCAACATGAAAGAGCTCCCAAGAAAAAAGGGTTCAGATATAGATGCCATCTGTACCTCCTATCTCAGTAAGAGTTACATGAAAGGATGTTTACTGCCACTGTTTCCAATTTCAGATCACCAAAAGATAGGGTCTCCTCAAAATTATTGTAAAATTATTTGCAAGATATTTTACACCATTAAGTTCCATCTATACCATATCGCAAGGTATAGAATGCGCAAACTGGGTTTAATCAATCATCAGTGCAATTCAAAGATGCAGCATCCTAGAGAGCGACAGGATAAACCTTACTATCTCAGATATTCTGATGCTACTCCATATATACCATAATCAAGAACTGAAAAATGGATAAGAAAGTTATTAAATGAACAAATTCAAAAAATTTCAGTTGGACTCCAGTTTAAAATATCTCAGCTATTGTTCCTGTTAACAATTCCAAATTGGTTACCTTAAACCACCATAAAATAGCAGTAAATAACAACAGAAAGTGACAAACCTTTCCACCACTAGCAAGAACCTCAAGAATCAGACACTCTTCTAGTTTCTCTGCAACACATTCTCCAGTCTGCAAAATGGCATGGATAAAAATTGGATTGCTCAATCAGTAAATACTGTAACAGACATTACAACAAAGACATTTGCTAAGTACATAGAAGATAGGTCTGGCCAAAAATCATTACAAAACCATCAAGCATTTGAGAAATTATACGACAGCTAACCTTTCCATATATGCATAACTTTGTCTCCACAACTGCCCCATTAATAACAAGGTCAGCAGCTTTTGAATTTCTCGTTTGAGGATCATCAGATTCACTTATACCATCACTTGTTTTTCCAAGTACATCAACAGATGGAGGAGCCTACATGAATAGGACATCCAAGTAATAAGCACCTATAAGAAATAAACACAAAGAATGAAAAGGAAATCCAATATCATCATCATACAGAGGCTTGATATGTGGCTTGTATAAGTCCTCTCAACCAAGTAACCTTCTCTTCCTCCCCTGGGAATTCGATAATCCAGGTACTTGAAGACTCCAAAGCCTGGAAAAAATAGTCATGTTTACAGTGATGAAAAAGAACAAGTACTCAACTTTGTATAAAAAACACAAGAACATAAAGCACAGGTATAATAGGATGCTTGACATAACTCACGTGTGGTGCCTCTTAGTGGTTTTGTTTTGCCTATCAACATAAAAAATTCAATTTTAACTTTTCCATATACCTACCTTAATAACCATGCTATGCAGTTTGCAAAAGCATACTTATTATATCATAACTATTAAGCTTATATTAGATAATGAATAAAATAATTTTACCTTATATAATGCAAACATTTAACATAAGAATCCATTCCTATAATGAGAGAAATGAGTACATATAATGCACATTGCACAGTTTCTTATACTAAATGCATACGAGTATAATAAAACAGAATACTTTCAGACAGCCAGCTATAAATGAGAGGTGAGAATTATTCTAGAGTTTACTGAAGATCTAGTGACAAAACATTACTTTACTTGCAAAACCAAATGACTCACCTTTTGAGTGTCCATACCTCTTGAACTCACAGCAATACAAAAAGGAGACCCTCCAATACTTGTCGATGGGACCTCATGCACCTGTCTTCCAGCCATGCTGCAGCAATCCAAAATTAAGATTTAGATTAAGAGTCCCTAAAAATGACATAGGGAATAACAAATAAAAAGGGAAAACCAGTTAAAATTCAAAAAGATTGATGCTGCAAAACTACCAACTACCCAGCAAATTAACAGCCAACTAGCCAAGGAACAAAGGCAGAGAGAGAAGGAAAGCCCCAAACCTCAAGTACCGCTGGTGGTTCTGAGATTTTTCAGATTCCAAGACATAAAGATAGAATCCAGATAATACAACAAAACAGGGCTGCCATGAAGCAACAGAGTTTCCAATACCCTGAACCAATAAAGTCAATAATGGTTGAAATCAGAAGCATATGGGAGGCAACAACTAACTTTTATATTGGAGTTAATAACCAACCCGCCAAACTAGGATTTTAGCATCGGTAGCAAGATCTGCAGCACTCCAAGGAGCCACTCCAGCTTCCAAATCAACAACACCAGACTGAACACAGGGATCCATAGCAACATATAATATATCCATGAGTTCCATAAGTCTGCGGTATCTTGCTGGTGAAAAGTGAATGCCAAGATTTGGCACTTGAACAGAAACACGTGTTGATGGGTAACTTGGGTGAAAAACTTTAATCTGCATTGCCAATGCACAAGTATGATTGCTGTAAGTTCACATTGCAAAATTTCAATATGAAGCTCTTATAGTGACCAGTGATACTCAATGCACAAAAACTTAAAAAAAAAAAATTAAATCATACCTGATCAACAACTACTACCATTCCACACCTATCAATAAGAGAATAGAAATGGTCAACCTTCTCCAACCCAGGAGACATCATTATTGATTGATTATTAGAATTTGGTTGGACCAAGGTGCAGTTCTGACAATCAGAACCACAATCTGTAAAAAAAGCAGCAATATCCCTTCCAGATACGTAGAAACGAGAATAGAGATTCTGCCTCTGTACATCAGACTGACTCTCCTGCCATGATAATTAACTTTTTAAGCAAAGAAATGTAATAAATGGTAGTTTGAGAGGTTAATACACATACCATGGTATGCAGTGTAAAATGACCAAAATCCAAAAGAAAATGGCTATCACATTTGGAAGAACCACGTGTCCTTAGAGGAATGGTGACTTTTGGAGCATCAAGATCAATGTCCAGAGCAAATCTGAGAAACCAAGCAGAAAGTGAATAACCCTAGGTAAAATATCATGCTTTTCTCTTAACAAAAATCAAGAAAACCCAACTTAACAAACTAATAAAGCATGCCTTGATCCAAAACATAAGCTCGGTAACTTACCCTTTATGACAATAAATAATAAAAAAAATTAAGAAAGAATTGTCCCAAATATTTATCTAGGCTCATCGAGGAGGAACCATGAAGAAGGCATAAAAAAGGACAATGCGGAGAAACTTCTTATTCTATTCTTTTTCAATTTCCAACTACTGTGTATATTAAAACATCAACCTGTTTGAGTAATAATCATAACTAAGCAAAATCCAGCTAGCTTCCTTTTCATTGTAATCCTAATTTAGAATTGTTTCCTCTTTTGAACCTGAAGTTACATTTCATTTTTTGTCATGCTCTGCACTAACTTGGACTTCTTTGCCACTTTAAAAGCCAAGATTTTCAATAGATACCAGGTCCATGCAACAATACCAAACCATGCATCAATGTTGGTCTTCACTTCAATCAAATGAATTTTAGCATAACTAGAAAGAGCAAGCTCTGAAGAACATGACCTATACTAACATGATTTATATAAAGTGAAAAGGCCAACCCTGTCTACGTGCCAGATATAACTTAGCTAAGTTCATCTCATTCTGTCTCAATTAGTGCCACCAAACAACTGAATGATGTTGACATTTATAATGTCTCTCATCTATTACTCGTCCACTGCAATGCATCCTTAACGAACAGTCATTTTAGAAACATTTCTAACTTACTTTGCACTGGAATGCAACACTTGTCTTAAGCCCCTTTACATCTTCCGATTAGCAGATAAAAAGGAATACAAAGCAGAAAACATAATATGAAGTGACCAAAATGCACTCAAATTAAAATGCTCAAACCAATGAGAAATGAAGAACACAATTGAAATTAGAACAAGCATTTAACCTGCTTTGTTCCTCTAACACTGTCTGAAACTGCTCCTGTGCTCGACGAGTCACTTTTTCAATCTTTGTCTACCATCGGTTTCAAATAATGATCAGCATAAGAGATAATTGAGGATGTTGCTATAATCGTTTTATTAATGTCATTACCTGCAATGCAGTAGCAGTTTCCAATGCAACAGTTGGACTAACAGCATTACTCCTCTTCACAAACTCAAAAAAGCGATCACAACTTTCCTTAAAAACCTGCAAAGTCATAAGAAGTTATCAAGCCTCATCTGCTAGGAGATGTAAAGGAGGATATAAAAAGTAAATGTAAAAGACCCCCAAAATATATGTGGTCTTGCCAAATGCATTTACAATTATAATGCACAAAATGGATTATCTCAGAAGACAACAAATGGTCTAATCACCAGGAAGAGGCAAAATACCACAATATAAACATCAGAGGGAGCAAAAAAAAAAAATTACAACAAATTTAACCATTCCCAAGCTCATATCTTAAACTAAAGGGCAACAATGTCAACTTTAAAGCTAGAAACAAGGTCTCTCCATAGAGATTTTCATATATGCATAAGTTAGCCAATCAACATTATCCAGATAAACAATCACCCTAGTCCAGATGCTCAGGCCAAATTAGACCCGGAAATTTACAATGTGTACTTGATAGTTTCATCATGAATAATAATACCATTATGCCTTAAGTGTTAAGGGCTCCAAAGAAGGCGTCACAAGATCTAGTGGAGGTACCAAGTTTGCTCTATTGCTTCCATCTGGGATTTGAATACAAGTGATATTGCTCCCCAGACAGCAGTCAGCTAGACGTTTCATAAGTCAGTCAGGGATACTTACTACCTAAAAAATTTTATGAATCTATAAAGGATTATTACTACCTCATATTAATTGTTGTCCTCCTTACCGGAAAGGCTCAGTGACAATTTTGGAGATCATTAGCATAGTATTATAACAGTTAAATGATCTACAAGACACAATCTGTTTCACAAGCCATGAAGTACAAGTCAGGATAAGTGATGCGAGTAACTAGATCCATTTGTAAGTTGATGCACACCCAGCCATCCCCTTTTCCTTCTAGGATCAAAGAAATTACCGTAACATGGCAGGGGGATATTATCGCCGACAATCTCCAATCAACATTCTCTCCTCTTGGTGAGTGTACAAAACTAGCAGTTAATGCATTCACCTTTTGCTCACTGCAGACACTCTGCAGAAAAAGACCCAACATCAGCAAGAACATATACATACATACATACATACATATATATATATATATATATTGCAAAACATGGATCAATCTGGCTACAGGATAGGTTTTGAATCTATTAAATAGGAATGAGTTAACCTTCTGAAGGAAAGAAAAAGGACACAAAGAAGTATATTACGATATCAATCAGACAATAAAAAATTTAAAAACATGCTTGTTATCTAAAATTAAAAAGGCTGGTTGATATGCTCATAACATCCTTTCTGGTTTCATCTTAATTGGGATTTTAGTTATTATCACTTAGGACCTATCAGAAAAAAACAGTTCAAAACGTGGTATTCAACGAACCTGAGCAAGTGAACCTTCAGGGGCTGACAGACCATAGAATCTTAACCTTACATCACAATGGGTACTGCGATGTTTAAACTTTGCTGAAACATGAAGTTCTTCAAATCTACCACAAACAATCTCTGTCTGGTTTATATTGATGATCCTCGCAGCAGCTTGACTAATGGATACGGTTACCAAAAGCCGGATCATGTTCTGCATGTCTTTCCCTGAATGTGACATTAATTCCTCATCGGGCTGGTAACTAAGTAACTTATTGATTGCCTGCCATTCTTCTTTGCTCAGCCTTTCCTCATTTAACTGTGATCCATCCAAAGCTTCCCCATCAGACACGTCTTCAGATTGTGTACGCCTGAGGTTAAAAGTGAATAGAACTTGCTTAAAAATTAGTGTTTGAGGAAAAAAGTTAAATACAAAATAATCACAGAACTCAGTAACAAAGACGAGGTGTTGTTTTTACATTTCACCTACCATCCCAATGAAAACCAACTTTTCTTCAGAAGCCTCCTTCGTTCAGCTGCTTGCTTTGACTTTACAGATTTAACCTTGGCATGTGCAAGTAGCCTAATTGATCCAAGTGGAAATGGAAAATGCCGAACATTAGATGGGAGTGAAGATATAAAATTGTTAAAAATATGAACTGTATGTTAATACCCTTGATTACTTCTAATAACAGATTTGCATATACAACCCGGAGCAAACGCTTCAATAATTGAATAAAACCTCATCACATAAATGGAATAAAACATAGTAATCCAACAATATCAAATCCTGGTGAGTATTGAGACATAAAGACAAATCCTGACCAAGGACCAGACCTAGAGAAAACACACATGACAGCGTATCTCTCTCTCTGTTTGGTAAACTATGCCACAGCTTCTATCGCTTGACTGGCCATATCTGTCCCTTGCTGAAATCATTTTTTAAAAATTTTCCTGGTGTATCTGGAGGCATCTAACACAGGTCCACCCATGTCAAATGCATATCCATATCATACAAGGTCACTATACCGGTACATAATGGGTAAAGCTGCGACCATGATGCACACGTGACTGCTGGTTTCACTGTCATCTAATTTCTTAAAATTATTTAGAAAAAATCTCTCCACTTTCAACAAGATATTGCTGCATAAATACCCCTAAATGGCAAGATCATTCATGTAGCAAGCACAATAGCTGTCAAACTTAATGATGGTGTCTCCTTGGTAGTGGTGGTTACTACCTAAGGATACATCAGACACCAAATAGCAAGTTCAGGTTGATACAGGACTTTAAAAACTAACTTAGCTAAAACAAACATAAAAGTTATCAGCATTGCAGGCTGATAACTTTGTGCAATAATTACTTAAGCAATGCATGATCACTATTTGCTCACAACAAACTACACCATCCGATTGCCACTTGAGCATAAATGAATTTGTGCAATAATTACTTAAACAATACCTTTATCCCATCTACTAATCCATTTTTTCCAGAACTAGTTAAAGATTGCGATGTGATTCCAGTGTGCATATCTTTATCCCATCAATGATCAAGTTTTACTTCATTTGAAAGCGAGGGAGGGGGAAGAGTAAGGCAAAGCTAAATCTTGTTACCTCCATAGAAGAATAACTTTCGAGTCAAGATCTTTCTCAATGTCTCTAATTTCTGAGTTGTCAACATTTGATAACTGTTGTAGCAAACTGGCATACAAGTGAATGTAACGTCGACGAAGCTGGCACATGTGCCGAATTTGATCCCATGAGAATCGGTAGCTGGAGTAACAATACATTTTAATTTCACACAGCAAATGGTGAAGAGACACAACTGATCTCAAAAAAATGTTGAATTCAAATGTATTTCTTCAGATTAACAAACAAGAGGTACTCTTGTTGATAATTGTCAAATTAAAAAAATTTTACAAAAAGAGTACTGTCTATACCACATTTTTCTCTGTTGCAGTGCAGCCTGAGCTAAATAATGCCACCACAAAATATAGGACTCCTTCGAAACTGGCACCACAGGTCTTAAATGAGAAATTTCAACATATGTCCTATATCTTGAAACAACTTCTAAAAGTTTTATCGAATCATGATATTGTGCCTGTAAAAGGGGGGAAACAGGTAAATTTCAACACTCAAACAGAATAGCCTTTCTCTTTCTCATTGTTTCTTGGTTGGCAATGCAAACTTGAACTTTTAAATCTATTTTATTCTCTAGAAAACAAAGAAAAGGGAGAAATATATATATATATATATATATAGAAAAAATAAGAATAGGAACCTCTGTAATAGTTAAGGAGACATCACTTAAGACAAGAGAAGCTTTCTCAAAAGGAATATCTGGATTATTTCTTTCTTGCTTTCCAAGTCGATGATACTTAAGTACTCCATTGATTGGTGACACCAGGTAACTGCGATTCATAGCCCACTTAGAAACCACTTTACAATCAGCAGCAGGTTCATTTATACCATCTTCAAATACCTGGACAAACAACAATTCAGAAAAAAGAAGGGAGATTTAAAATCTAGTGTAATATTTCAGTTAACCTTCATCATACTACCATGATTATGTTATGGAACTACTGAAGTAAATGAGATTACAATTCCACTATAAGCCAAACCTCAATCCATTCTTTAGGACTAAGATCTTCCCATTTCTTATCCATATTCCAAGGCAGGCTATCCGAATCATGATACATAGCAAGCCTCTCCAGTTGCAAGGACTGAACATAAACTTCAAAAGCATTAGCACAATAATTTTGCTTGTCGTTCAAAAACAAGAAGCAGCAGTAGTCATTATAACAAACCATTCACAAAGACCAAACCTATAAGGGAAAGCAGCAAAAACTCAAAAGTTGGAAAGGAGAATGAACCTGCCATCTTCTCTCATACATAAAAATGTGACAGACATTTGTTAAAGTCATTCTTCAGTTTTGCCATGCATGCAGAATTGTTTAGACTATGCCAGCCATTTTCACCTCCTAGTTCCACAATTCATCATCTCCAAATATGGTATGATATCCAAATGACAGATCATGTTTTCAATTGAGTTTAAAAATTCAATGAAAAGAAAAGAAAAGAAAGATAAATAAGTTTGCATGTTTGTCTAACACCATAATCAACTGATGAAATTCAGTTGCAATGATGGCTATAAAGTTCAATTCAAGAAGCCTTGTAACATCCTCGATGGAAACTATATTCTTTGATATTGAATAATCATAAAAAGCACTTAAGCTCACAACTTCAGGGAGCCCAGATGATGGATTAATTGATTCATATATTTGATTCCAACCCCTCGGAGTTCAAGGTAAAGTTCTTAGCAAATATACAACACAAAAGTTGAAACACCAGAAAGGGCATTTTTTGCCACCATAATTTGAAAAGCAGATTCCCAATTATCAAACTGGAAATTTTATTATTCAAAGACAAACATCATCTTTTCTTCAAAAATTCCCAGAATAACTTTATTAGGTCTGAAACAAGGAGAAACAATGCCACCAAACAAAATTATCTCACATCACCATTCCACAAGATCAAGATGCATCCTGATCCCACACTCTATTTGGATGCAATACCCTCTATCTCAAGAAATAACCAAACTGTTTAACAATTAACTTGTTTTATGAAATAACTAACACCCTTCTCAACTATTTCTAAAGGACAGCAGCATAAGTTATATGGCAGGAAAAAGATAGAGCTGACCTTACGCAACTTATCCAGAGCACCACTAGTATCAAAGGTCTCATTTCCCTGCTCATCCATAGTAACAGCAGCAAGCTTAGCAAGGGTAACACCAGAAGCAAACGGATGGCCTGGATTACTACAAGATTACAGTTCATTAAATAGCAAAGCAAACATGTCAGGAAAGGAGGACAAGGTTAAACAGCTTAACAAAACTACAAAACCAAAAATGGACAGAGTAGTGAAAACACCAGAAAAGGCACATGACCACCACCTGACACAATCCTCATATCTGATATGTACATTGCTGATAGATATCTTCAGATTTCCAATTATTGTAGAAATCAAAGAACCAAGCCACGAATTTCCAGGAGGAGGCTGCAGACACAACTCAAACAACAGAGGGAAAGAACAGAGTTATCAGTGAGTCACCATTGCTTGTAAAAAGCCCCACATTTTCCCCAAGATACATGTAAAACAATTAACATATGAAGAGTCATACATCTACATTTTACCAAGAAGAGTACAAAAGTATATTAGCTAGAAGTGAAATAAGTACTAGCCTGATAAAACAAATTGAATTCCAGACCTTATTTAATAAAAATAAAAAACAAAACAGTACTCAGAGCAAGTAAATTGTGTTTAGCATCCAAAGACATACACTTCCCAGCTTCGACCCCAACATCGCTTCAAGAGTTGCTGATTCTGCTTCCTGCAGGTGATAACATAAATTTAAAATAATTATGTGTACATGCATGCATGCATGATTAGAGATGAATAATTCAAAATTGCAAAATTCTCATACAGCAGCATGCCAACAAATTATGAAAATGCGTTTACAATAAAACATTTTGAGTGGACAATTCAAGGTATGCGCACAACATGCAGGTTTAGGGTGATTATTTCAGGTTCCCTTCAGTTTATTAAAATGTGGTGTTGTGAACAATCTACCAATATTATCATTTATCTTTAAATCAAAAGGAATAACAAATGTTCAACTCAACAACACAGCAAAAGTTCATAATAAAAAGTACAATATTCTCAAATCCGTTGCCTATAAATTTGATGTTTAGAAATATCTAATTCACTACAATCAAAGCTCCTGTAACATATCTCTATACAGCAATGTACTACCATAAATGAAATGAGTACAATAAAATCCAGAATAGATGTGGAGAGGGTCAGAGCCAGAGGAGAAGAAGAAGAAGCCTCTGATATTCCAGTCTCAATGAAATCTTGAATGATTTAGGCATTAGATATGCCAAACATCAGTACATTAAGAATTCCAGTCAATGAAAAATTTATAGAATCATGAACTTGACATGAGAAAAAATGTGATTGGTAAAAGTTTACTCCAACAAGATTATACTTGGAGAAGAGGCAATGAAATATGTATAAATGCTATAAGCTACAACAATGTATTTTATTTATATATGAACACAAAATATTTACCTCAATTTGTTGAATTTTAGCTTCAAAAAGTTTTTCCCGATCCTCCTCCTGTAAAATATTGAAATAAAATTTCAAATCAAAATAGAAAAAAGTATTACTTAATAAGACAAAATATAAAATAAAATTCCCTCTATCAAATAAAATATCAACCTACCTTGAGAGTCCGGCCATCAGGAGCTGGGTGAGCAAGAACAAATACACGATCAATGAGAACAATTACAGGTTCTTTACCTAAACTTTTCCAAGGAACCTACAATATAAAATTTCAAATATGAATAAGAACACAAATAATTAGAAAACATATATATGTCAAAGCATATTTAAGAAACCACTATCAAAAAAAAAAAAAAAGGAAGGATTTACTTTTCTAAGACCTTCCAGTGGCCCAAGTGCCAGAAGATAACCTAACAGAAAATGAAACAAAAACTACTGATGAAAATAGCTACCTTCAAAGTTATGGTGCCCACAAAACCAGCTTTGACAGTAACTGGAAGATTTAAAGCGTTCAGTGCCTCTGCCTTGAGTTTTAAATCTTTGAGGACAACATCACCTGTAGGAAGAAGGAAAATTTGTAAAAAGATGCCATCATGTTTCACTTCCCAAAATGCTTCCATAAGTAACTATCATTTAGAAATTGTAGTTCAAACAGATGGGTAAAAAGGATCAGTAAAAAATGCAAGAACAAAAAGTATTTCTGAAGAAACCTTTCCAAACACTGATCCTTAAAGTCTCTAATGAGAGACCATGAACATATTCCCCCAAGTATCTTCGAAGCAAATGCAGAACCTACAAACAAAGAACAATATGCACAAATTCAGAAGCCTGAAAGAAATGTGAACACAAGGATATTTCCACAAATTAATTATCTTAAAGTACAATTATAAGTAATAACATGAGAAAATAAAAATATAACCTCAAAGGTGCAAGGATTACAAAAAAAAAACTAAAAATCCCAGGCACATATGATGATTGAATGAATGAATATAGGGAACAAAATAAAAAGAAACAGCCAAACACATCAGCGACCATGCTGTTATTGGCTTACATACCTTGGTATCATTTCGCAATATATATCACTACGGACAAAACTTGTAAAAATTAAGCGTACTTTACGATCGTTTCCTCACTCTTCTCTCATCATCTACACTGAACTGATATTATGCCCTATCTGATGATCAGCTCGCAACTCATTTTGCATTATAGTTACAACCGTTCCGTTACGAACTTAATTATAAAACATTCATAAATTCCGTTCCTCCGATCTAAATTGTTAACTTATACTCATCAAACTATAACAATTTAATTAACAAATTAAATAAAACCGAAATTCATAGCCTTTCAATAATATTCTCAAACACTACTGATCTCACTTAAAAAGGTCATGTAAAAGGAGAAAGAGAAGAAGCTTACGTGAGCTTCAAACATGGCGATGATCGAAACGGTTCCTCCCCAGCTAAAAAAAGGAACCGAGCCTAATTAAGTTGTGCAAATTGAGGGTGATCGAGGTCCAACGAAAGCCATTTCGGAGGATTGATTCTGGGAGTGCGGGACCGAACTAGGGTTTCCTCAAGAGGCGAAACCTTTGATCTACTGCAACATAGACCAAGAGAAGCGGAATGTTTGTTTTTTTCCGAGGAAGAACACGGGGAAATGCAAGAAATGAGAAGAAATTTTTGAAGTGTCAAATAAAACCGTTCTGTCACCCAATACACGTCCCGGTCTTTTGCAAATGCAGGCCAATCAATCAAAGTTACATAAATGACCTTCAAGTTGCTCTTTTTTTCAAACTTGTTTTTTGGCATCAAAATTTTTCAAACATTTTATTGAATTCAAAATGTTTTTCCTCTTTTATTTGGTATTATTTATAAGGTAGGAATGAGAATAGATACTTCACATTCACATATCTTACCTTATTTAACTCAATTAAATAAGATTAAGATATTTTATAATGATATTTAAATAAAATTTGAATATTAAAAGTAATTACTTTATGTCACGAATTTAGATAATTATCATAACATATTGATTGTTCAAATTCAATTACAACTAATAATTTTTAAAATTAAATTCAATTTTATATTTTTTATTTATAAATTATTTATAATAAATGTAATATTTACCAAATTCGTTAATTATTTTAAATATAATTTTAATTTTTAATTTATTTTAATCCTCTTTTACAATGACTTTTCACAAAAAATATTCATTAACAATACACATAAGAATTTATTTTTTATTTCAAATTTGAGTTTAAATTCAAATTCTTTAAAAATATTAATAATCGAATTCAAATATTAAATATTTAATTTTATTTAAATTAAAACTCAATTAACTCAAAATTAATGAATACTTTACTCATTATCGTTTATAATAATAAATAGCATCATATTTTGTACTATATGTTGTTGTTTAATGTGCTGGCTTTGCACTCTTATCTTTCCCTTGAAGGAGGATACCAAGTCGGACCAAACCAAATTGTGTGAACCTTTTGGCATTTAGTTTTGGAATTTTTATTAAAAAAATATTAAATTTGGATTATCTTAATTTCGAATTCATCGATTTTAATTAAAAACATTTGAAGAAAAAAACAAAATAAGGTATTGGTAAAAATCAAGTTCAATTTCTATTTGTTGACATTTGGAGAGGAATAATAACCCATTGTACTAAATAATAATAACAACAATAAATTTTGTACGCACTGCATCAATTAATCAAACTTCTACATATATTCACTGGTTATCAAAGCTAGTAATATCTTTGTTTCAATTAATTCGAGTCGTTGAAACAAACTCATAAAATTTTTTTTTCAATTAAATTAAATATTGGGAAATTATGAAATTCAATGATAAAACATATGTAATAATTGTTTGATATTTAATATTGCATGATAAAGAAGGGGACCCTTTGGGCTTTGATCAGGAGTGATAAAGGTTCAAAAGTCGCATGTGTCCAACCAAACATATACATATAAGTAACACTCGTATTATCATAATTCCTATGAGTTTCTTTTGCCTTAGTCATTCACTACATACTTTTGATATGAGCGAACCGTTTTGCTTTGGAACCCTTGAATATTTACTTTATTTGATAAAATGAACAAGTATTGCCTACCATAAAGTTCTTTCCCTTTCGGATCCATATAATTTTAGGTTTGTGGAGAAGGTTTAACACTTGAAAGATGTTATAGATTCTCATTTCCTTCACAAGTAGGTTATTGCATTAATGATTTGATATGATCTTTCAATGTACGATGTATATACATATATTTCTTTAGAAAAATCATGAAAAAAAATTTTATAATATAAAGAGTAAAAAATTTAAGTGTTTTAAAAAAGGAAAAAATTTTCATTTTGATATATTAAAAAAATATATAAAAAATAAAAAGAGGTAATGTTTTGTAGAAATTGAGTAAGTACTAATGCTAGTAGGGCCTCGTGGGGCAATGGAATGGGCGTGGGCTGCTCTTTGTGTATTAGAATTGTAATGGCCTAGTTCAAAGCTGCTCGGGCCAGATCCACCACAAATACCCAGATGTCTTCCTCCTTCCATAGTTCCATGGCATTGTGGGAGGACTATTGACATATTTTCTCTGCGTGATTCTCACTGTTATTACATAAGGTAAAATATTCATATTTTTTTGTTTTGATCTAGGTTCTACAGAAATTTATTAATTTAAAAAATAAATATTTAAACTCAAAAGCCTTAACATCATTAACAAGAAAATAAAAAAATTAAATATCTTTTTTTCTTTCTCTTATTTTTTTTCAAACAATTTAACCGATCGACGACACTAGAGATCACGACTAGATTGCTCCCTCATAGGGGTGTTCCGATGCTCCCTTAAGGGAGCGCGACAGCTCCCTTTCCCTAAGGGCGTGCAGGTTTGGCCATGCTCTCATGAAGGAGTGCGATTCTCCTACTAGATTTGGTCAGAGAAGATAAGTAGTTTTCTTTTTAAAAAAGGAAAAAATAAAAAAATAAATATTTATATAGTATTATAATTTTTGATATATTAATGAGTAAAATTATTTAAAAAATATTATTATGATTATAAATTAACAAAAATCTTAATATTTGATTAACAATTGAACTTACGAACTTAATGAAAATATTTTTATAAGATGAAATGTATATTTTTTAAACTAATGAACTTCATTTTATTTATGATCAAATCTAAAAATTTCTAACTATTTTTCTCGATTATATACAATATTAGACCTAATAATTTTAGACACAACATGTTAACACGACATAAGAAAATACGGATTAAATAAGTTATGGGTTTACTTTTAACGTGTTTCATATCTAATCGTGTCTGACACGTTTAAATACGTTTACTTAAACGTATTATTGTGTTTAAACGTGTACACGTGACACGTTTATTAACCTATTAAACATTGATAGTTAAAAACTATTTTAACTTTATATAAATAATTTTAAATAATTATTTTAAACAGTTTTTTTAATTTTATAAAAAGTATTAATATAATTATACATTAATACCTTAATTTTTAACCTTTAAATTTTATTTGAAGATTTTTAATATTATTAGTATTTGAAGATTTGATGTTAATTATGTATTTTATCATATTATATGATAATGAATTTTATGTATATTATTTATACTAATTTTTATTATATTTGATGTTATTATTATTTTTATTTTGTTATAATTATTTTTTTAATTATAGATTTTAAATTTAAATAATAAAATTATATTTAATTATAAATATTTTTATTTAAACGTATTAATCGTATCAAACGTGTTAATCGTGTCGTGTTATATGTTTATTAAACGTATTCGTTTACGTGTTTTATATTTAAAATTTATTTATTAAATATGTCGTGTTCATATTTACCCTTAACGTATTTCATATCTAATCATATTCAACAGGTTTATAACACAAAAACATGAATTACCGTATCTATCCAATAGCATCAACTGTAGTCTCGCACTTGCATCCACCCACAATAAAATGAAAACAAAAAAACTCTCATATTTGTGCACTCGTCGCTCTGATCCAAGCCCTCCCATGCCATGAGTTTCCATTCATGGGATCATCACAAGAAGCTGGCAAAAAAACTACTGGTTTTCAAGCGGTCCACGTGGTGCAATATCTCCCTACTCCCACTCTCTCCTGCACAGAAAAAGATTCACAGATGGAAATATATATGTTTTCTTTTTGGGTTTGTCAGGAAGGCGATGCATCGTTTTTATTAATTCTTAATTGAGACGTGTCAGTGGGGTGTTGGGGGGGGGGGGCTAGATCAGACCGTTTGCTGAATCTATAGAGGTTCACCGACGGTTCTGGTCCAGATTGTCACCATTCCTTATTGAATCAATTCTTGAATATCTTACCCAGCGATGAACAAACGAAGTTCATATACAACTTTAGCTGCCAAGCCTCTGCAAAATTTTCATGTGAAAGAAGGAAATAGGACAAGCTGCCGAGCATATTATTTTATTTTCTAAATCACCTGTACCATGTCAAACCAGACAAGGCAAAGGTCAAATACTCAGCAGTTCACAATTTTTATTTCAGGGTTTTTTGTTCCCCTGGAAAGAAAAGAATATATATATGTAGGTTTCCATGGTGGCTGACTTAATTTCTTGAATGAAAACAAAAGCTGTTTCGTCCTTGTAAACTTATAAAAGCACATTGTTTTTTTTTTTTTCCATGTTAAATGTTGAGCTGGAAACCTCCTGCAATTATGTTCTTCAATATTTAAGCAAAATTGGGCATTTGTTTCTACCAACCGCAACCCCCAGAAAGGGTTTAGACAGAACGGTTAGTCTTAAAATAATGAGAGTTTAACTAATTAATCAAGCTGCTTAACACCTGTCTCCTGCTTTGTCTGTTCATACAGTGTCTGCTCTGTTGTCCTCCAAAGCAATGAGACCTCAGGGGTCCAAGCCATTGTGTTTAAGAATCTAATCCCGCTCCCACTTTTAATCTCCCCACCCGTGACACACAGAAACTACAACCCGTGAATTCCCAAGCGACACGTGCCGCTTCTTCATCTCGCCATTTGACAGAGAAAAGATCCATCTTAAAACTTCTCACCACATTCAATTTACTATCACGACCAGATTGCTGCATGTGAATTGCTTGCGTTGGAACTCTGAGATAGAGAGCAGCAGCAGCAGCAGCAGCTAGAACTACCTTTCGGACTCTTTTGCGCCCATCCTGGTTCGGAAGGCCCCACGGGCTCTTAGCCAATCAATGTGAAAAAGGGCCGCATGCACCAACCAAAAGAACCAATGACTCAAGCGCGTGCGATGCAAGGGAATCCCACGTGTCATAACTCTCAGCCACAAACTCAGCCATCAATGCTTGTGTCAGGCAGGAATAAAAGGAAAAAGAGAAGTGTTGCTCCAAACACTTTCTCTCTCTCACTAAACCCTGACTTTTTTTGAGCCTTTAAACCCACCCGTGAACCCATGCATGCATAATTTCATTTCCTTCACACACATACTAACCTCTATAAAAGCCTCTTTAAGCTCACTTTTTAGCTACACCAAGCCACATTGATGCAACATTTCTGTATCTTAAAACACTTCCATATACCACTTTCATTGGCTTTGCATGTTGTTGCTCTAAACAGGTACGACGACGACACGCGGATTCGTTTCCTAACTTTGTGTCAGGTAAAATTTTTTTTTGGCTCTTGATTTAAGGCGTTGGGATACATAAATTTCCTTTGTTTACGTTAGTTTTGATGTTGTCACATGAGGTATGAAAGTTGTTTTTGAGAGTTCTTTTCTTATGGGGGGAGTTTTTTAGCCTTATGGACCATAGAGTTTGGATCCACCCGTGAATGGTTTAATTCTGTTGTCGTCCACCTGCTACATGCTTCCTACTTCTCTATCACCACAAGAGCTAAACAACAACAGAGTGTCACGAGACTTGTTGCTTTTACATCAAAAAACCCACATTCATCTACAGATTGCAGCTGCTGTTTGTTTATCCTTATTTTTCTTTTTCATCCCCACATTGGCCAAACCAGCTAGAATATCTAGAAAGAGACTGCATGAACGAGCAGCCAGGTCATTAATGGTTTCACATGAAGAATGTAATTAGACTCTCACAATTGCTAACTTCCAAAATACTGTTGATGTGAAGTTTATATTCTCAGTGAATGGTGCAAAGGGTAATCAAAAGCATTAATTTAGTTCCACTATTTTCTTCTCTTTCCAAGGTATTAATCACTTCTGGTTTGTGTTAAGGAGAAAGTTTCAGACATTTCTTTGGAACTGCAGATTAGAAATGAGTACTACTGGAAATTCCTCCTGCCCTGGTGGCAAGGAATTTTGAGTAATACTTCAGCATGGGGATGGGGCGCAACGGATGGAAATCTTTTTGCCCCCCTGCTTAGTGAAGCTGGACACTTAAAATACCTTAAAAAGAGTCATGCTATAGTTTTGGCACTTCATTCTAGAAAACATAGGCCGCAAGGCAGATCACAAGCTTTCACTGTTGAGTTATGCAATTCCTTCCCGTATCACCCCGCTAAAATCAACACAAGTAGGGAACAAAAATAATAGGGAAGATTGAAAAATGGGGAAACATGAGCTCTCTGGACCACACACCACATGGCATAAAAGCAGGGAAATAAAGTATTATTTAAAAAAATAGGTGAGATGAACAGAAAGAAGTCTACTGAAGCACCAAGCCAGGCACCTTCTGCCAAGTTTGCCACAGAGAAAGACAACCTCCAAAAATGCCCTTCAAGGACTACATTCCTAGAATTGATGATGTTAAATCAACCAGAACTTGACACGTGTTGAAGTGTTAGAAAACATCAGTTTTCTGGTGGAGCTGCTGTTTGAGTATAAATTAGAGGCTCTAGGCTTCAAAGCCTTCTACTGGTCCTCAACTCTTCGGCTAAATTAGCTTACTTCAAAGATCCGATACATATCTCATTCTTTCTTCTGTCTCCTTTCATTTACATCTTTGGAGTTAGAATTATATTTTACTTCCATTTTTAAACTTCTGCAATTGAGAGCATTTGTTCTTCCTGCTTAATATTGATACATTCTTCATTCTTGGAACATTTGCTTTGCCCTCAGCATATTGTCTCCCGCTAATGGACCTTGCTCGTGGATTTTTATTCATTTGGGTTTTGGCAATTCTCTGCTTTCATCATGATTCAAGCAATGTGGATGCAAGATACCATTACCACAAGAAGCAGAAAGAGAAAGGCTCCAATAAAGGGTCTCCTGTTTCTCCATCCCCTGTTTATGCTCCTGATCCCCAAGAGCCTGTTCCTTCTTCCCCGGTTGATGTTCCTGCTCCTCCTGCTGAAGCTCCTTCTAACACTCCATCTATTCCTTCAGATCCCTATCCAAATGATCCTGGGAGTACAGGTTCAGACTGCATTTTCGACGTGACTTCTTTTGGTGCAGTTGGCGATGGTTCTTCAGATGACACCGCGGCATTCAGGGAAGCATGGAAAGCGGCCTGTGCGGTAGAGTCAGCCACTATTCTGGCTCCCTCAGAAAAAGTGTTCATTATCACTTCGACTATCTTCTCAGGGCCATGCAAACCCGGACTTGTACTCCAAGTAAGAATTTGATCCGTTGTTATTCAAGTTCGGCTTCCATTTTTGCTTGTCTTAACTTTCAGTACATATTAGTAGCATTTAGTTTGTGTAGCTCGCTAATGATAGAGGTTTGTGTCATTGATTGTGAAAGATTGATGGAGTCCTGATGCCACCGGATGGACCTGATTGCTGGCCGAAAGCAGATAGCCGCAAGCAATGGCTTGTGTTCTATCGACTTGATGACATGAAACTCACGGGGAATGGAATCATTGAAGGAAATGGACAGAAGTGGTGGGAACTCCCTTGCAAACCTCACAGGGTAATCATCTTCTAATCAATTCTTCATTTAATTGTTTGTTTCATAACTAACATTCTATTTAATTTAAAATCATATATATGCCGCTAAATTCTTTTCGATGAGACTATGTAGGGTCCAAATGGTTCAACTGTATCAGGACCATGTGACAGCCCTGCTGTAAGTATAATTTACCAGAAAATTAATTCAGTAGCTCATGATATGCAAACAAAGCTCATTTTTTTTACTACTTTTGCTCTTTGTTCAGATGATCCGGTTCTTCATGAGTTCCAACCTAGTAGTCAGTGGCGTAAGGATCCAAAACAGTCCCCAGTTTCACATGAAATTCGATGGGTGTGAAGGGGTTTTGATAGAAAAGCTGTCCATATCTACCCCTAAACTTAGCCCCAACACGGATGGGATCCACATTGAGAACACTAAATCTGTTGGAATATACAACTCAATGATAAGCAATGGTAGGGGAAAAAGGAATTTGTCTTTCGTACTCAATTGGACAGTCATTCATCCGCTGTGTTCATGTAGTGTTCATATGTAATACTGATCAAGACTCATGATTTTAAACAGGGGATGATTGTATTTCGATTGGTCCTGGATGCTCAAATGTAGACATTGAAGGAGTCACCTGCGGGCCTAGTCACGGGATCAGGTACATACTCCCTTTTGTCAATAGATGGAATTCGAACTATTCCTGGCATGCTATCCTCAGCCATCCTTTTTGATTTCACCTGTAAAGACTGTTCAAAATCCAGCAGAATCTGATGATGTCTGCAATAGTAAGGAGATGGAAACAATAAATGACTTCTAACCCTATTAGGAATAAGCCTTTGAAAGTATGTTTATAGTCAGGTTTTTCCTGCCTCATTCACTTTCTTTTGATGAAAAGGTTAATCACTACTTAGCATAGGAACAAACTCGTGCACATAGTTAAGGTCGGTCTCATCTGTCATTTTCGAAAGTAAATGAATGCATCAACCGTTGCTTTTGTGCTATTACTAGTTGTCACGTCTTGAACAGCTTGATCATAAATAAAGAAAAAAAAAAGGAAGAAATTAAACATGAAGGAAAGGAATGAGGTGGCGTCATAAAGTTCTAGAGTGGACCACTATCAGCAGAAAACTCGCGGCCCTCATCAATTGGTTCTGTTTTTTTTTTTTTTGACATTTTATGGTGACTAACTGAGTCTAGTTCGTTTCTGCAGCATTGGGAGCCTTGGGGTGCACAATTCCCAGGCCTGTGTTTCCAATGTAACCGTCCGCAACGCCATCATAAGGGAATCGGACAATGGAGTCAGGATCAAGACTTGGCAAGGGGGCACGGGTTCTGTATCAGGCATATCGTTTGAGAACATACAGATGGAGAATGTTAGGAACTGCATAATCGTAGACCAATACTACTGCTTGACAAAGGCTTGTCTGAACCAAACCTCAGCTGTTTATGTCACAGATGTGCAATATAGGAACATCAAAGGCACCTACGATGTAAGAAACCCTCCAATCCACTTCGCCTGCAGCGACACGGTGCCCTGCACAAACATAACGATGTCAGAAGTTGAGCTTCTGCCACAAGAAGGAGAGTTGTTGGACGATCCATTTTGTTGGAATGCTTATGGAGTTGAAGAGACCTTAACTATACCTCCCATTGGTTGCTTACAGGAAGGGATGCCCCAGACAATCGCAGAGAGCTCTCAGTATGGTTGCTGAGAAGGGTAGATTTTAGTTTTTCTTTTATTAATATATATATGGAATACTGTATAGAGCCTAGTCCAAGGGGAGAGGGGACATTATCTGAAATATCTCTTAATGGGTTTGTCCTTTTCACTTTAGGCTTCATCCCTGTTAGGGTTATTTTCCCTTATTGTGTGATGAGATGTAGTAGTTGAAATTGCCCAAATGGGTCTATGTTTTGTTGGCCCTGGGGTGTAATGGTTTGGGTTTGTTTTACTCTCTTACATATATATACTTATATAAAGTATTTTATCAGTATTTTTCAGCCTGCTTGGTTTTTCTAGTTTCCGTCATTGTCTTTGACTTTAATGCATTGATCATTGCTACATGGTGAACACTTAATAATAAATCAAGTAGAAACCTTGTAATTAACTCCAATTTAGTTTATAAAGGATAATTTCTTGATCATAAGTTAAAATGGGTAAGCAACATTTCATTTGGTAATATTGTTGTTCAAAATAGTAGAAATGATAAGTTTGACTTATACGGCCCGTAAATATATTAATTTTAGAAGAAGTAATCTCATATTAAATAAATAAGAAATTTTAAAAAATTTATAAATATAAATATTGTATAATTCATAAATTAATTTTTTTTTTTTTAAAAATAATGATCTCGAAGCAATATGATATAAAAACGAATTCAACTTAAATTCTGTCACATCAAGTTTTTTTAAAAGCAAGCAACTAAGGTGATTGACAATGATGAAGATGCGGTTAGATTAAGCGAGTGAGAATTTTTACGTCAAATGTTAAAAAAATAATATTTTTTTAATCTTATATCGATCAAGTAAAGAGATTATAGAAAGTTTATATGTGTACGCACATTGTAACAGCTATCAACATTAATTTTTTTAAAAAATAATGATTTTGTAACAAAATAAAATAAAAAAATACAAAATATGTGATCTAGAGTTCCATACCTTAGAAAGTAATACATCACGCAAAATATGAAATCATTGTTTATATTTTCAGAATGAAAAAATAACACGATTAGAATAAACAAATACTATTATGAATCATGTCGGGTCAAAATTCAGGCCATCGACGGCCCAATTTAAGTTTATCAGGCCTAATGTAAACTGTAGAAAGAAAGCTATCAGGGCCAAAACAGCCCAGTATAGGCCCAACTCGTATCCACCACCGTTCGTGTAATCTAAGCGGTAAGCCTCCACTCTCTGGTTTTTCCAGTTTCCAGTTGTGAGCCGTGACGAGAAGGTTCGATCGTCATTCTTCATCAATTCATTTTTTTGTGCACAGTTCAGTTTTTCCAGATTTCAATTCCTTCCGTGCACCGATAATCGAATGCCATGTTGTGATTTGCTTGATCAGATAATTTATTTAAACTCGAAACAAATTTCGAAGCTGAAGAAAAGAAAGAAAGAAATGCCATCTCTCCAAACAGCGTTGCCTCCTGAGCTTGCTAACAATGTGATCAGAGTTAGTATCCTTCCATTTATCTGGATTTCTTTTTTGTTTTTCTTTTCTTGTTATTTGAAATTAATAAATACTCTCTGTATTGAAACTTAGTTTGAAATGATTCGGTTGTTTGATTCCTTGCGTTTTTTCTTAATCTCTTTGGTTGCAGCTTTACCGGGAGTGTCTTCGAAGAGCCAAATACATAGGGCATAAGGTAACCTGATCATTCATAGAGTTCACTCTATGTAAATATCAAAATTTAACAAGTTTGAGAGCATTTTGTTGGTTTGTTTATTTATTTACTGTATAGTTGGCTGGAACCATCTTGTTTCGTGGTTTGATATCATATACTGCTTGCAGAATAATTTAGTGAAAGTTATCACAGAAGAGAAATGCAGGTTAGTTGTCATGTAAAGTCCAGTCTAATGAAGGTCTTTTAGTTCCGTTCTCATCTTCTTGATATGCTGGCTGCAATAGAAGTCCCTGATAGAGTATTTGGCAGGATTTTTAGCTTATTTTAGCAGATTCTAGTTTCTTAATCCCCATGATCTTGACTCGCGACTAGTTATTTTTAAAACTTTATTTGCTTTGGTGAGGGGACCCTACCTCCTTATTTGTGATGTTACAGAAATATTTTTAATACTCCGGAGCGAAGCAAGGATGAGGATGAAGATGGTTGCATTTACCATTGATGGAACTGGGAAGTACTTCTGAATGATGACAAAACTTTAGTCAGAGTGTCAGATATTGTGCATTATCCACTCTTATGTTGGCTTTGGTTGGCATACTCTCCCATTGAAAGGAAGAATGTTGTTCTATGGTTGGCATTTACTGAGATTTTTGGGGTAGAAGTATGTTATAGAGAATAAATAATTTGGCAGTTGTCATTTGTAGGACATGGGCTTTAGTTGATCCACTATGTCATGAATAGCTTTTAAAGGTCTTCTATTCATTTTAGCTCATAGTTGCCAGAGGCTTTATTCCTTATATTTAGCTCAAAAGTAAACTATCGAGTAAACATTACAAGTTTTATAGGTATGTACTGCAAATCTGGTAGTAAAGGATGATGTTTTATTTTATCAAGAGATATATAAAGATCTATGGATCTAGTGGAACAATTTTGATGATGGTGCAAAGATATTGGATCAAGAACCTGGGTCTTGAATCCTTGACATGCTTTATATGTACCTGGAGTACCAGTAGTGTTGGTTACATACATACTTAGGCTACTAACATAGTGAAACTGAAGCATGTACTTTTTAATTTTGTCTCCAATCATATTGTGAGTATGCGGGAAATTAACTTCCAGCCAATATTTAATTTGCTGTGCAGCAACATAATACAGCTTTGGTTGTTGATATGGTGAGGCAGCAGTTCAAAAAGCATATGCATGAGACAGATCCAGAGAAGATTCAGAAGTTGAAGGATGAGTAAGTCTTAATTTTCCTTGTTTCTTATATTTTAAAACCATCTATTAGTGGGGTCTGCTTGGACTGTCGTAGAAGAATGTAGTTACATATTGATGGTGTATCACAATGGAATAATCTTATTGTCATTTTGGCTAGAATTTTGAAGACATGAAGCTCTTTATCCTCGAGCCAGATTGAAGGAGATTTGAGTCACCCATATGCATGCTTTCTATTGAATTTCAACTCTTTAACAAAGTTTTAGCATTGTCTTAATTTGAGTTGTTTGTTTGCAGTGCTGCAAGGGGACTCATAAACCACATACTCTATGAGTCTGAGCAGATGTCTGGACGTAAATTTAGCAAGAGCTCTTGATAGTGTTGGAGTTTTTATTTGAGATGTTGGTGTATAAGACAAAGTTATGACTGCTAAACCAAGTAATAAAGAGGCTTGGGTTTTGGGATTCCTAATTATTTTCCTCGTGTAGAAGCATTATGTTCAATGAACTGTGCATGAGTTTTTTACTTAATAATTGAAGCTTGTATGATGCATGATGCTAAGGTAGTTGCAAGTTCTGTGGGTTCAACATATAATTATCTTGCAATTGCCAGTGATGGTGCAGTTTCATCTACCAGTCTGATGTGTTGCCTCTTGTATATTCATTTCATATATTCCTGAATACTACCTGCAAGATTTTTTTCTTTCTGTTCGGAAGAAGTTGAAACAGATTCGAGTTTGTGTCTTAAGGTCTGATTGTCAAGGTTTGTACTGCCAGTTTGCTTTTGTACATGATGTCAAGGTGTCTTATGTTTTGTTCAAATGGACCCTTTTGTACTTCCTGGACTTTTCCAGGTTCTCCCTTTTGGGATTATTAATTGAATATATTATCTGATTGAGCAAAAAAAAAAAAAGATTCGAGTTCAGCATATATCTGTTTTGGAAGTGCGAATATTTACCTTGGGTTCTTAACTGAGTTGCTACCTTCAAATCTATCCTCAGGAAAGTGATATGGAAGGCATTCCTAGTAAGATCCCACTACCAAGGTTATGGCCTATGGACCCAAATATGAACTTCTCATTCATGAGGAGTAACAGGAAAAAAACTATAGCCTCTACTTTCAAATCAATGCCCTTCCACTAACATCTTGTTATCCTTACTTTTGCCTCTCCAAAGTGAGTAGCTTTATCGTTTAGCTACCTAACTGTATGATGATTCTCATTCTCAGCCATGATGCATAGAGTGCTTTATAGAATCATTGTTCGGTTCCAAGTTTCAAGCATCATGTATGATTCCTGGAAAAAGTGCCTGCCATTTATTTTACTCCTCGTGGTGGTTTACAGTCTAATCTAGCATGGAGATGAATGGAACGGTGAAAGCTTTCAAACCCTGAGATAACTACGCGTTTCACAGTTCTGATATTGAAAGAGTATTGACTTTTGTTACTCTCGAGGAAATTGTCCCTTCTAAGGAGTTTGGCCACATGAACATGAACTAAACCCAGGTTGCTTGTTGTCTTTCATGGTGGACAAAATGATAGAATTTAGTACTTTTCCAAGACTAATGAAAAGGAGCTTTTAGAAGATGGTTTCGTGACCAACTTGTGCTATTAGATTTGACAGAAGCATTTGTCCTCAGGATCAGCAAATAGTCATGAATCTGTTAACAAAAGCAGAATTTCCTTTTTCCATTTCAGGGGGAATTGTCTGGAAAACTAAAGTGAAACAGAGGATTGGCCGTCTATTATTTACTGAATATCTGATTCCTTCCATTAATGGAGAGCAAGGTAGTATATTTTACAAAAGTGATAGCCAAGATTAAGAGTTTCAAAATTAAAAAAAAAAAAAAAGTGAAAGTGAGGGAAATGCATTGCAGCCTTCCTGCATGCTCATAAAACTATTTTCTACTTATATATTTTTTTCTTTGTGGCAGCTTGGTACAATACTTGCCTATTTATGTCATATTCCTAACCACTTTTTCCTAAATTTGATGGCTTTCCTTCATAAGTTCTCGGACTGAATGGCCCTCTTCCAACTTTCCCAGGACTTTGCTCCCCTCTCAGTTCGCTTAATCTGGGGCTGTGCACCTTCTCTGAGAAACGTGGGCTCTGCAGACTCTTAAATTCTTTGGATGGTGTTGCAGTGGAGCTTGTTAACTTTGGGCTGCACATTCGTCTGATCTCACCCCTGCTTCGTGTGACCATTCCATCTAAAATCTCTCCATCATCAGCAAATGAAGCTGTCCTATCTCCTTCCTGCTGTAGAAAACCAACATTAACCATTAAAAAAAAAATGGGCTCAACAGGCCACTACTATCCATCAAATAGAAGGTCAATGGTGCATAGCTTTCAAAGGGTACTCTAATGATATCTATAATCATTTGCTATGCTGCTGATCGGGAGCTAAAGAATTATAGTATGAACTTACAGTTACAAGGTTGAATGGTACAGCTGGTGACTCTTCATACTCTGCGGCATCCAAATCTTGAAGGTGTGGCCCTTTGAAAAACTTAGGTAAAATGTATTGTCTCACAGGAACCAAAAGCATGATCATTAATGGGAAAAGAACCCCAGCAATTGGGATCCAAGTAATCCCAAAACAAACAAACAAGTAAGCAGTCTGGAAGATCGTGAATACTGCAATTGTCTTGAAAGGTACAGTTTCCACAAAAGTGGCATGGTACTCCTCCAATACTCTGAAACAAATAATTGAGTAAATAAGCAGGCTAAATAATTGGAAATCCGTTAAAACTTAAAAATACACTGCAAGATGATAAAGTAAATAGACATAAGAGGTTACTTGTATCTTCTACTTGGAGCCGTGAAAAGCAACAATATCCGCTCCCAGAACTGGTTCCCTGGCAAGCTTTCAATGGCCATGAATGCAAAATAGCCCCAAAGCACTGAGGTTGGGATCTTTTTAATGAAAGGCATTGCTGCAACACATCCTCCTACCATTGTAGCTTGAAGCAAGTTACTGAGCCGCTGTTCTTTTACCTCAACAGGCAGCAGATCATCAATTTCCTTCTCAACATCAAATACTGTCTCATCAACTGGGGCATTAATATTTCCCATGCTTGAAGCCATTTGAATGGTTGATTCTTTCAGTTCCTTTAATCCCTGTTCAGGAAAGAAGTTTAGGCTGGGTTACTCAACCATCGGCATAAAGGATTGTGGACTTTTGGTTAAGAAGAAGTCAAATCATGTCAATAGCAGATTTTATGTGAAGAAATCGTTATAAACTGCGTACCTGGGCAGAAGGTTCTTGGTAGATTAGTGGAGTCTGCATCTGTTGATATGCTTCTTGCATGCTTTCGTACACTTGTCCCAAGCTTCCATTCTTACGCATACATTTGCGGGCTGTTGCTACTAGTCTGTTTCGAAGCAACTACGCAGAAACAAAAAACTTTTTAATGTATTGACATTCATGGTCATAACATGAAGAACTTGAGGCCGAGCCACTTCACGTTATAAAAAGCATAACTGTAATTGGATAGAATTACCTGGTGCTTCAATGTAGCTAAGCTTTTAGTATGCATAGGAGATTGTGGAATGACACCATTTGCTGGAGGGATGCCAATAAGACCACATAATATTGTCTGCCAAGCAATTACAAAATTTACACTCACTATTAGAGCCAGCTCAGTGCAAAACGAGATAAAAGTAGCAGAAAACAAAGTGCACATCAAAATGGAGAAAGTAGGGAACAGGAAGTCCATCTACCAAGAATCCCAGAAGAAGTAAATCATAATGAAAAGAAGGTGGCTTTCTCAAATTGAATTCCTTCTGCTGAGCGAGTTGAGAAGCGACACTGTGGTCAAAATAATACAGGACGGCGATCATGGTTGCTGGAATGAAAGCTCCAATTATGTAGAGAACTGGAACCTTTAGCATATCCTGTTAGTTTTACCATTTATCATCATTCATCAATATGCCTTTCTCTTTAAAAAAAAAGGAAATAATTTTGTTAGAGAAGACCTAAAACTATAGAAAAGGAAATATCCGATCTTGTCAAGTTAAAAACGAAAACTCAATTACCATGATGACAGTCCAGTTCTCATATGCACCTGGTGACCATGGATTGGGGCTGAAGAGGCGCCTTGGAATTCCTTTTGGAATAGTTCCTGCTGGTATATAAGAAATAGCCGTCCAGACCAGAACCATCAATGGCACACCATAGTCTGCTATGAAGCCTCGCAATGATCCTTTGGGAAGATAAAGATAATTGAGTAAATTTTCAGTAAAGCTGACACTTATTAACATGCAGGCTATTCACTAGTCCATCTCTTCTCGAGCACGAATTTCAGACACTTTCAAAGTAGTCCACTTCTTGTCTGATTGCGTTCAAGGGAAGCGAAAGGCAATTCCTTCACCCTCCTCAATCAAATAGGCTCTAACTAATAAAATTTTTGATTATGGCAGGGTTTGAAGGATAGACTGAAAAACACAATTTAGAGTTTAACTGAAACCAAGGTTTTGAAGGCTTACTGGATAATGGCCTATGATAGCTAATGGATTTCAGTCATGAGAATTTTTATTTTTCTAAAAATTTATGTTGGATATGTGAACTTGTAGTGGTGGGACTAGAAGCATGTAAGGATACTAACAAAAACTCACCAGATCCATATCGCCAAGATCGTGCTTTTCGGCTTCTTAATGCAGTAAGCAGAAGGCCAAATGACAAAACCAAAGCGAACATCCCATTTGCAAATCTCCATGAAGGTTGAAACTCAAGCAACTTTGGATTTTCTCTTTCAGGTATGCGAAACTCATCAACAAGGCCCTATCCCAATTCAGTAGTTTATAGTTTGAAATTCGTTCAACAGAAATTTTGCGTGATAGAAGAAACAACTTTAAATCTTTATTTGTTTGCCTGTATGGTGTAAGGATGGAATAAAACAAGGATGTTTCTCACCTTAATAGCTTGCTGCATGAAGAGCATTGCAATAAGAAGGCCAAACAACTCCCCAGCAAGACGAGTAAATCTGTTGATAATGGAGCAAGCTCCTAAGATAGCCAGCAGGAACAGCAAGATCGCAGTCCACACGCACACCCTGCATGTCCATAAATGCTTTAGTGAATATTATAAATTTCCATAAAAACCAATCAGATGCCTAAAGATAAAAGCCAGAAGCATAAATCACAAAATCAGCTTTATCTGCTAGCAAGAAATGAAGAAGTTACCATCCAGTCCATGCAAGAAAGAGCTCTGATCCCAAATCTCGCCTATTCTTGGCAAAATTGAACATAAATGTGTACATAATGACAGTTGGCTCTGCAACTCCAAGGATCAGCAAAGGCTGACCTCCTATGATAGAGTGTATTATTCCACACAGTGCAGTGGAGGCCAACGTTTGGACTGCTGTGAGAACCCCATCTGTCAACACAAAGGAACAATCAAGAACATGAAGCAGTTGAAACCTTCAAGCAAATATATATATATTTATATATATATATATAGCCACACATGCCAATAAGTTCTGATTTAGTCGACCAGTCATACTCATTCCATTCTAGGCACAATCTTTATACACATCCCATAAAATAAGTGGCAAAATTTACATAAAAATGTATACTTTTACCTGTATCTCTTTCCAACTGTTCTCCAAATGAAATAACAGGAATTGCCGATGCGAAAAATATATATGTGGTGGGGGCCAAAATCCTACAAAGAATTATACAATTATAAAAAAAACATCAAGCAAAAGTTTGTCACAAATAAACTGAACAGATGCTTTTGTGCTTGAACCGTGCAATCTGATATCTCTTGTTTCTATAGCAATATGTAGCTCTCCAATATTTGTAATGACAAGACAAAAAGGTACCTGAAACCTGCCCCGAAACCACCACTCCAGTCTTGCTTGTAGCACTTCAGTCTCCCTCGAAGGTCATTCTTGATTCCACGAAATGGAACAAAGCTCTCTTCCATTGTTTGCTGTGAGAACTAAGACAACTAAGTGCTCTCTTGAATTCTGGAACTATGGTGCTAACGGTTTAGAAGTTGTTGCAAAGATACAACATTCATAGTGCCATTATAGTATGCATAAGCTGGTCATTGGAGGTACACACAATCTTAAATCTGTGCAGACAAGAAATCCATATGGCAAAATCAACTCAAGCCTTAGAAAGATGCCAAAAAAAACGGTGCTACAAGAGAACCCAGATAGAGATTTAAATTGTATATATATAACACTAACAGGAAAAAAGAAAAAATCTGGACATCATTAAATCAATATTCAGTCTCAAGGGGCACACTTCAAAACCCAGAATAAGAATGCTGAAGAATTTTAGAAATGATTCAAGCATTGGATGTTTAAGTTACAGAAAAGACAACCCTTTTAGCTTACATCGAAGATTTACCTTCTCAGAGAAATGTGGACACAGAGAAGAGTTGCAAGGAAAGCTCCAAATATATAGGCCTGAAACAAAGGAGTTGAGGGAATTTGACTGTAGACTTTTGAGGCTGAGAGCAATGTGGGTCAACAGAGAATGAAATGAACATCACTGTCAGTGCACAACAGCAAGAAAACAAATACTACATTAAGGCTTGTAGTAAAGGAAGCTCAAAAAAGTTAGTAGCATTCAAGGAAAAAAAGGTAAATAAGTGAAATGTTCATGTGGAAAAACATGAGATTCAAAGTAGACGCATTATAGAGTTCCCACCAATGCCAAAGAAAGGAAAAAATGTTTGCTTTTCTCTCTTGCCTTCAAAGAGAAAGAAAGAGTTTTTAGGGAAGATAGTCTTGAAAGAAGGCTTTTTCATTGCACGTGAGAGAGAGGGATAGAGAGATAATGCCAGTCTATGACAAGCTGTCTTGCAAAGAAGCACCCAAGAAGTAGCTTCTCTAACCTGCACAGTATATTTCTTATGGTTACTTTCCCTGTTGTTCGAATAATTTATCCTATTTTCCTGATAAGCCTTTGAATTATTTATCTTTTGTGCATATACTGTATCTTTATTGAAGAATAAGCTGCAACATACTGTTGCTTTTAACTCATCTAAAAATGCAAGAAGGTTGTAGTTGTTGGAGATGGATTCTCTCTTCATTCATGGTATGTCACTCAAGACTCAAGATAATACCAATCAAATCATATTTTGGTGCCAATCATAATTTGTCTTAACTTCTTGCCTTTTGTATGGTATAATAATGATCTTAGGATTCAGATTTGAGATTTTATTCAGTGCTACTATTGTTTTTATCTGCATTACTTTTTTGACCTTCTGTTCATGAATTGGGGATGGATTCCTCTTCATGTTTAGTGGTTCAATCCCAAAACCTTTGTCATTTTCCTCTTTATTTGTCTTGAAATTGTTGGCACAACTTGGAAAATACTAATTTTCATTAGAGCTATGATCATACTACCAAATAAGATGACAGTGCAAAAAAGTATCAACCACACTCAAAATCAGAGAAGGCCAAGAAAAAGTATTTTAAATTGGTCTACTACCAATTGGCTAGACAAGGGGGAAAGAGGAAAAAAAAGAGGGTAGCTCATGGCAAATTTGAATAATATAAAAGATGATATGATTATGTTTCTGGAGTATCTTTTTCAGAGTTTGACAAGCGGGAGAAAGATAATGAGTTGAGGGGCTCCCCTCGCTTCATTCGTTGCAAATTTGCAATCACAATCTGATCCTAACAAGTAACAAACACCAGCAAGGTTCTACACTAGTAAACTTAAAGCTTCAAAAAACTTGGTTCAACTTCCCATCCTCCAAAGTACAAACTACACCACAGAAGAATAATAAAAATGTGATAATTTTTCTTGGTTTTCCAAGAAAATTTATAAAAAATAAATCCAACATAGTAATACAAATAAAAAAGGGTGTACAAGGATGAAATGTTGTTAGAGTGAAACAAATGTTGACCTTGATACATGCCGTATAATCTGCTGAAACATCCTCCTTCCTTATAGTCCAATCATGATCTCTTCTTCCTGGATATTAATTGTTTTATTAATTTCTATTATATAAGTAATAGTTTAAGCCTTGGTATCTTAATCTTGTGTATACTATTACATGAACATGTTCCTTCTGAATTATTGCAAGAAACAGCCATTTTTATTTCCCATAACTCAAGGGGACATCAGCATTTTGTCTTCCAGGAAGTGAAGGGAGAATGGAAAATGGGGTTTTATGGGCAATCCTAGATGGCCCAGTGAACAGATTCCTCTGTTGCATTGTCAGGTTTTAGAAGGCCTGATGGACCCAAAGTATATACTCCAACAAGGCCCGGCCTTGCTGCGGTGTATGACTGGTGATAGTTTTTTCTTCAAATGCATGGTCAGGGTTAAGCACTCTTCACAGGATTCCAATTCTTTAATTTTTTTCTGCTTAGAAAAAAAATATTTATTATATCAAAGTGATGGAAAATGTGGTCCAAGAAAATATTAGTATAAGTTTATCACCTGTGCAGCGAATCATGGTGACGAGGACATTGAGGAGTGGCCCCCTTTTTTCTTTTATCAAAATTGTTGGTTGTTGAATTTCAGAGTTTCAGTTGATGAATTTTGGCATGTCTCCCCTTTTCCCCCAAACAAATGGCATTTGCCTGCTTATAGGATGCTTCTGCCCATACCAATGACTATGCATCACATGCCTGGATTGCTTAAAAACCTGATCACCCTTAAGCATTTCTTGTTCTTTTGGATTTAAATCTTTAAACCCATTTTTCTCATCCACAAGGAGCTGCATGATGTAAACAGGGCCACCTAGGACCCAATGCAGCTTGACCTCTACTCAAGCCATGAACTGAGACCTAGTGTTCAGTCTTCACAATCATTCTCCACCACCATTAGCTATCAACGAACATCAATTGCCTAGCCGCTACAGAACAAGGCAGTCCCATCAGAATATTCTGGCATTAACTCCAAATCCATAGCAAGTGATTGGCAATAACTCCAAACTAATCTGCCCTTTGGAAACTTAACTTACCTGTCATCATAATTGGCTAGCCATGTGCAGGATCCATATTCATTGAACATTTTGATAAGGAACAAGCTACACCATTCATCCGTAGTCATTACGAGATTGTGGAGCCCATTCCATTCCATGCTTTTTGATGTAAACTTGGAAACTGTACCAACTAACCTTGACATGCAACAGTATGTATGTAAGATCATATGTTCGATTATCGTGTAATTTCCACTCAATTAAGATGGAATTACTATGGCTTGCTTCTTTGTTTTACACTTTGTTCGTCTATCATTGCTTAGTTTGGTTGGTAGTTTGGATTGTTCTTTTTATTGAATAAATCAATAGTCAAAAGGTATTAATGTGGCATTGTTTATTAATAAAAGAGTGGTTATACCGCAAAACTTAACTTTAATGAGACGATAATACTGAAGAGAAATTCAATGTCAAAAATGAATCGAGACCGATGAATCACGATCATGGAGTCACTCTACTATCTATTGGCATAGCATTTTGTTTTGGCATGGATTGAGATTTGAGGTCAAATGCAATCACAAAGTCGGTTTTGGGGGCTCCCTTCTTAATGATCTTGTCTCCCGCAAACTCAAATTTCCATCATTTTAAGATATTTCATGGGGAGGGCCATGCACAGATATATATAGCTCCAAAAACCAAATGGTAGCTCAATTATCCCAGCCTGCCTGTTTAATCAACGTGTCTCAGCCTGCCTGATTAAGGTTTTTAGCAGTGAAACACGGGAGATATTCTTATCAACAAAGGTAGCTCAATTATCTTATCAATAAGTTTGATTAGGGTTTTAAAAGGTTAAAACACAGATGATATATTCTTATCAACAAAGGTTGGTCAGTTATCTTGTCAGAAAGGGGGGGCAGTTTCAACCTTTGCTGCTGCTTTTCGTTTTGTCCTGCCTTGTTTAGCGGCCTGTAACTAATGGCACTTGACAACGTTCCAGTAGAAAGCAACGACATTAAAGTTGGACCCTGCAAGTAATTTTAGATGCATTTCACATCAGTTGGAAAGGGTGGGCAGATGTAAGGTAGTTTGTGGCTATAAGGAATCTAACATTCTGCCCTTGTCTTTTCTAACCCCAGACCCGAGACTTGATTTATCGCCAGCTTGCAGTTGCCTAGCCCCAGAGGGAAGTGGGAAGCAGACTGTTTATCTAAAAAGCCAATCCAAGGTCTTCCAGGACTCAGGTTCGAGACAGTCACAGTCGACCTGAGCTGCCGTTTTGGGCTGCATGTATTAATTATTATTAACCAATCCATCGAAAACTAGATAGAGATTAAGGAGAGATACCCAAAGCTTCATCTGGTCAAATTAGATGACTCATTATTACTCAGCATACCATTTACATGGACAGAGGGACTCAATAGCTAGCTTCTCCTCTCCATCATACTTCTTACACGTTGCAATACACGAACAAATTCATAAAACAAAGTGAAGTCAAAGCCTGGTAGCCTATCATCATCTGGACCCGTCATGGAACTGCTAGAGTTTTGACAGATTACGAAGTCAAAACCGCCAAATTTATCAATGAGGTTCTCAAAATTTTTACTTGTTAGCTTTTGAATGTCGTCTATCAGCACCAACTCTCCAGTTTGTCCGGTGCTTTGCCACCAATTCCTAAGAATACTTTGCCTAGCTTCAGATGTCTCTACAGAGACAACACCTTTCAAGTGGATGCCCAGTCGATGCAAAGTAACCACAGCCCCACCAATGCCACTAAAAACAGATAACATCGTCAACCCTCCAGGATACATTGACTTCAAAACAGAGAGATGATAACCCAAAGTGTCAGTTTGGAAAGATTGCTTGAGTAATTGTAGCCTTCTACTCGAGTCATTCTCCAGAGCTTTAGTGTGGTTCAATGGGTAGCCTAGAATATGCTCCCAATGTCCAGGCTCTGCAAGGCCCAACTTGTTCGGGCCAACCCATATGAGATTTGATGTCTGGCAATGACGAAGAATGTCCTTCTGCTGATCTGATGAAAGCACTCCTCGAGAATCAGCTACTATCTTCCCAAGCCTATCACATAGCTTTGGTACTCCACTAACTTCACAGCCCATGCAACTCAACTGTTTCCTTGTATCCCAAGATGGCCAACACTTCTTTGTATGCGGTAATGCATCCTGTATAGTCAGTGGTGACTTTGGAAGAATGTTAAACCTGTTTCCAGCTGGAAGATTGTGTACATAGCCTTCTGTTCTGCTTAAGGCAGAGAAAAACTGAGTGTTCACAAATTCAGGCTCGATTCCGTACAAGAACTGTGACACCTTGGCCCAACAATCAGGAGACATATTGACAACATTCCCATAAAAAAAATATGGAGGTTTGGCTACCATCTTGTCCACACTCTTGCATGAATTGGATTTGAAAGGTCTGGGCATCTCAAATCTGATGATATTAGGGTCTATTTTCTCTTCAAGCCATGCTGGATCAAGGAAAGAACTTGTATTATCTACATAGTCTTGCCTTGGCCTTTTCCCTTTATGTTTTTTCTCATAGCTAGATTTCTTGAACTGAGGAAGAGAAACTGGGAAGTCATCAAAACTTTCTTCTTTTGGTCTTTTCCCTTTGCACGATTCCCCTATGTTAATATTTCTTGACTGAGGAACAGCACTGGAACTGCAATCCTCAGTTTCAATCTTCACTGTATCACATGAGTTATGTATCAAGCCTCTGCGCAAAGCTGCAGATGTGAACTGCACATGACAATGTAAAAGTTTCTTTATTGTAAAAACGAGCTACATTAAAGCAGAAGGAAATTACACATTCCTAATATAGAATAAAGTGCAGAAGAAGAAACAAATTTTAAAGTAGTACATTTTGTAAGTATTTACTTCAATGAATGCCTAACAATGTGCATTGTGCATTCAAAATGCAGCATATTAACTAGAAAATTTAACATCTAATCAATACAATGAACAAACCTTTTCACTTTCAGTGTAGTTACCAGCAATTTGACCAGTGAAAATTGAATCTGCAAGCTCTGCAATTGAAACTTCTGAACCTGCAGAACAGCAAACAACCAATAATTTAACATCCAAAGTAAGTACAACAACAGAGTTGGTTCCATTGTTGTGAAAATAAAGATGCAAGTGGCTTTATGTGCATCTGCAGGTTAGATAAATACAAAGGCACCAGTCAAACAAAGTATAAACTATAAAGCAAAGGCTGTAAACAGAAAGAAAGAAAGAACCGCATTACCATTAAAACCTCTGAGAGCATCACAGAAAAGCCTGCTTTGTAATCACAAACTATTTAAACAATAACTGGGACTCCAAAACATGAAGTGTGTTTTTAATCTAAAACTAGCAGCACTTTACATGATACCCTACAGATCTAAGCAACATAGCTCGCCTGGATTAAGACATAGAGAGTATGCATTTTAAATTTATAAAATCTAAATGGGAAATGGCATTCATAATTATTCAAA
Source organism: Theobroma grandiflorum (assembly GCA_036013995.1). Lineage (NCBI taxonomy): Eukaryota > Viridiplantae > Streptophyta > Magnoliopsida > Malvales > Malvaceae > Theobroma > Theobroma grandiflorum. The sequence continues at coordinate 336,265 of CP142132.1, read as the reverse complement.
GTGGTCAGAATAACTACTCACCAAACTTCTCAATTGCTATTGAAACTTCATTCTCTGAGAAACCCATCTCAAGCAAGTAAAGTGTCTTCTCCATCGTCCCAAACAGAAATTCATCAGTAACATTCTGGTAATCATATTGTAAAGCAAGTGTTAGCTCCTTTTGAAATGATATGAGACAGAGAAATCACTACTTATTTTACTGAAAATGATATTTAATTATACTTATGTTACCAGGAATTTTATGTATAAATATATGAGACAGTTACCAATTTCCTACACAGCTTGAACCAGTAAAAGAAAAACACTATATAAAGAAAATTGTAACAGTTAAACACTGCCATCAAACCAATTAGTATAATTTAAATGATAATCAAACCTGATCCATTTCTTCCTCACTGCTGAGAGAATCTTCTGATTCCTTCTCAAATTCTTCTGCTATTTGAGCAGCTGCAATGAAGTCCACTAATTCATTTAGTGGAGCATGTTCACCTGAAATTAGAAATGGTAATCAATAACAAAACAACCTATGTAAATAAATCTCAAATAAAGTAACTTCTCCACGCTTCTTTATTAACGTTCCAAAATATTATGAGAACAGAAATTAACTATTCATGACATAATAAATGACAGGAGTGGTAGAGCCCAATGTGCAAAAAGAAACAAAAAAGGCGTTTGAAAGGAAAAACAAAGGTAAAAGAGTTTCTAAGATTTTCTACATACCAAGTTTGTCCAATGCAAACTCGACTTCATTTACAGAAAAATTCATCATCAGTAAAGATGCTCTTTTGTCAACATGAACTTCATCAAATACATCAGGCTCCTGAAATATATATAAAAAATGAAAGAGAAGAGATGACAGGGAAGAAAGGGTGTTAAAAGATAACCCAAAAGCATATCCAGTACAAAATATGTAAAAGATTAGCATACACAATACTCGCAACACTTAGGCATTGAGCAATTATTCAATTACCATGCTGAACAATGTAATAAGTTGAGAAAAAGAAGGGAAAGAAACTGGCTCCATGAGAACTCAAAAGAGAGAAAGGAAAGGAGGCAATGCAATAGCTGAAAAAAGAAGGGATAGGTAGCAAGTTAACATTTTGGTCTCTAGTCCCAGAGTAAATTGTTGCCTTGCCCATGAATCCCACAAATATCCCAAAATTTATATGCTTTTAAAACGTTTTAAACTAAAGAGAGTCTCGATTGGACAGGTTTACTATTGGCTCCAGAGCCAGAAATTACAAGTTTCAAAGTTTCATTAAAACCTACAGATTCGAATCTTAAATCTTCCAGAAGGTTCTTGGAATCCTTCATATCTCTGGCACTGTGGTCTTCCTCTTTCTTTCTTTTCATCTTTAATGCTGTATGAGAAAGGGGGAATGGAGGTAGCATGGGCAATCAAATCTATGGAATATAGTAGCTCACTAAACAATAAGCAAGAAACTATAAAAAGAAGTGTCAACAAGAATAAGAATAAAATGCCCAAGACAAGGAAGATGGGCCGATCTAGTCCTCTCAGGAAAGCAAGAAGATCTATTAACAGCAAGTTACCAGTTTTGGTTGAATATAAGTGGAGATTTTTGGACAACTGCCTCCATCCTTGTCAGCAAATAAGCTATCCAGAGAAGCTGATGAGTGAGTGTTTACCTTTTGAACATCCTATTTCATTCCAGAGAAGGCCCACATTTAGCTGTTAAAAGTTTGCATCTTAAAGAACTGAAAAAAAAAGTTAATTTCATTTGAAACTGCATATTAGCTGCTAATAAAAGGAAGTTTTAGAAGGTTGTGGAGACCAAATCAATTGCACTGGAAATATGTTCAGATCAATAACAATTTTGTGCCATAAACAATTCAGTTAAAGATTTAGAATCGATTAAAAAAAAGCTGTGTAACAACTGACATAAATCAAAACAGTGAAGCTCGGGTAACAGGGAAATAGCCAATCACCTTAATGTTGATTCTATACTCTTGGTGTCATTGTCATAAAGGTTTCTATACTGAAATGCATAGCAAGAAGCATATAGTATTATGAAGAGTTAAGTAATAGAATTCATATGCATCTCTATGATTACATAATCATAATTATAAATTTTGGCCAGTACATTCTCTCTGAAACAAAGGACCTTTAATAAGCAGAACAAAATAAAATTAGCCTACTAGCAACATGGCTGAGTTCATAATGTCACGTGCTTCTCAAAATTTACAAATAACAAAGAAACTGAGAGAGAGAAATGATGATGATGATGATGAAGGCAAAGTATTAAGATGTTCACAGACACCTTAAAAAGTTCTTTTCTATATGTAAAAACAAAATCATGTACTGAATCGAAACAAAGTAGGGAAATTCTTCCAGAGTTCTTCTCTAAGTGTTGCCAAAAGAAAATCAGATATAGCAGGCAGTTTCTTATTACTTACAGAATATTCAACAAGAGTCTCCAGTAACAAGTCAGCATTGTCTTCACCTAAATTGAAAAGAAGATGCTCACTAATCATAATCTTATAAGAAATACTTATATATTATCAGTTCTAATAAACTAGACAACTATCAGAGATTTATACATAAATATAATGCCGGAAGTTAGTGGATTTTCGTTCTTTTTCAATTAAATTTTATTATGCCATTATTTTGCGATCCAACTCATCCAAAGTCCCCTACCATTTCCACTAAAGATCAAATCGAATGGGATGCATGTTCATGCGTTACAGACCCTTTTCTTCAATGACTTTCTCAACGAGAGATGGCGAAAATCCCATCCCAATGAAAAATGATCTTACATTGCTTCCAGATGAACTTGCAACGTTGTCCTGAAACAAGTAACAAGAAAAGATGAAAACAGAAAATTTCAGGTATCAAGGGAATGTCGGAGAAGGAAGAGAATGGTTTAGGTCTATTGCAGCTACCAACCTAAGAATCCACTAAGAGAAGTTGAGGTAGGCAAAGAAAACCGAATGGTCACTCATAATGCTATGCACTGTGTTCATACTTAAAATGAAGATGGAAAATTCATGCAAACTATATACAGTGATAAAAAAAGATAGTAAAAACAATGGGGAGTCACAGTCGTACCCCAACATGTCGGGAGTAAAGCGCATCCTCAGGCAAATCAAAATCCAACATTTCAGGCTTTGGCACTATTGCTTTCTGCCCTTCCCGACTTGAGGAACTTTTCCCATTTGAATATCTCGACATGGCGATGGCGCCTTATACTGAGTAGAATTATCGGTATCTATTAACAGAATCTAATGGATGCTGCCGACATAAACCGCTTTCACAGATACTTACAGTTGCAGAGCACAAAATCAGCCGAAAAAAAAAGAGAGAGCAAACCAGTCATGAAGACGAAAGCAATTAAAGTCTGAATTTTACTTTTCTGAAAAAAAAAGAATGAATTTTCCGCTGCGGTTTCTCACCGTCCAAACGAATTCAAGAAAAGAGAAAAAGATTGACCGGAAAAACAAAGGCCTCCTAATAGTTTAAGTCGGTTTTCAAAGAGACGAACTTTACTGAAGAAGACGACGGAGGAGGAGGAGGAGGTAAACTTAAATGCGAATGACGACTGATGACACCGTAGGTTTAAGTGTCAGCTGATCGCAGAGGAGGAGGAGAAGAGAGGCGCGTGGGAAACAGTCGCGGCCAGGCATATAGAAGAGAGAGAGAGAGAGAGAGAGAAAATCATAAAAACGGGTTCTTTAGTTTGGTAACGGCGTTTAAGAATGAAAACCCTTTTTACAAGATTAGATTCGCTTTCTCTTGCGCTTCTGGAACAGAGAGCTATTGCCTATGCGGTGGTGACTGACATCGGCATTCGTTTTCCTTTGTACTATAAATTAAATTAAATAAGAACAGGGATCATGCTTACATTTTCTCACTATTATTAAAATAATTTTTTAAAAAAAAATTAGATTTAAATTTATCTTTTGTAATTTATTTATATGTTTAATTCTTTTCAATATAATAAAAATAAAAATAAAAAATAAAAAGAAACCATGAAAAATAAGTTTATTTTCTTTCTAAATTATACACAATACTGAATACTTGCATCTGTTTCCATTCACTCACAGAAATTAATGTACAATTCTTCCTTTTCCCTGGTTCAACAACTCTTGAACATGTAATAATAATGCAGTGGCATCGGTAACGGTAAGAAGCATCCTCCAATAAAGATCCCAAAATCAAGCAAAGAATGTTGATTAGATCTTTAAAAATGAAAAAAAGGGTAAAGAGTGCACATACAAATTCTACAAGGGAAACACAGGTACCTTGCAAAAGAAAAGAGAATTTTTTGTATCAATATTGAAAAGCAAAACAAAAGATTACAATGTATTCATTGCCACTTAATTTCAGAAACGAAAGCAAGCACCCCCGCCACCCCCCCCACCCCCCCCGGAAAAAAAGGTAAATGACCGACTGTCAGTATGGAGTATTGACAGATTGAAAACCAGCTTGGGTAAGTAAAAGACCGAAGAAAGGGGGGTGGGTGAAAAACAGCAAAACCTGACCTGAACAAGTATTTCGATTAACCATCCTGAAACAATTGAGTATGATACACTCAAGTTTACAACAGTCAAGACTGCACCATAACTACCAAGGTAGAGCATGCTCCAGCCAAAAAATAAGTCCACAGTTAATCATAAGCCTTAGCACCACTAATACCCTTTTTACCAGAAACACCTCCTTCATCAAGTTGTAGGGTCTTGGGATTAAGAGGAATGGTACCAACCGTTAGAAAACCAGAAGATTCAGTAAATCCATTGACTTTCACAGGCATTGATCCTACAGTTACTACCTCAACAGCTTCACTATCCATAGCAGCAACTGCAGAATCCGCAGAGGGTTTAGACTCAGCTTGCTTTGGATTTATAGTGAGTGAGCCAATCTTTAAGGTAGATACATCATCTTTGGCTTCCACTGCAATTCGATCTACATACTCATTCATGGTTCTTGCATTAGTTATATCAGAATCTTCAGAAACCTGCTGACTAGAAGACGGAACAGCTCTCCTCAACATGTCAGGATCACTTGGCTTCATAGTTATCTCATTTTCATGCAGAAGTAGCTCAACATAGTTTGGCTTATTGGCAGGATCCAATGCAGGTGCTAGGATTGGGCCCTCAAAGCTTTTAATTAGTAGTCTGGCTTTCTCTTCCTGCATGATTTTCTGACGATTTTCATAGTACATAAAGTCATCGAGTAAGGAGGTCTTCATTGCGTGATTTTTGAATACTTTCAGCATCTCCATGCCTTGCTTGTACATTATCTGCACTTGAGGAAACATTTTATAAGAAACAAATCAAAATTCACAAGTCCAGATTGCTATGGCAGGACTCAGAAGCAATAAACTTTTAACAGAAATGTTCGTTCTTTGCCTTCATTTAGAAGAAAGCAAAACCTCTGAACATACCTCTTGCGTATCCCTGCTATTAGTCACCGGCTTGTTTTCATTGTTCTCTAATATGATGTGTCTAAAATGGCTATTCGGAACATCTTTAATGATGTGCCACTTGACAGGGAAGCTTCCGCTCCACTTATCTTGCTGCCAGAAATCCATATCCTTCTGGAAGTCAACTGGGCCAATCATCTCTGCGACACCACAGAATTGTCCACTGGCATTAACCTGCACAGACAAGAACCACATTGGAGTTGTTAATGAGAACCACAAATCACAAACACCACTTCTATTTAACAAAAATCTAGAATGGTGTAAAGGCAATATTAGTCCTTAATAGCCAAACAGGTATAGAACTCACAGAAAAGAACAGGAAGATGGGGCAGCTGCTAGGCTTTCCTGCAGCTAATTTCTGTGTGTCTTCAAAAGCACTCTCTAGTTTCTTGTTCCCATGGGGTGTAGATGACCAAACATTGTATTTGATGCTCTTGTGTACATCATCCTCACTATATGATTTTATTACAAAAAACTTTGCATCAACATAGTCAATTGGAAAATCATCCTTGTTATATTGGTCAGTATAGATAATGATATTTCCTTCAGCATCACTATTTCCTGCTTTAGTTGTGTAAGCTTTAACCATGAGTTGGTTTTTTAATCTGTTGGTTCTAGGGCCTCGATTCTGTTCACCCAATGTATCTGGGAATCCATGTGCATCATTCAAATCCCTGCCAACATGGATCTTGGGTCGAAGCTTATCCAATGCACCACGTCCAGGAGCGCTTGAACCATAGTCAGAAAATGCATTACCAACAGGAAGATCTGCTTTTAATTGATTACGATGAGATGGAAGTTTCCCACCAGGAATGTTGCCAAAACCAGAAGCAATTCTACCCTACAAAGATAATTAGCACATCAGAACCTTCAAAAATGGCATTTGGTGACAACCTATAGCATTTCCATCAAAACTCAAGAAAGTCCAACACAATTAAATTTAATTTAGAAACTAAGCAAATGTACCTGATAAGCGCGTGCTGAAGCTGGACCAGAACTATCAGGAATGCTTCCATGGATTGCAGATTGCTTACTTTGTCCATCCGACACCCTGGTCAAGGAATCAGTCTGATTTGGGGCAGACTTTGAAGAGTTTCTAGGAAAGGCTGCAGATGCTGAAGCAAGGTTATGTTTAACTCCTCTTCCATCAGATCTATTGGCAATTGATGCACGAGTATCTAACGAAGAGTCTGTTGAACTATTTGGGATGCCATCTGGTTGAATGACAACAGGAACATAAGCAGATGGAGACACAGGGTTTTGATATGGGGGAAGGGTGTAATATTGTTGCGCCCCCATAAATGGGCCGTCACCCATCACAGCACCAGGTATGTAAGGATTGTATGGGTTGTATGGAGACTGTGCATATCCATAGCTAGGTGTGTAATATACATAAGGCAAAGTTTCAGTTTGGGCACCCTGAAAAAGAGAAAGTAGGCCTTGAGCAAATTTTGAAATGATAAATCATTAAGATGCAACTTATCGCAGATGCACATCTGACTATGCAAATGTATACCTATTGTAGAGTTAGAAAGATTAGTTTACCCACCGCATATTGGACATCTGGACCATCTGCATTAAAAATATTCTGGTGGTCCTCCCATTCAACGGGTGATTCAAAACCTGTCCAAATGCAATCAACAGTGTACACTTGAGATTTTATAAGAATCAACCATTACCTTATACTTAAGGCATTTAAATTACCTGTACAGTAAAATCCATAGTTGGTGGTAGGGTAGTATATTCCCTGATCAATAACAAACTCAGGGGCTCCTTCCTGGTACATAGCTTCTACTTGTTCAAGAAGTGGACTTGTACTCAATGGGTTTAGCTGAGCAACTTTGATCTGAAATTCAATACACCAAATATCATTGATAATACATCTACAAGAATAACAAGAAGCACAAGAACACCTAAGACAAGCCTAAGCAAACCATCAAACACGACTCTTTAACTGATTAAGATATCAAATAGCAACAGTCTTCAATTGCCAAGAAAATATACCAGGTTTGTTACTACATTATGAGTTTCAGAAACACTATACATATCCATTCCAAGAATGCCACCCCTGTAAAAGTAGACAGCATCAATTCTATGCATCGACTACCGCTCAGACAAAGCCCACCAGGGATTTCATTTTACTTTTTCAAACAAGAGAAAGTAACAATGGACGATCCTATTATTAACTAACGAATTTCAAGTAAAACCATATTTCCTGCTCATAATTACATGGGGGAAACAACCATATTTATGTCAGTGGCACGTATAACAGCAACAGTTCCTTAAGTAAAGAGGCAATAAAATAATCCAAAGGGAACCCCATAAGCAAATCAAACCAAACGGTCAAGGAAGAGGCTCCTATTTGGGTCAAACCAACACCCCCAGAAAACCCTGGGGTTAGGAAAAGAAAAGAAGACACTTCGAGTGAAGAAAACACTAAAGAAAAACACATGGAAAGCCAGCAAAGGGCATACAACGAAGCGGATTCCATTGAGCTATAAGATTTGGAAGCCGAGAGGAAAAAGAAGAGGAAGGGAAAAGCGTCACAAGTCAGCAGCTCCAAGAAATCCAAAAACAACAATATAAATTCTGGAAATTAGTTGAACCAATTCCAAAGAACAACTTCACTGCACTCACAGAATCAAATACCCCTCCCAATAGACGCATCCATCCAAAGCAACCCAAGAAAACACAAGAAAACCAGCTCAAATCAATCTCTAAATGAATAATTTAAAGTTTTCGCTCTCCAATTATGGTAAAACCGGTGAAGAGGAATCAAAGCAAATCAGCTTCAAGCCTCTTAAAAAAGAAGGGGCAAGAAGAGAGAATTTTACCGGAAAACCAAAGAATCAAGCCATGGTTGACCTGGAAACTTGCTCCAGAGAAAATTCCCGCAATATAAAGAGAGATGAAGGGGTTTTCTGCAACATTTTCTTCGAAGAGAAACCCTAACCCTATAAAATAAAAAATATATATGAAAACAAATGAAATAAAAATAAAAAAGGGGAAATGTTAATAGGGGGAGACTTGAAAAGGGCGGTTTTGGTGTGTTAAAAGGGGAAACCAGAGGAACTCGATTGACGATAATGCCCCCTAGTGGTTCCGTTAACACCGAGACTGCCACACTCTTAAACGTCGTCACTCGGCCCTTTTAGTTTTAACTTTTAACTCACGCGGAAGTTCTATTTTCACGGAGGCCGTTACGGTGCGCGATGACAGTCCAATCACGTATTTTCAAAATTGTTTGCCGACAGTGTTTTGCGTGAAAGGGATTGGTCGTTGGTGGACGCCTCAAAACTAATGTCGACAGCCGTTTTTCCCTTGTCCACTAACAAAAAATATATCTTGGCACGGGCAATGGGTATGCATTGGAATTATTGATTTGGTGAATTGTTTTCTTTTTTAATTAAATTTTTTTTTCTTTTCTTTGTGAAACAAAGAAAGTAGTAGCTGATTTTTTTCCCTTCCCCCCCTTTTTTCCAATAAAAACTGGAGAATATTTTTAATTATTTCCCTCCTTTCTCAAAAAATTTTTGTCAATGAAACCATTTCCAAACTTTTCATCCTCATTAAAATGACCATTTTAGCCTCATAATTTGGAAAGGACATCGCTTTTTTTAATATATACTAGTGGATTCTCATTTCTTAGCAATTAAGTATTGGCTACAGGGGTGTAAATGCTAGCAATGATCCATGCAATTTCCTATTCCCTGTTAAAAGTGGTTTTCGTTTTCCCACGCTTTCTTGCATCCCAAACAATAAATTGTAGTTGACAGAGTGCACCAATTTCTTAAAATATTTTCCGGTGAGGTCAAAGAGCAATTAAAAACTGATAAAAAAAAGGGGAGGTGAGAGTACAAAGTGATACCAAATGGAATTGGCAAGTAGGAGGCCATTTTAGTCAAGAACACGTTTAAGAGTCCTGAATGAAACTAAGAGGAAGGTTCCTTTGGTAGGTATTGCCTTCTGCAAGACGGGGAATGGAGATGGAGGATGCCAGAGTAAAGAAAGTGATCTCCACTTTATTATATATAATAATAATAATAATAATATAATATAATAGCAATCTGGTTGAGGATGTTCCTTGGAAGGAGAAATATGTTTGCAGCCTTTCTTTCAGAATAATAATAAAAAAAAATGCTAGTGCTGGCATAGAGTATGGTATAGCATGTACTTCCCCATCAACTTATTAAAGAAACTGGAAAATAAACAAGGTGTGGTAAGTGACCCTGCTTTTGCCCTTGAGATTCTTCCCTAGCTGCTTTGTGGGGAAAGAGAAATTCTGTTCCCATTTCTTTGTTTCCTAAGCTTAGAACCAGAATATTTTGCTCTCCACTCCAATTACCTCTGTGTGTGTTTATCAATCTGGTTTCTTTAACCCTCTGCTTTACAAAAGTGGAAGTGCCCTGAGCTTAAAATGGACCATTAAGTGTGTTATTCTTGCTATCTGAATCAAAGAAGCACGTCTGTCCCAAAAAAGACAAGAAAATGTAAACTAGGGGTCAATTATTTCATACCAAACTGTTTCACTTTTCTCTCTCTCTCTCTTCTCCCCCCCTTTTTCTTAATCTGCCACCTTTTTTTTCTGAAAAACTATGTTAATCCCATATGTAAGCCCTCTCGTGCGACATCAGAATAGAACAAGAGATTTCATAGAACATAACACTAAAAATGCAGAACCCTAAAATTTCAGAATTACTAGCTGGCATTTTTATGGTTTAATGACAAATAACAAGAGATTTCAAAGCATTTCCTATAACAAATTCATGATGCAGATTCAGAAATTTAATCGCAATGAGTATTTATGAGTATGACAGTTACTCATCCAACATTAACCACCAACAAGATGAATCACAAAGTCTTCCAGCGGAATGTGGCTACTATTGGATAACAAAAAACTACCGTTGGTGACCCTAAAACAGATATTCCCAAAAGCAACAGCATGTCAGTTCAGCTGGTTTGATTATGATTTCCACCACTCCAAACCAGCTTTTAAGTCATTATCTGCATCATCACACTATAGGAATCCAGTACCAACATGAGGTTGGGGTCAGACTAGAGAATAAGCCAAAACTGGATGCCAAGCAGCAAAAACAGAACTTAGGGCTCATTCACTGATGGATACACTTGGTCTGCACCCACCTCTTTGTGAAGTAGCTCGGAACTTTCAACCGCTTGTAATGGTTTTATGGAATCATTTTCAGGCAATGGATTGCCTTGTGTACCCGGCGACATAGGAGACATTACTGACACAGGATGAGCATCAAGTTCTGGCTTTGCAACATCCTTTTGGTCCAAGTTCTGTTCAATTGGCTTCTCATATCTGCCATAGCTATGGCTACGGCTTCGACTGCGGCCACGGCTACAGCTTCGACTACGACTACGGCTGTAGCTACGGCTACGGCCAGGACTACGGCTGTAGCTACGACCATGAGACCAGCTCCTGCTTCGGCTTCGACTCCAGCTCCTTGTCCTGCTCCGACTGCGACTGCGACTGCGACTGCGGCTTCTAGAATAACGCCACGTTCGAACCCTTTCTGGACTACGGCTATAACTTCTGCCCCTACTCCTATCAGCAATGCCTCTTCTATTATCAAATCGTCCCCGTCCACGGCCACGTCCTCGCCCATCAAAACTATTGTACCGATCATGCAAGCTTCTCTCATTCCTGCCCCAACCAACATGGCCACCAAATCCACGTCCCCTGTTTCCACGCCCAGAAAATGGGTCACCCCTCCCTCCAGGACCACTGAATCCACCATCCCTAATACCACCACGCCCACCAAAACTACCATCTCTCATACCACCACGGCCACCAAAGCCACCATCCCTCATTCCACCACGACCAGTGAAGCTACCATCCCTCATACCACCTCGGCCTCCAGAATCCCATCGCCCACCACTACCAGCAGGAGCATTAAACCTATTCAATCCACCTCGATCCTTCCCAAAACCAGGCCCACCACGAGAAGCTATCTCTCGTACCTCAGGGGGCACATGCTGGTTAGCTCTCTCCAGAACTTGAATCAAATCGGGAGCATACTTCCAGTCCTGCTCGGAGAAAAAAGTGTATGACACACCAGTTGCACCTGCTCTTCCAGTTCTTCCAATTCGGTGAACATAGTCCTCGATCCCAGTAGGGAAATCATAATTAACAACCACCCTGTGGCATGAAAATTTTAAGAATGTAATATTTTCATTTAATGACTAAAAAGGTTCCAAACACAAAAAAGAAGAAAAAAGAACTAACCTTATATCTTTTATGTCAAGCCCACGGGCAGCAACATCAGTGGCAACTAATATTGGGGATTTCCCGGTTCGGAACTGACTCAAAACCCAGTCCCTTTCATTCTGAGATTTATCACCATGGAATGCAGCAGCTCCAAAATTACGTTCAAGACTACGAGCAAGCTGGTCACACAACCTCTTAGTGGAGCAAAAAATAATAACCTTTGAACCACGTTCTTGAGCTTGGAGGATCTGCTCCAGGCGCCTCTCCTTCTCCATCTGGGGAACAACCTCAACATACTGCCAAATCATCAAAAATTTATAAGCTAAAGGGGAAAGCATTTGCTAATAATAGTTTCCAAAGAGCTCAGACCAAGCATTTTCTTGAAGTTACCATTCCCACAAGGATGTACATAATGAACTAATCTCAATGATAAAAGGTAAAATCAGGATTAAATCTTAGCCAAGACAACAAAAAGTATTTTCCATGACAAATCTCCTACATATAAGAGCTAAAAGAATTTCAATATTTGAAGGTGACCCATTATCCAAATTCCAATTAAACCAACTACTCTACAACATTCCAATACTAACATTGCCATCAATGCTGCCAATGAATTATCTTAGAGTATACCTGTGTGATAGCCTTATTGGCAGCAAGCTCATCAACACTGCCAATATTCACCTGGACAGGATTGACAAGGAGGTCACTTGCTATTTTTCTAACTTCTTTGGGCCAGGTTGCCGTGTACATCAGAGTTTGTCTGCGAGGAGGTATCTCATTTACAATCTTGCGGATCTGGGGCTCAAAACCCATATCAAGCATTCGATCTGCCTCATCAAGAACGAGGAGTGAAACCTGCCCAAAGTCAATCTTCCTCATTTCAAGGATGTCATTTAGCCGACCTGGAGTTGCCACTACAATATCAGCTCCTCGATCTAACTCTTTCAATTGAGTAGCCTTTGAAGCTCCACCGTACAAGCACTGAAAATGCATTTGAGCCAATTGGAAAACCCAATTTAGATAAAAAAAAATAATAAGCTCCACCTGGTTTGTGCGCGTGAATGAGTAAGTATTGTATTATATTCTGTTCTTATTTTCAGAAAAAGAAAAGATCAATTAGCAGCCAAGCCCCACCGTGCAAGAGACTCTTGAAGATCGGCCAAATTTAATGGCCTCTTCTTGTATTTGTGTAGCAAGCTCCCGTGTTGGAGCCAAAACCAACACTGTTGGGCCATTCTGAGGGTTATTACGTCGTTGCCTCAGAAGAATGAAGGCAGGAATCAAGTAGCCCAATGTTTTACCAGAACCTGTTTTAGCAATTGCCACTATATCCCGACTTTGTAGTGCAATGGGCCATGTTTGTGCTTGTATCGGTGTGGGAGATGAGAAACCAGCAGAATGGATCTGCAAGAGAGCATTAACGTAGATAGTGAGTACTGACAGAAATTCCATTGGATCTTATATGTACTTAGAAGAAAATAGACATAAAACACCCATTTCAGTTATCATGAAGTTTAACAAAAAATTCATGAGTATATGGTTGCTTACAGAAGCAACTCGAGGCAACAAAAGAGGGCAATAAACAAATAAGAGGCGGAGCCATTAAGCAAGGTCCCAGTCACATCAAGTGTGATTTAAATGAAGGGCCAACCACCCTTCTAGAAGATGCACAAGAAAGGCTCCAACTGTCCATTTTGCAGCCTCCAAAAATGAGAATAGTTGTTGCATTTGTAAGTGTACCAATTGCAGTGCAGCGTACGACATATGCTCCTCCTCTGGAGCAGATATCGCACCTGCGACAAGCGAAAAAAATAAGTTTAAAATAATAAAAAAGCAAAATAACACCAAATTGTACAAACAGCATCTCATATTTGGTTTCCAAACAAAGGTTTTAGGGATCATGGCACCTGCAAATCTTACCTCTCTCAGTATCTCCAGAGGGAAACCAGTGTCTTCAAATCTTATGAATGGTGCTGGAACATTGTCTCCCTATGCAATTTAATAAAGAACCAAAGTCATGAATAATCTAAATTGATAAAAGCGATTAAATTCTTCACCATTAAAACAAAGACAATTCCTCGAAGATGACAAGTAATGGAACAGCAAATTCAGAGGATAAAAAGTAATGCACAAAGCATTAGGAGATTTTCAAGAAATAATATTTATCCAACCCCCTTCCCATGCGGTTTCCCAAAAATAAATTGTAGCTTGGGGCAAAAATTTAGCATCACAAGTTTAAGACCTAGGAGTTATGTTTATTTATAAAATGCCAGTGCCAGTTATTGGTTATTCTATTCTAGTCAACTAGCTCATGCATCAATGTATATGAATCAACAGGCATTTTTCACATTTCAATGATAACACATAAAGTCAAACAAACAAGTTGATAGACAGACCGTTGCCGTGACTTCATGCTGTTTACGATATGCTTCAGCTGGAGACAGATTAGCAGTATCTGCAGATCCAACAAATGGGGGCCTCATCAAGGCATTATTTGAATAAGGTGGACCAGCATGACCATACATGTTATGCATGGCATGCCCTGCTATAGCATTGAATCCCCCACCATGACCAGGTATGACATTTTGAGGTGGCAGACCACCCACCCTCATCTCCTGAGAAGAAAAGAAGCATTAATGAGTCGATTGCATAAACATATAAATAATGGCATGTCATCAATATAATAAAGAGAAAAAGAAATCCAGAACTATGGATCTCTATGTTCTCTTGACCACACACACCAAAATGACTACCCCATCAATTTCCAGTCAACTCTCGGAGAAAGTGAGAAGTGTGCATATTAACATTTCTCCTTTCCATAGAAATTATGACAAAATTTTATGGGAGAGCTGGTATATTAAGAGTTCAAATGGATCTCAAATTCAGCAGACACGTGACAACTACAGTTAATTCCAAAACCTTTCTTTATCTTAATCCTGCCTCTACATATAAGCATTCATATCAACATTAATCCTAGCCAAGAGAGTAAACTGCATCTTTTCAAAAAAAAAAAAGAAGAGTGTAAACTGCATAAATCATCAGGCTTCATGCTTTTGATTCCTAGAAGCAACATGCTCCTGCATCAGTATACAGGCAATTTGGCCAATAAGTAACAATTGGCATTTGCACATACCAACATATGAGAGATTTTCCCAATTAACAACCAACATGACTGCCTTATGATGCCAATATTTTTTTTTCGAAAATGAAAATACTAGTTGATATCTCACCATGGGTCTAGCTGAAAGTGAGGGCTGCTGTGGACCCATCATTGGCCCATCTTTGCTACCATTTAAGTAGTAATCATTTCCAGCCCTGCCATGTAGATTATCTTCATAACTGGTGTTTAAACCTGACGAAGGAATATTAGACTGCATGATGCCTGGGCCCATAAGATTCTGAAACCTACGACCCTGCTGCTGGTGAACCAAATCTGCTCCAGACTGTTGTGAATGTGCCATAGGGGTTGGCTGCTGCATATTGATGGAAGAGCTAGTAAACTGCTGAGCTTGACCCAAATATAAACCTGTCTGTGGCATCTGTACCGAATTGGTTCCAGAAGAGACGTTCTGAGAAGATGACGTGCCCATCTGTTGAAACTGGGAAGGAGAAAACCCAGTTTGATTTCCTAGTTGAAAATCAACATCCTCCCTTTTGGGAGGTGCTGCCTTATAATCTTCTTGATTTGGATACTGCTGACCCTGTGCACCACGTGGCTGAGAACTTTGCTGTCCCATTGGAAGCATGCTTTGTTGATATGCCATATACTGCAAATGCTGATGTGCATATTGATGTCCTTGGGGTTGTGCCATTTGAGAGTTCTGATGTTGCATTGTTTGCTGCCCAAGCTGCTGAGGCACCTGATGAATGGCCTGTTGGGGCATCAGCTGTCCCGGTTGCTGGCCTTGCTGCTGTGGCAAATGCTGACTTGGCTGTTGAGGCATTTGCTGCCCCATTTGAGACATCATTTGCTGATTTGAATGTTGAATTATCTGTGGCCTATTTTGCTGTGGAATGAACTGCCCAGGCTGTTGTATGGGCTGTCCAATTTGTGAACTTGGTTGTTGTTGTCCCTGCTGGTCAGAACCCTGCAGTATCATTGAACCTTGCTGTTGAGGTAACAGGCTCATTTGTTGCCCCTGCTGTTGTGCACCCTGGGAGACTTGCTTTTGGCCCATCTGTGCCACCACACCATTAGGTTGCACTGAGTGGGCAACTGGAATTGGAGCTAGCTTAGGTGTGGAAACCGCAGGAGGCGGACCAGGTGGCAAGGGTGGAGGCAAACTAGCAGGTCTTTCATACTGGGTGACGTTGGTCTCAGGATTCCAATAATACAGCAGGCCAGTGCTTCCATCAATCAGCCCCTTCCACGGTTTCGGTAGGGTAGGATCATCAGGTGCATATCTTGGACCAAGAGTGGCTGGTGCTGCTTCTGCAGTCGCCATTTCTCCAAAATATATATATATATATATATATATGTATATACCTAAAACCACATAAAATCCTTACATTTAGAACTAGAAAAAAGAAAAACCACCAAACTCTAGATGGTCTGATGCAATCTTTTTTGGATTATGAACCCACTCGTCCAAAACCAATATGAAACTAAAAACTTAGATAACAATCCCATGGAAACAAGTAAAGCTTCAGTTAATCAACAGATAAAGCCCAAAATTTAGCATTTCTCTAATTCCATGAGAGGAAAAAAGGATAGTACTATCAAAGACATCGAGATGAAACCCTAAAAGGAGCAACATTTAACCGTTATAAGTAATCTGAACTAATAATACAAACAATTAAAATTTAAAACCAAAAGAAAGTGCTATTATCATATCAACAAAGAAATTCTTTAGTTAGTAGCAGTTCATACTAGTCCTAAACCATCAATGAATCGGACCATTAAATAACAATAAAGAACAGGAAAAGGTAATTGGATTGAGTCAAGAAGCAGCAAAGCTAAGAGAACTTTTGCTTACCTCGTTGAAGAAAAAGGAAGATACTTCTTAACTTCGAATATTAAAAGGCAAAAACAATAATAATATTAATAATAATCCCCTCTAAATGGAGAAGAGATATTGAAATCAAAAAAAGAAAAATCGTAAACCCTAAATCAAAATCTGAAGAAGAAAGGAAAGAGGAGAGAAAACTTTCACTCTTTTTTCTTATTTTCAGGCATTATGTTGTTGATGTTAGGGTTATGGAGAAATTATTACCTGGCGCGACGGTCCACGTTTGACGCTAAACCTTCGGATTTTGGGTTTTATTTGGAAAAAAAAGATGTGGAAGAAAGAAAAAGCTCTACAACATGTTGGGTCTCCGGGCCCAAAAAAAGCAGTACGAACTAGGTAGAGCCCAAGACAAGACAACACAAGTCTTATGTTTGTTTCATGGGGACGACAGTTATGGCGGTTAGACCGATTGAGCCGTATATATGGGCCAACCTAATTTCAGGCCCATGTAATTGCAAATTTCAGCCCGAATCCAATATCAATGTAAGGGTATAAGGCAATGAAAAGAATGTACATGGGGTTTTCTCATAATTTGAAGAACATATAGAGGGGCAAGGAATAAATTAAAAAAAAGTTCCATGGAAAGTGCCAGTGTTTTCTCCAGAAAACGAGGGAAAGACATGGATTCTCCAAACTGACAGCAGTTTAAAATATAGGCTTCCACCGCTTCGAAGACTACTGGAACTTTCTAAACTCTTCCATCATTTCCTTCCACCGCCAACTAAAAGTAAAGAAAACTCCGTTCTCCGCCATTGGCAGTTGTCCACAGCCCCAAGAAACACTGAAAACGTTGTTTCCATTCGAACTGGAGCGACAGAGTACTTCATGGCTGCGGAAACTGAGGTAATCACTGCTCCGGAGCTATCCCTTGCAGATACAGAGATCAACTGGGCCAGGTAAAATAGTTTCAACTAATCTACTCAGAACGACACAAGCTTAAATGATTCGATTCTGGGTATTTATGCTTATGAGTTGTACGCTTAAATTGGTTGGACAAGACAAGGTTTCACGTCATAGGGGCTATCCTTTTTACTGCACAGCAAGCGTTGATACATCCAACCGCTGTCGTCAAGACTAGAATGCAAGTGGCTGATTCTCGGTTCGCTCATATGCCTGGAATGGTTGTCTTTAAGCATTTCTTAAGAAATGATGGCATCCCTGGCATTTTCCGAGGTTTTGGAACTTCCGCAATCGGATCATTGCCTGGTAGGGTTCTGGCTTTGACATCTCTTGAAATGTCAAAGATTTGATGTTGAAATATACGGAAGGGCTGGATATGGCTGCCGCAACACGTATTGGTCTTGCAAATGGAGTGGCAGGCATGTTGTCAAGCTTAATCTCTTCCCTGTACTTTGTGCCATTGGACGTGGTAGGTGATTTGATTCTTTGTTATATCTCGCAACATTTGGAATTTTTAATTTAACTGAAAAACATAGGTTAGACGTCAAATGACAATGGAAATCTTGAAGAGGAGAAAATAAACAGAGATATAGAGCTGAGAAAGGAAACTCTCTTTTAGCATTTCACGGCTTCCTTACTAGATCATTTGTTGCGTTCTCAGATATGCCAGAGGCTTATGGTGCAAGGGCTGCCTGGAGCAACATTTTACAATGACCCTATTGATGTTGCACGTAAAGTGATAAAAGCTGAAGGATTTCGTGGGTTGTATAGAGGCTTTGGATTAACAGCTTTGACAAACTCCCCGGCATCTGCACTTTGGTGGGGAGCCTACGGTGCTGCCCAACGCATCATTTGGAGGTAAACTAAACATTGCCAAAGAATAAAGATCCACCATTAAACTGTTAATAATATTGACTTGCTTATGCCAACTGAAGTTTTGTCAAATGTATTCTCATTCTTAGGAGCCTGGGTTATGGAGATGATGCAGACAAGAAGCCCTCTCATATGGAGATGGTGACTGTTCAGGCCACAGCAGGAATGGTCGCTGGTGCTTGTTCTTCAGCTATCACCACACCTATTGACACCGTAAAGACGCGGCTACAGGTAACATATTGTCTACCGCTATTGAATTTCTACTTCCTTCAGAAGGAAATGAGTTTGGTCTATCTTGGGTCTGCTACGTAAATATTATGACTGATCTTTAACTCTGCTTATTCGCCCCTGGCCCCTTTTTTTGTCCAAGGTCATGGATGATTATGGTGTTGGAAGGCCATCAGTACTCAAGACTACAAAGACACTCCTGAAGGAAGATGGGTGGTGGGGCTTCTACACGGGGTTTAGTGCTCGGTTCTTAAATATGTCACTCTATGGAACTACAATGATTGTTACCTATGAGCTGATAAGTATGTCGACCTTACCTATCATCTCTTTTTATACATGGCAAATCCAGAGCTTGACTGCAGGCATGTGTTTTCATTTTCACCCCTGCCATTAGTTGTATTTCAGATGTTATACCAATCCGAAGCAACTTCATGTTAATTTGATCCGTAACCAGCTTGGCTTTTCAATGTTCCTAACATCTATATTCCTATTGGAAAATTTCTTGTTGGAATGGAATGTCTTTTGCATATCACCCTGAGAGAAACTATAAAATGTCATAATGTACGGTTGCTGGGAATCAATAGTTTAGTTGGCTACTTTCAGCTTTTGATCTGCTCATTTAAATTTTGTTTTTCTGCATTGCCTAATCTATCTCTCTCTTTCTTGGCTGTCCTTCCATCAGAGAGGTTATCTATAAAGCAAGTGTGATGTTCTGGTATAGAGGAAGCATTAGTTTGATTTTTTTTACTTCTCCAAATTCGGAGGAATCTGATCCTGGAAACTCAACATTTGTTTTGAACATCATCGGAGGGCCTCTTAGATGTGAAAAAAGGTAATACTATGATCTCTTGAATTTGTCTCAAAGTTTTGAGTAACTTGGCATTGCATGGAAAAGAGAAAATTGAACGCGACGTAGTCTTTAAAATTTTGATGAGTTTGTCTGAAAGTTAGGAGGAGGGCCTGATGCTGCCAAATGAATGAATGATAGCTGCATTAACCAGGCTAAGTAGAAAGCCGTTCCATTTGTTCACTTCTCTGTAATTTTGATGAGTTCCTTTCTTTCCTGTTCTGTTAGGAGCTCCTAGACCTTGTGAATCTTAATCTCTTATCCAGTTATTCTTTTTTGTTATGTGATTCTCTCCTCTTTTGGTTTTTGTTCTGTTTCCTTCTTCTACTATCATCTGTCTTCATCTCATTGAGTATCTGATGTGAATTTACATGAATTAAAATAAGCCTTAAAGAAAATAACCCCATTGGTGTTCAGCTGTTAACCCCCTCTATCTACTGTTCACTTTTACATACAGAAACAAACATCTACAAATCCATGTAAAAGATATGATAAAGTTACAGATTTGGAAAACAAATGCAAAACAACATGCCGGAATGAAGATTTCTTCCTTTGTGCCACAATGACCTTCCAACATGGACAACCAAAAATCCTAAGGAAGAAAACAGCTGTTGTAATGGCAGAAACATCTATACTCCCTAAGTCTAACACCAGGTGCAACTAGGCGCATGTGAAAATGACCAGCCCACGTCCATTAAGCCTGAAACATTGAGAAATTAAAACAGAGTAAAATAACTGTCCAGAACCAAAGATAGCAAAACAATGAAATCAAGAGGTGCAGGGAATGACATGAGTTTTTAAGGGGAGGGTACATGTGAAAGCATATTAGATTTTGGGTTAGAATCAACTCTATCTGTTTGAAATGTCACTGCAGTATACCTTGCTGGCAATGTTGTTTGAAAGCCAGTCCAATCCCTCATACAGCCCTTCTCCATAAGTCGAACAGGCGCTTTGGATATACCTGCATAATACAAAATATAGTTAGAGGTTGGGTGAATTTTATTTGGCAATTTGCCCTTTCCCCCCTTAATCTATAATTTTACCAGTGTCCTTGCCGCAAAGAATGCAGGCCAAGTTTATCGGTAATCTCAGCTGCATTCAGTGTTGATTCGGAAGATCTTGCTCGTTTGCAAACACAAACAACACTGCATCCCTCAATTCATCCTGGCCACCAAATAGAAAGATTTCAAACATGTCATTTCACCATTTCGGAAGTGCATCCACTTAAATTTACAGTATGATTTTCTTCTATCATTTGTTTAGGCAAAAGAAAAAGGCGAAATATGTTATTCAATGAGTCTGGGAACAAAAACTAAACATATCTGATAACATTGACGGTACAAACAGGAGAAAAAGCATTGAAGCTTTATTTTCCTCATTCAACATTCTGTGCAGCTCATCTCTTGCTTCTACAACACAGTCTCAATCATTGCTGTCGACCACGAAGATAAGCCCTTGTGTATTTTGGAAGTAGTGTCTCCTCATATTAATCCAAACAAGTGTTTCATTGATCTCATTTAATATTGGAAGCTTTTTTCCTTTTTAGGAAAGCCTAGTCAAGATCCCAAAAGAAGAAAAGAAACTGATGCATGGAAACAGCTTGTTTCTATACACTATTTCCAATTCCAACATAAAAAAACAGAGACAATTGAAAGACAAGAAAGTGAGATCAGCTTTCATAAAATGAACAACAAATGAAAGGGTATCAAGTTCTCTCAAGACTGCCTACAATCGAAACAAGACCCACATAACTCATCCCATATCAGCAAACCATGCATGGATCAGGATTCACGTAATGGAGAATGGAAATGGATCATTGATGTGAACATCATATGCAAACAACAAAACCATGAATCCACATGGGCAAATGAGAGGCTAGTTCAGATGGGTTTCTTGTGTTCTTGTTCATATCATGTTTGAAATACAACAGAGCAGATTCCATGCAAATAACAAGCCATACTAATAAACCAACATCAAAGACAGGTTAATCTTACCAAGTATGTTATAGCATGCCTTGTCCTGACCACCAACGTCCCAGATAGTGAAGCTAATGTTCTTATATTCCACGGTCTCCACATTAAAACCTGCGACGATATATAAACGATAAGATCATATTTGTATTATTGGCAACACTAAAAGCTTGTGTAGGGCATATAATTTCAGTGGAAAAAGAAAGAAAAGATACCTATGGTAGGGATGGCAGTAATAATTTCACCCAACTTGAGCTTGTACAAGATGGTAGTTTTACCAGCAGCATCAAGACCAGCCATAAGAATTCGCATCTCTTTCTTAGCAAAGAGCCCACTGAAAAGCTTGGTGAAAGACAGCCTCAGGTTGGTTTGGTACTAACAAATCAAACAAACGAGAAACCAAGTCAGGAATCCAATCAATAAAAACTACGACCAAGAAACAATCTTTCACCATAAGTTGATTGAATTCTCAAGATCTGATCAGAAACAACAACTTATCCTTGGAACTCTCCCAAAGTTCACCATTTTAGTCGATCTAAAGCCATTTATTTACATAAAGGATGAACCTTTCTGAACCATTAGTTCAGATTTCTAAGAAAATTTTCAGGAAATGAGTTTTCAGGCTCGCACGTTGACATTTCCCATTGAACAAGTAAATACTAACAAAAATCAGTAACATTGAATTGAGAGACTGTATTCCCTGTAAAACGGCTGGTTGTATTCTTTGTAGCAGGTTTTCATCCTGCTTCTTTGGAAAAATAAAAATTTTAGCTTATTCAAATAAATAAATTGAGCAGAGCAAGATTCAAACTTGAACCATTAAGAGAAAAAAAAAGAAAAAAATCTAAACTTTCTAATGAAACCAACGTATATTATTGATTTAAGATGGGATGATTCAGACAAAGAATAAACTTACAATGAAGGAGGATATACAATTGAGGTGCCTTAGCTGATTCAAACTTAGAAACTAAAACAAACAGAGAGATCAACAAGTGAATTTATGGTTGGGAATTCGAAGGAAAATTTTTTTCTTTTAATTTATTGTTATTGCTATTTTTAAGAGAGAGAGAGAGAGAGAACGGGCAAAATAATAACTCAATTTTTAAAAAATTTACACCGGCTGGTTTTGCATGATAGAAAAGGTGTCAGCTTTTACTGGAATCAGAAGCTTCGCTAGAGGAGAGTTTGTTAGATACCCACTTATTAGAAAATGGAGGTCCTTGTCCATATTTCATTAGTTGAAGTTGCTGCAATTGGCCAAGCCAATTCCTAGTTCCTTGGTTGAAAATGTTCCACCAAGTCATCCAATTTTATCCATGCCATCTACTCACAGTCTAACCTCTACACTTTAAAGTCTTAGTTTTCAGGATAAACATTCTCTGAATTCCTGAAACATCGACTAATATTACAAGCAAAATCTTCCTCCTGTAATCAACCAAATACCACACTTAAAGATCCTCTTTTGGCGTGTTTCGTGTCTTAAACCTCATATATTTGAGTTTAGATCGTGGCAGTATAGAACCATTTCTCTTGGTTTGCAAAGAAACACATGCAGCAGCAATGACGTGAATGTTATCATCTTGAGTCAGAAGGTAGCAATATCCATTAAAAAGCATGGCTTCCCTGAACAAAACATCAAAATCGAATGCACAAATCTGTGGTAAAATTACCCACCAGCATATAGATAGATGTCTGCTCCAAAGGAGATCCCGAAAGAACTAATTTGATTGTGGTACCTTGGCTCCAAGAGAAATTAAGGATTCAACAGATAGTAATCTACATCCTGAGATATAGGTTTTACTACAACCAACCAATCCTGGAAAGATCCCAAAAGCATATCGGAAAAGCCTCAAGACAGCTTCAGGTTTCCAAGTTTTTCCTCAAGTACTTTTTTAGCAACTTCTGAAGAATTAATCTCGCTTGTTGCTGAGACATCACAAGCCATGGAAATCAGTCCGAAGGTAGTCTCTCGGACATCATCTCTAGGAATGTGATTAAGCGTTCCGTTTCTATCATCCTCTATACCTTCATGTCTAGGCTTCTTCTTTTCCTTTTTTATAGCCATTTTACACATTCAACTCGATCATTCTTACATAATTTCATCCACTAAGGGAAACCACAGAGACTTGCATACCACTGCCGAGAATCCAACTTGGTTTGGAGGTTGAAAAATTACCCAAAAAACGCGCTGAATTGACAGTTAACTAAGGTTTTCTTCTTGTTGTTTTTTCCTTAAGAAAATAGGGTGTTCGCGAGGAGCTGGTCCCAGCAAACTCACTTCTTACCGTTTATGGAAAATCAGATAGAAAACGAAACTACCACTTGCTAAATTTGAATTAAAGAAGTTGTGCACTTTGTTATTGACTAGGCAAGCTTGCGTGAATGTTTTGGTGATGGAGGTGGCAAATTTGGTAACAGTGAGGGGAAGAAATTTGTAGCTTAATTCGATTCCTTGTCCAGTGCCCAATTATTTACTTATAAAGTTTCTTCTTTTTCTGGTACATCAATCGTTAAGATAATTCAGAATAACACGTGCAATGTCATTGAGCCACACCATTTTGTTGTTATAATCTGTCAGAGGAGATGGACGAGGTGGTTCTTTCGTGAACCTATATTCACATTTCTTCGACATCTTCAGTGCATCTTTCACCTGTTTCTGCATCCCCCTATACTCCTTCTTCTCGGATAACCTATAAGCAATCTTTAATTTGCCCAGAGTTACATTATAGTCACTGAGGCAATCCGAAAGGTGACTCTTTGTCACTTTATCTTTTTCATTATTGAAGAGCTCCTTCACAAGGTGCTCGTTCAATCTTGCTTGCGCGGTTGCTAAGAGTATGGAAATGACAGCGAGTTCTTCCACGTTTGCTTCTCTGAGTCTCGACTGTTTTCCGAGAGTAGTTTTGCAGAAGCCTGGGTTTAGTGTTTCATCGCACATCCCATTAAGGAAATCGTTGGTGATAGCGGATGAGGGGTAGGACAGATGCCAAAGCCAAAACATGGCCATGAGAGGAAGCAGGAAAGCTGTATTGTGGGATGACATTTGCTTTGTTTGCTCAGTTTGATGACAGGAATGTGGGGAGAGAGCTTGGTTGTCAACTTATTTATAGTTGAATCGGTTTACTTGCTAAATCATTACGTATCAAAAGAGCTCAATCGGGTCATGCTGCCAGTGCTTGCCTGATATCATGGCCATCACAAATTTCATATGAATACATGCTACAAGAGGGTAAAGAGGATTTACTTAGCTCCTCCATTGAATTATGGCAAAACAACTCAATTTTGTTAGAAGTCATGAGTAAACGAATTGATGACAATCCTTTTACTAATAAAACTTGGTTGGGATTAATTTCATTAATGTATACAATTATTGAGTATATCTCCATGATTTGGTACTTTAACTGTCTATATAATTTACACATTTAAAAAATATACAACCAAGAACTTTAGCATTCCCCATGTCATTGAGCCACAACATTTTCTGGTTATTATCAGTTGAAGGAGATGAGCGAGAAGACTTTTTCTTGAACCCATCTTCACATTTCTTTGTCATCTTCTTCACCTCCTCTTTTTATGACAAATTATCCGACATGGAGCTTGATGTTTCTTTGGAAGCAAGGCTTGCTTCTAGAAAGAGATTATAAGACGTAGTCCAAAGTTCTTTTGAAAGCTTGATATTGTGTGAAAGCGCTGAAGAGTTCAAGGTCCTACCTTTTCCACCAAAAAAGTATACCCCAGATGCTTCCTGAAATAAACAAAGAGCTAATTAGTTAAAAATCTATATGTTCGCTAAATCATCAGATGTTATTGAAATTTTTTCTCAAGAAATAGCACTTTATTTTATCACACAAGAAGGAAGGTTTGTTACTTGAACTGAGTTGCAAACTTCAGCATGGGGTTAATAATGTAAGTAATTCAGCCTTTGTGAATAACTAGTTGATGCTTAAGACTTGAGTGAGAAGAAACTATAGTCATCTGTCATCTTATAAAACTTACTGGTGGAGCCAGGGCTGCATCAAGAATAGAACTGATGCCGTTCTCAGGTGACCGCAGAAGGCCCAAAAGCTTTAAAACTTCAAATGCCAAATGAGAAAGACAAGAAGGGACTTCCCTCATGATGTTGGTCTTTACTACTCCAGGATCAGCAGCACTTCAAAAGCAAGTCAAACCAGATTATATTACATTAAGTGAAGCAGAGACATGCTAATAGGAATGTCTTTTATGAAGCATAATAAATTTGCTGTTATATAACTGAAGGAGCTATGAAATCCATCAAAAAAGAAATGAAAAGAGATAAATAGTGTACTAAAACTTGCTTAAAACATACGTAACAGAGACATGACAAGGTTTATCCATCAAGCCAAGTTGTTGGTGGAGCTCATATGAGAAGAGAAGCAGGTATACTGTTGATACAAAATGAAATGTCATTGATAGAAAGGAGATGAAAGGTGATTGCAATAATAATCCATGATGCATAACTTACATTTTGAATACTCATAGATACGAGCAAATGGATATTGTTCTGATCTCAAGAAACGTGTCCCAGAAACAGATTCCTTGTCAACCTGTACATCAAAAACTGGAGCAAAGCGCTCTAATGCAGTTATTTGTGGCAAATATCTCTTAAGGATTTCATGTTAAGGTGCAATCACAATCTTCCAAACTTAACTGAAATTGCTGCTGAATCCTAATGGTGCAGACTGTATTAATAGTGGGGGAAAATAAAAAAATAATAATAAAAGAAAAAGGGCATCATCTGGAGGAAATATGTTGAGTTTTTACCAGTGCAATATCATCACCTGTTGTTCATACTGACAAATAATGTCAAGCAAGTAGGCTATTAACATAAATATTTTTGCAACAAAGATTTCAGGGAAGAGACGCTCAGGTTCTTTTTTTTTATTATTATTTCTGCCATAATAATCTTTCATACACAACCTCTAGAAAGATACTCACCATTTCGATGTGTAAAGGATGTGACATTCACTATCCGAGAAGGAACAGGGCTTCTTTTAAGAAGAGGTAGTAGAAATTTGGTCAGACAGAATGCCCCTATGTAATTTGTACCCATCATCCTGAAATACACGAGTGAACTTGTAAGAAGGAAGTCGATGTTTTTATGTGAGGACAGAAAGGGACAAAGTGACAAGAAGCAAAACAATGCAAAGGACAGGAAAACGAATTGAACAATCAATTGCACATTTTATGGGGTCTGCTTTCCATAACAGAAAACCAGCAAGTATGAAAAATTACATAGATTATTCAAAATTGACGTTAGTGTGCAATAAAAAGTAGTAAGAAGTTTTAGGTTAAGTTCAAATTTTACTCAAAGAACTGCAGCATGTTGAACCTTTTGCAACTTGGCAGATACGTTACACACATAGCCCAACTGGAAAAGAATATTATAAACTTGTTCCAGAATTCAGCATGAAAGATAGAGCAAGTAATTACTGATCATAGCCTTCAGGTGTGAATCGTGATGATGTTGCCAGTATCCCAGCATTATTGATCAAGAGCTGGACAGAAGAATGCATTTTGCAATCCAAAAGCCACTGCTGAAGTGAGCCTTTAAACTCCAAAATTGATTGGAATGATGACAGATCAACCTGAAAAGCTTTGACACGGGCATCCTCATTCTGGGTTTTTATGTCTGTCATAATCTATAAACAACCAGAATTAAAAATCGTAAAACATAAAATGAGGGGCCACATACAACAATAAACTTGTTGCATATATGTATGTACCTTTGATAACGAATGGGATGATCGTCCAACTGCAGAAAAAAAACGTAAATGTTAGCAGTGAAACTGAAGGAACAATCACTGGGTAGTTACTTAGCAATGACAAGAAGCATAACTCAGAATGGAGGCAAGAAAGAATGATACAAGTTGTGAGCAGAATACCAAGAACAACGTAGAAACCTTCCCGTGAGAGAGCGCGTGCAGCCGCAGCTCCCAGTCCGGATGTAGCCTGCAGCAAGGACACAATGAAAGAAAAAGGAAAAAAATTACTACAAACTGGTTATCCACGGCAGGGTGAGAATATGTGATGAAGATAAAGATGACTTACGCCAGTAATGACGCAAACAGGTCTCAGAGACGGAGAGACTGGAGGATGGCATCGTGGGTAGGATTGAGCTTTACGAGAAAAGAGCCTGTTGATGTATAACTGCAAGTAGGAGGCCAAGAGCGAGATGGCCCAAAGCACTCCCATTCTCCAAAATTCAACGGACAAAACAAAACGGAGAGCTTCCTTCAACTCCTTTATCATAGTTTCCATCAAAAAAGATACTACTGGTTCAAGTACAGCTAGTAGAATAGAGAAGAGAGAAGAGAGAGTTCCGTAGAGACAAATGGACGAACACGTTGTACGCTAATAACAATGTGTTCATTGACTTCTGGCCCAAATGGCAACTTCAGATTTCTTCAAGAAAAGAGTTGGTTTGTTGGTCAATCTATCAGATTGATTTAGACGACAAAAAAAGAAAACCCACACCACTTCCTTCTTTCTGAAGGCAACGGTCTGTGAGTTCCGAGGAATAGGATAGTTTGAAAAAGAAATACTTTTTAATTTTTAACACATTTTTAAATTAAAACCTTTAAAAAATTATAATATAAATACTCAATACTTTTCAATATAAAAAATTATAAAAATATAAATATTAAAAATCTAAAAAAAAGAGTCATTCGGGAGAATTCCCAAAAGGGCAATGAAAAAGTAAATAAAATGAATGAAACATTTTGGCTTAAACTGCCGAAAAGGAGAAACGGAAAATGAGCTTTATAAAATATATAAAATGAAAATTCACATAGTAACTTTTTTTATTTTAACATTAGTGATAGTATTAAGATTTCAAATTAAGAAGCCAAACCCTAAAAAATTTAGACACGAAAATTTTACAAATTCTAACACCAAAATTACTTCTCACAACATTCAAATGCAGAGCAAAATTACTTCTCACAATCTTACATATTACGACACTAACTTTTTTTTCCTTTACATGCAAATGCAGAGCAACTTCCTCCCAAAAACACCTCAAAACTCTGGCACATCCAAAAATAATAATAATAATAATAAAATATTACAAATCTAGGTTAAAAAAATTATTTAAATTACGAATTTCTCCAACTTCTTCCCTATACAAGCATTTACAGGGATTGCTGGAAGAAGAAACTAGAGTCGGGGAAGGCATTAATGAAATTTGAAACAAGCTGAGATGATAAAGCCTGTCCTTGAATAAGAGCATGCTGGTATCTCCCTATCAATGATAAGATGATTCCCTGTTCATCAACTTCTTCCAAAGTACCTGTCACGACACCATCATACAACCAAATATATTCATAGTCCAACAAGATGTTGTCTGCTCGAAAAATCTAAGCAAATTAGCCAACATTGAATCTATGGATTAGTTATGAGAAAACAAAATACTATATCCATTCCTGTCATTAGTAGACTGCAAATGACTTTGTACAAGAATAATTACTGAAATGTAAGTAAGCATTTTATAGAAAACTGTTCATCCCCAGGCTTACCCAACTCAATCTCAAGGTCTTGATCTTCCACATCCCCTTCAATGATATCATTCTCCAAGGCAGAAGCTGCTTGTGCATACCTTTCCAGAAACTGTTCTTCAGTTTCTTCAAGTTCACTCTCAGATTCCTGATCCAAGAAATGAAAACATATTATTGCTTTCAGAACAATGTATCAATGGAAGAAGAAGACAAAAATTTATTTTGAAGGCCGAATAGTCTAGTCCTCCCAAAAAACAACTATAGTTCAAAGGCAGAAAGCTGAATCCCTTAAAAAGTCTAACATTCCAGCTCTATATGCCATTTCATCTTCCTGTCATCAACTAGATTGTGAAAAACAGAATCATTGTACAAACTAAACAAGATCTACATATTTCAAGAGTTGGACCTCATCAACGTCTTGGATTTCTTCATCATCATCATCATCTTCAGATTCTCCATCATTTTGTTCATCTTCCATTTCTTCATCCAGTTCTTTCAGTTGTACAGATGCCTCAATCAGTGAATTAAAGCAATCTCGCAACAAGCCATCACTTGGATTACGTACTCCCAACAACCTCTCTATCATCTTTGCCAGTGTCATCACTGAGAATAAAAAAAACATAAGTTGTGCTGTCAGTTATTTTACTGGGAGAAAAAGAAAAAGGAGTGGTGGGAAAGATTTTAATAGGGAGGAGGAGGTGTTGGTTGAGGGCAACAAATATTTTTCTAATGACATAATGAAAAGTTAGACATACCACTTCTCCATCACATTAGAGTTAAGCAACAAAAAGGCTGATCAACAACTATATAGATCATATTCACATATAAATATAAACAAACTCCGCATTTATCCAAGTTCTACAAGAGCCACAAAGTAGGTACTTACCCATCAACTTTATCTCTGACTTTGCTGACAGACCAAGTTCAGAAGAGTGCAAAGCCAGCGCAGATGCCCACATTGCAAAGCCTCCATCTCCCTCCTTCTCCAATATTGCCTCCACAGTATCAGGATAATATAAATAGCATGATGCAATAGCAAGCAAGAGAGGCTTCCATAGTGAACATGGCTTGCTTCTTACTCCTCTGAAACGAGAAAATGCTGCCCGACTGAAGACAACTGCTAATGATTGCTTCACACCTTCTGTTTCACATGAATAATTTGGGACATGTAATAGTATGTGAACACAAGAGCAAGCTCTCCATGTTGCAGATGGGTATTGTAAAATGGCCTCACTGACAAATGAACTTATTGCTTCAATGATGGATCTTTGTGGCACAGGAGGAGCAGGAGCAGGTGGCATCTGTCTAACAATAAAATTCTCTAGTCCATATTTACTGTGCAAACTAACAACTTCCTTGATGCAGTCAAAGACAGACATATCTTCTGATTCTTCCCAAGCATGCCAGTCTGAAATCAAGTCAGCCCAAACTAGTAGTAATTCTGATAGTTTAAGCTCTAAAATTATATGGCTCCCAGTAACAGAGAGTATAATGGACTTCAGCAATGTTGATGAATGATCTATGCATGATGGAGGGGGAGATGCCTCAGCTTCCTGATCATCGCAAAAATTTAAGGATAAAGGAAATATGCAATGAATTTAACAAAATTAACAAGTTAACCATGTAACTTTTAATAGCAGTATATTATAATTTGATGAATAAAAGCATAAAGCAGAGCAATGCATATATTTTCAAGTTTGAAGCAAAGGAAGAAAATGTTTTTAAGTCAATGCCAAATTAAAACATTGTCATGGTGTTTGCACCAGAAACATAACCTAGATATTAGTCTGAGTTAAAAGAAATCAAAATGTTTCTGAAGCAGAAAGATGCCATAAACCAAGATCTTTTCTATTCTTCTGATAAATTTCGAAATTTTATACGCTTTCTGCACAAAATTTCATCATTATTAGTCAAACATTTTTTTCCTGTAACCCATTTAGAGATATCATATGATTAAGTACCAAAAACTTGAGCACAATTCGAAGTCTTCTCATATACAAGCAAAGCTCAAAAAAATCAAATCTTGCAATGAGGAGAAAACTGACCAATGAAACTGTGAGCCAAGCCTGTTCCAGAAGAGCTGATAAAGCTCTACCAATGGCAGCTTGACCAGATGCCTGCTTTTCCCTTGACACATTTTCTTCAACCTCTTCAAGCATGAAGTTTTCCCAAGATTGAGCCATCACTGCTAATGCTTCAAAGCCACATACAACCACCTACCATAAATGCACTTCAGTTAATCAACCAAGTCACTGATGCCCAATGACAATATACAATCCATTTTCAAACACAATCTGCCAGTAATAAATGTATTCAAAGCTCCGAAATTAAAGCAAACACTTATGGCTTTTAACTTTTTGGCAGAAACCCAAATGTTAGGTAGGAACTCTGCTTCTTTAAATCTTAAACACAAATGCACAACTTGCCGAATTAAAATTTAAAAGAAAAAACAAAACAAAACGAAGGAGTAAAATGGACCAGCCTAGCTGCAGGAATTCATACTTACATGAGGCCATGGCTCCATGCTAGGATGTATGGACTTTGAGATGGCATCAACCAATGATGAAATAATATGAGGAATATGAACTACTATATTTTCATTTCCTGCCTCCACCACAGAATTGAGAAGCTGAAATAAAATGATGTTTTCTTCGTCTTCATTTCCAATCCTACTAATTACAACTCGAAGAAGAGGTAACCACTCAGGTGGCAGATACTCATTCTGAAAAAGACAGGTGAGACATCAGGACCACATTAAAATGCATTGCAGCACTAAGGATTGACTAAGAAACCTACTTCAAGAAGCCCAGCAATTGCCCCTGCAGCAGCTACTCGCACAGGGTAACAAGAAGTATCCTCTTTATCAGGCATTGCCAATGCCTTAAGCAATGAAGAATAGATGTCTGCACTCATCTCCTGAAAACAGTACAATCTCAGAAAGTGAGATTTATTTAGTCATTGCATGTTATAAATAGCCAAGCAAGAGGAAAATCAACATAATAGGGTAAGCAAATAGGTGATAGCAATCGAATGGTTAAACTAACAAAAAGCTTTGGTCTGGATAAAGTAGGAGAAGAGATGGAACTAGTAAGAAATTGTCTCACTTCAGGCAGACATGACGCAAGCTCCCCAAGTACCCAACTCGAAGCAGCAACCAAGTATGGTGGGCAGACAGAAACGGAAAACAATGGTAGCACCCGAGTACGGACCAAAGTTGTTGTATATGAAGGTTTTTGCTCCCTTAGAAACTGTTATGTAGAATTATCAATTACAAGCATTAATGGTAAATTTCATTACCAAAAAAAAAGTTAATGGCAAGATTTGTCAATAATGAAACAGAACAGCTAGATTTGCTTACATCCTGCAGGCCACCATATGCCATCAGAACACCGAAATAACTGCCATGATTAACACAGTTAAAAAATGAGAAAGATTAAAATGTCCAGTAAGAACAATGATGATGCAGAAAGGATGGGTAAAGCAGAAGAAAATTAACAAAATTATAGCTTCCAATGAAAAAGAAGGAAAAGAAAGGAAAATCAACCAACTGAAAGTAAAACATTTATGGCAAATGCTTCCCCTCCTCTTGCTGATAAGGAAACATAAAAAGGGAATTGATAGATATGTTCATTAACTCACTCTTTCAAAATTCTAGGATCAGAAGTGGTAGCATCTGAAGGAATGGGAAATTTTGATAAACATGGAAGCACCAACAACTCCCCAATAGAATGCTGATTGTTTTTCTTATTCTTTTCACCTTTCTTGCGCTTCGTTGAAGCTGAAGAGCCATTATTAGAACTCCCAATTGGAGGCCCCTGTATGCAAACGAAACATTAAATAGCAATCCATTATTAGAACTCCCAATTGGAGGCCCCTGTATGCAAACGAAACATTAAATAGCAATTCTATTAAGATAAAAATATCTTGAAAACAATTATCAAGGACTATCTAGCACCAACCTTTGACATTGAAATAACACCAAGTAAGTTTATTGCACTTTTTCTGGCCGTAAATAAATCCTCCCTCCATCCAGAAATTTCTTCCTAGATACAAATAAAAAGTGCTGATATAAAAGCCAATCAACTGGAGAATATATCATTTGATATGGTCATGATTCACTTGCTTATGACCCAATATGAGGGGATAAAAAAAAAGGATGTGATGACAGACAGAAAGGATTATTAATGTCCGTACAAGTTCAGATGGCAGATTCTTCCGAATGTACTCCTCTGCATCTTCTTCCCACTCTAATATATCCTACTCGCAAGAAATCAACACAGCAAAATCATTAATCAACTCAACTTCTATTCTAAAAACAATTTTCAAATAGTAGATGAAGATGTTTTCCCTTGCTTTAAAAAGCATACCTTCTCATTCAGCACCAATGCTGGGAAGATTGCAGACTCCAACAAAAATGAAAAATGGGGTGAAACTAATCTCCAACCCTGTTCCCAGTGGAACAAGCTATGTTAAAGAAATAACTTATTGGACACTAAATTAGGAACACCTAACAGTTAACTTCCTAAACAGAAAGTGGTAGACACATATTGAGTAAGCTTTTCTTTTGATTAATATTATGAGAAGGAAATTTTTTTTGCAAAAAAAAAGGGAAGCAACAAAGAAGACGTTTAAGACTGTTGTTGTGTACTTACAGGGCCTGTCTCCAGAACATGTGAAACCACATCAAAAGCTAGTGAAATAATCCTCTCTGATAGAAAATCAAGCTTCTACAAAAAAAAAAAAAAAAAATCATCCTTTAGTTTTAAGACAACCGTAAAAGCATCAAAATTATACAGCAGCACAAATGATACATAAATTAAGTGGGATCAATGGAGAAGCTGGACTCTACAGCATCCAACTTATATGAGATACTCATTGTTGCCACAAGAATAGTGCACAAACAGTCTGGGAAATAATAACTGATGAATTACATATGAAACTTACACTGACATTTGAGCTACAATTGACTATCTTCAGAACACAGTTTATGATGTCTGGCATTAACCTGAAAACATAAGGGCATGACATGAAAGAAGACTGCGAATATATTAACATCACAAAATTATACGACAAAGCCCTGGTTATTACTTATCAGAATACTTCCGGTGGCGGGTTGTCAAACAACAGAAAATTAGCAAAGCCCTCTTTCCGGTCTTCAACCTCAGCAAGTACTCATCTTCTGAAGTATCACCATGATCCAAACTCAATGAACCCAGAATTCGAATTAGACCATGAGAGAAGGAAGGCAGAAGAGCAGCTACAGCAGATGGCATATACGACCTCACCTATAAAGCTAAGTCAAAGGTTTAAAAGAGATTCTAGAAGACAGAGGAAAGCAAAAAAGCCATGCAAAAGAAACTCATAGATCCTTTTCAATTAAGTAGCCACATAACTACCATCGTTTTGGGGCTTACAGGCTAATGCAGGTAATAATTAATGAGCTTCATAAAATGCCAATACGTATATGACTTTGAAATGCTATGTGCATTCTTCATCAAGTCATTAAGCTTCTGTCTTCTATACAACTACTGACTACACAGTGATGAAACTTATCTTTTAATAGACTAACGGATTCTTCCGCTGTTGTATAAATTAGAGGGATAAAAGATATTACTCACCGAAAAATATAAGCATTTGCATATGAGGAGAAGGACCTTCTCTGTTTCCAATTCTGTTCTACTGTGGGTAGCTATAGCCTGTCTCACAAACCATATAATCATTAATGATGGAGACCCAAAAAATTGATTTGTAAAGGATACAAGAAATAATGAGGCCAGAAAGAGAAAACAGAGAAGTTTAAAGACAAGCAACCTTTTCAACAATATGATTAAACACTGTCATCAAGGGTGCAAGAATTTCCTTTGCAATTAGTTCCAACTGTGGTGGTACTGGCTCCTTAGCAACTTTAGGATTCAAAAAGTACTGCCAGATAAAGACACAAAAATGCTTAAAGTTCAAATATATGTTACTTGAGGTTCTATTGAGTTTATGCCACATTTACGTCAGTGAAACAGATGCACGAAACCAGACTTAAAAGAAAAACATGATGAATAAATTTTAAAAATTAAATCATAATTGCATTATGGAGAATTTAAAAGAAAGCAACAAAAGAAGAACCTGGAAAGGTCTAACAAGAGCACGAAGAACTGTAAGGGCATTGACGGTACTCCATTCACAGTTTGCACCATTACTTATGAAATTGCTACTTTGAATAGCGGACCGCAGTTCAGGCACAAGTTCCGGCCAAGAATTCTGCTTAACAAACTCGGCAACAACAATGATTCGAAACTGCCGAGACGGAGGCAAAGGCGTGCATATATTAGTATCATTGAAAGTGAGGAATACAATAGATGATGAGAAAAAGAAATAGCAGAACAATTGGTACCGCTTCGACTAAAACTTTTAGAACCGAGGGTTCCGCTTGAAGCAAAGTTCGCATTAGCTGGCCCTTGAACTCCGTGCTGACTTTCGAAGATGAACCATCATGGACCTCAATGTTTCGCCTAGCGAAATTTTTTAGATAAATTGAAGCAGCGACTCTTTGCCCTTGATTTTCACCTCCTACGGAATTTAAAAAAGAAAGAAAAAAATTATGCCAATGCGAAACATTTGATACGAATGAAGATAATTTGGAACAAAATCGAAGGGATACTGATTGGAAGAAATAGAAGAAGAGCGAACTCGGTTTACCGGCGGCGATGGAGAGGAGAGCGAAAGGGAAGTGAGGGAGTGAAGAGAGGCGATCAAGAGCTTCGGTTGAGGAACGAACCACGTCGCCGTCGGGGCTAAGCGTCTGGCTCAACAGCTGAGCAATCTGAATCACGTCCATGCCTCTTTCGTTTTCTTTCTTTGAGGGAGATTCGAAAGATGAACGGCTACTGTGTTTCTTCTTTTGAAAAAAAAAAAAAAGCCCTAAAAATTTGGTGGGCAGATGCGGGAAAGAAGAAGGCGGGAAAATTTTCACCTTTTTGGCGGTAAGGTAAAGCAGGCGCCTCGTCACCATTCACGACTAAGCGTTGCTCACTGCCTTGGCTCTTGCTGTTAAAAGGACACGAAGAGAAGTAGTCTAGTTACTATTTAGTCATATGAAAATGAAATGAAATAACTACTATTTAGTTATATGAAATCATCATATGAAAATGAAATGAAATAATTTAATGGTAGAAGGAAGTGTTCCAAAAATGCAAAATGATGGAGATGCGGGGTATCGAACGCCGTACCTCTGACATGCGTATATTTTATAAATTATGTTAATTCAATGATAATATTTTTATGATTCTTTTGGTGATATAATATTTAAAAATAAGTTTTTTTATTATTTTTAATTAATTTTTTATATTTTTATTTTAAATTAATAATTTTTATTATTATTCAAAACATTATACGATATGTTAATATATCATAACATATAAAAATATAACATATCAATATAATAATATAACACTTTTAACCATTCACAACAAAATTGCATAAAAATAAAATAATAAATTATATTTTAATTAATAATAATAAATTATTAATTATAAAAATATATTTTACTCAAATAAAAATATAAATATTTAATCAAAAATATTAAAAATATAAAAAAATTTAAAATAATTCAAAAACCTTTTCAAATATTATACCTATTTTTATCGATCCAAACAAACAACTTGATTAATGTTGTTCCTAATATCATATGATATTCTCCCCCTTCCCCTATCTAGCTTGTCATTTGGCTTTCATCCAAATTGTGTGAATATATAAGCACTTCAAAGTAATATGAGAATAACAAAAATATGGTTTTTTTTTCTTTTTTAATTTGGATTCTATCCAAGTAAATTCACTTTAAGCCCTGTAGACAGATTACATAGCCAGATAACCTTCTTCATTCCTTGATTGCTAAAGGCGCAAGAGAAAAAATAAATGATCTTTTTTTTTCTCTCCCTATATTATCACATAAAATACGTACAATATCAAATTTTAAACCAAGTTTTAAATCGTTCCTTTAATAGGAAGCCTATCAAAAATAGCTATCTAAGCTATGAGTGCATACAGATGGTGCTTGGGAATTATTATGTAATAATAATAATTAATTAATATTCATAAGTAAATATACAAAACAAATTCCAAAGTTCTTAATTATAAATCCTTTAGATAAAGATATACAGAACTGGAAAGCCATGCAGACAAGGAAGCCAGAAAAGCCGAAAAACACGTGGGAGAAGATGAGCGATATTCTACTCAATGGCCCTACCTACAGTCACGCCACGTTACCTTCATGCAGCAATCCTTGATCTTTTATAAATGCTCCTTCTCTCCCCTACTTTTTCCACACCAAGAAAACTGAAAGAAATCCAAGAGCGGGGAGTCATTACTTTCCATAGATCTCTGAAAATGCCTGGCATCACCATTGGAGACACTGTGCCCAACCTTGAAGTTGAAACCACCCGTGGAAAGTTCAAGCTTCATGACTATTTTAAGAATAGCTGGACTATCATTTTCTCTCATCCTGATAGGCTTCATTTTCTTTGATTTCTTGGAGTTTAATTAAGATGTTGGTAGTAACTACTTATTTTGTGGTGGGTTATGTTTTTGCATGCAGCTGATTTCACACCAGTGTGCACTACGGAACTTAGCAAGATGGCGCTTACCCGCCGGAGTTTGAAAAACGAGGGGTAAAGCTTCTGGGATTCTCTTGCGACGATGTGCAGTCGCACGAGCTCTGCACATCGTGGGCCCTGATAACAAGGTGAAGCGTTGTTTTTACGTAGTATAGCTTATTAACTGTGTACTAAATGCTAATGTAGATTAAAATCATTGATTTTGTTCTAACGAAAGACGACTTGATCGGATGATGTATAGATCAAGCTAAGCTTTCTTTATCCCGCGTGCACTGGGCGGAACATTAATGAAGTGGTGAGGGCCCTGGACTCCTTGCAGAAGGCATCGAAGTACAAGGTTGCAACACCAGTGAACTGGAAACCAGGTGATCCTGTGGTGATTTCTCCTTCCGTGACCAATGAGGAAGCCAAAAAAATGTTCCCTCAGGGTTTTGAGACTCAAAAACTTCCATCCGGGAAGGATTAACTGCGTTTCACTTGTGTCAACTGATGGTTGGGGAGACTTGTATACTTCCAAGTGTATCCAATAGGACGCAAACATATATATATATATATATATATATATATAGTACATATGCAGGACTCCGTTGAGTTCCGGTTTTCTGCTTGCAGCTGCCCTCTTTCACTATCACAGACTCGATAGAGTTCATCTTTGTCTTTCAAATTTACCATAAAAGGACTGCTTTCAGTTAAATAAAGTTGTCCTCTTAGATGAATTATGGCATTGCAAATATAAAATGAAAATGAAAAAATTTTGTTATGCGTTTGCCGGGAGTCGAACCCGGGTCTATTGCTTGGAAGGCAATTATCCTAACCGTTGGACTACAAACGCATGTTGTTGATTCGGGGGATCAACACTTTTATATTCAAAAAGCTTTAACGCAACGGTGTTAATCCCTATGTTTAGTTTTTGTTCTATTTTACAACAGAAGACGTAATACTTCGGAATACATGGACATGGTTCACCTTTAGGTCTTGTTTATTTGCTCCTGTTAGAAATCAGTGCATGAACACGATAGGTATTTGTCTTTAATATTGAACTACTTCAGCCTAGAGGCAATTGAGTATGAAATTATATACTACAACAATAATTAATATATAACATTCAAAATGCTTTCGGCGGCCTTGCTAAGCTCACAAGATGGCATTCTCCAAGATGTGCAACTGGTCGAGCATTGTCCCGAGTGTCCCATATATCTCACGTAATCAGAGCGGTGGATCTTTTGCTTTCTCGATATTAGCTCAAATTGGATGCCAGATCATTGCTCCACTCCAGTCATAAACTGTGAAGAACTGAACCTAGATAGGGCCATATCATGTTGGCAAAAAGCAAGCTGCAATGCAAAAATACCATCCGAAACCCAACACCTCCTGGCATTTCATTCCTTTTTTCAAACTCCTGGACCCCACCTGCAGCCTAACAGTCAAAAAGTTCTCCTGACTTATGCAGTAAATCTCGGGTGTAGCCCTGGATCCTTTTCATACCTAGAACTAGAATGAAACATAACAAGGTCTGCTTCCGAAACTTGGGGCTTCTTCCTTCTTTACACTTCTTTTAGCTCTTTCATCACCAAAAGTTCCCTCTGGTTACTGTTTGTTTAGTCTTGCACATTCTCCTTAGATGTAGATAGCATAAAAAGAAAATGCTGCATCCGCCAAAACACTACCTCTTTACGCTTGTAGCATTAACGTTGATATCCCAATTCCTACCTGTGATCTTTGCTGCCAACCCTTGCCGCGGCATCTGCGGCAGCATTGCTATAAACTACCCTTTTGGCGTCGACGACGGTTGCGGTGCGCCGCAATACAGGCAGATGCTGAACTGCACCAATGACCTCTTCTTTATAACCACTTCCGGGCGCTACAAGGTCCAATCTATCGACTACGAGAAGAAAACCATGGTGGTGTACGATCCGGCCATGTCCACTTGCTCGATACTACAACCCCACCATGACTTTGTCATGACGGATATCCAGTCTGTTATTATCCCGCCAACTTCAGACACGGTTTTCGCTCTCCTGAATTGCTCCATCGACTCCCCGGTACTGAACCACTACAAGAATCTTTGCTTCAACTTCTCCGGTCATTCCTGTGATGAGCTTTACGGTGCGTGCAATGCTTTCAGGATTTTCCATTCGCTGACAAACAGTTCTCCGCCGTGTTGCTTCACGGGGTATGACACGGTGAAGTATATGAGCATGAACATCTTGGACTGCACGCATTATACTACTGTCATTAATACTGATAGTTTGAAGGGTGTTGGACCTCCGGATTGGGTTTACGGGATCAAACTGTCTTACTCAGTGCCGGACACTGGATGCGAGCGCTGTACTCGGTCCGGTGGGGCTTGCGGCTACGATACTGAGACTGGAGGGATGATGTGCCTCTGCTCTAGTTCTATGAATGCTACGAGAGAGTGCGGTAAGGATTACTTATGATCGTCATCCGAGACTGTAGATTAAGATTTTAACATTGATGGAAGTGAACAACATATTTCTAGGCAGGGTACTAACAGATCCTGTTTTCAGCTGCAGGTAGCATTGCAGATCTTGGAGAAGGGAAAAGGCTTGCTTTATGGACAAATGTTCATGCATATGCCTTGCTGCTGGGAGCATTTATTTACATAATCTTGTAATGCAGCAGCTTTTTCTTCTTCTTCTTCCTTGAGTTTTGTGGTGGTGCTTGAAGGCAAACCACTTGAAAATTTCGAACCTAACAGGTTCAAAACAGTCAAGAATTGGAGTAGCTATATGCTTTTTATCGAAATTTTGCAATGTAAAGCTATTGATTAAAAGGAATCTGTCGTGACCCTGAAACTCCCCTGCATTCAAATTCTAGCAATCAGAATCAGCATTCGGTGAATGGTGTTAGACTTTCTGTCTGAAGTATAAACCTTTTTCTTTTCTTTCCGGAAAATCGCTTTTCAGCCAATACAAACGTTGCCTACCAAGATGTGCAACTGTGCATGGATTCAGGGGAACTCTTGCTCGAGAGATTTCACGCCTGATGAACACAAAGTTTTTGGTTCTGTATAGAGAACTTGTGACCCAAAATGACAGATTAATGCATAATGTCAAACAAGGTTAAACTAAAATTTGCAACCCAAAGTTTGGCTGATGAATAGCTTCAAAAGCTTAATTTGGCAGCACAAGCACATTTCAACTTTTAAATTTAAAAATTAACCATGTCTGACATTAACTCTACAAAGGTTTTTCTTTTTCATTCGGGCGTTGCCAAATGATTCTATCACTTGAAAATAATGAAATTAGTAGTACGTGAAGATCATGATTCTATACCGTGTAGCTATCATTCTTCTTTTCAGTAAATCATGAATTTTGTCACGCATGTATTCTTTAAGATTTATTGATCTAATTCTGACGGGTACTATTACTTTACTACTCTTTGCGTTTTCATTTTTTATTATTATAAATTTATTTTTCATAATATTTTTTTACCTTTTTCGTATTAAAAATTAATATAAAAAATTTTATTCTTATTTTTAAAAAAGCAAAAAGAGAAACAAACGTCTAGTGATGAAAGAAGAATAATTTTACCATTAAATTCAAAATGTTGCTTTCATTCAAAAACAAATTCTTGCTGCATGCCTTTTTCATATGAGGTGTGGCCCATTTGGATGGCCCATTAACAAATTAACAATGTTTGAATCCAAAGCCCACCCGTTACCAGACTCTTTTTCTTACATCGGATCCCAATCTTTATACCATGGCTGGGCCCCCCACGAGCCGATCCCAGGACACAATTGAATTTTGAAATCCATTTCGTTCGGGGACCTGTTTGTAAATTTTAAATACTTTGGGACTATTTCGTGAATAAGCAAAAAACATGTTAGTATTTCAATTTGAAAAACGAGCGGGCCTTAATCTTCTTCTCGCTTCTGAAGCATTCGTCATCCAGACTTTTTCGTTTTTGCGCTCTCTGACGCCACTGTCTCTTATCGATTAATGTAAATCCAGAGCTATGAGCTCCTATTCTTGAGAGATTTATATTTTCTTTTTTAATTTTTGTAATTGGATCTTCCACGTTCGACAATGTCAAGAGACATTTCCAGCTCCGGATTCGTCTCTAAGAATGCAAATGAGAACGAGTTCGAAAACTCGTCGAGTTCGGCTCATTTCCCACCTCCGAGAACTCCGCTCAACTCGATTCCCGATCCGTCTCAATACCAGAAAGAAACGCAGAATCAAGATGAGCACGATTTCGATTTTAAAGACAAATCCGAATCTACTCGAACACTTCATAAAACCCCGAGGCTTACCGGTCGCCACGGCAAGCTGCATTCCGAGCCGAACTCCGCTCAGAGTACTCCGGCGAGAAGCGGTCCGCGGTTTTGGCTCGGTGGCGGAGCTGGAGCTTGTGTTGCCAGTAGAGTTACTCAAGTTATTGGAGGAAGAGGCGGAGTGAGCTCCAGCTCTTATTCTAGGGCTTCGAGAGGGATTTCGATGATGGATAATTCCAATTTCTTGGTTGGCGCTCCATATTTCGAGCTCATTGAGGA
Organism: Theobroma grandiflorum; assembly: GCA_036013995.1. Classification (NCBI taxonomy): domain Eukaryota; kingdom Viridiplantae; phylum Streptophyta; class Magnoliopsida; order Malvales; family Malvaceae; genus Theobroma; species Theobroma grandiflorum. The sequence goes on along the minus strand of CP142132.1, from coordinate 294,135 downwards.
TCCTTCCTTCTGGAGAGATCGCAATGTGCAGGTTTTTGTGCATGCATCTAATTGTTGTTTAAATTATCGTTTAATTAACGAGTTACTATTTTCATTTGTTTATTCATTTTGAATTTTAGGTGTTGATAAGAATTCGGCCACTGAGTACGATAGAGAGGGTTTCAGAAGGATACGGTCAGTGTTTGAAGCAGGAGAGTGCACAAACTTTAGTGTGGCTAGGACATCCTGATACCAGATTTACCTTTGATAATGTAGCTTGCGAGACCGTATCACAGGTTCCATCTTTAATTTACATTTAATAATCTCATTCTGTTGTTTTAAAGGGCGAATGGTAGATAATTTGCATGTTGAGTAATGTGGATGTTTGCTATTTGGTGTAGGAAAAGCTGTTCAGAGTTGCTGGTCTACCCATGGTGGAGAATTGCTTGTCTGGGTATAATAGCTGTATGTTTGCTTATGGTCAGGTAAGTTATTCTGGGGGTTTTCCTAATTAAGCTTTTTGCTTATATAGTAATATCCTGCAGGGCAGGTGTTGAGCATTCTGAAACTCTTGACCTGCAGACTGGTAGTGGCAAAACATATACTATGATGGGTGAAATATATGAGATGGAAGGCCAGCTCAGTGAAAATTGTGGAATAACTCCTCGTGTATTTGAATATTTATTTTCAAGGATTAGAATGGTGAGAATGTGATTCCCCCAATCTGTTAAAATTACTTCATGTTTATCCTTTTGTTTGGTGTTTGGGTGGGAAAAATTTATTAAAATTGGTATGTGTAGGAAGAAGAGAGCAGGAAGGATGAGAAGTTGAGGTTCAGTTGCAAATGTTCCTTCCTAGAGATATATAATGAGCAAATAACGGATCTTTTGGAGCCTTCATCAACTAATCTTCAAGTAATTCAAAACTTTTCCTTTTGATGCATGTTCGGTAATCCACAAACATTAAACTGTAATAGGTCATAATGCTGATTTCCCTGCTGTAGCTCAGAGAAGACTTGAAGAAAGGTGTATATGTGGAAAATCTTATGGAATATAATGTGCGGACTGTTGATGATGTTCTCAAGCTTCTCTTGCAGGTAATATATATGGTGAATGTTTGTGCTTCTTCTCTATTCATGTATTGAGAGTCTGAAAATGATTGTTGTCATTTTGCTACACGCAGGGTGCTGCAAACAGAAGAATGGCAGCAACAAACATGAACAGTGAGAGCAGCCGATCCCATAGTGTTTTCACTTGTATCATTGAAAGCCATTGGGAGAAAGATGCTATGACCCACTTTAGATTTGCAAGGTTAAATTTGGTGGATTTAGCTGGTTCTGAAAGGTAATTATGTTTATGGGATCAACTTTTTCAATTTATTACTTTTTCTTGAATGCAAAAATAATTTGCTTGAAAATTTAGGCAGAAGAGCTCCGGTGCAGAAGGAGATCGTCTGAAAGAAGCAGCAAACATAAACAAATCTTTGTCAACTCTTGGGTAATTAAACCTCAGATCTTGCACTCAGTCTGGTTGCTCTGAAGTCATTATGGCTTCCAAGCATGTTAGTTGCACATATTCCACGCAATGCTATGATATCTTTTCTATGTTCTTCTTTCGTACTCAGTCATTTTGGTGAATGTGCAAAGGTATCACTTGATGTGGTTCCTCTGCCAACAGTGAGGGCAGTTTCAAACCAGCTTGACATGGATCTCAAGCCTGATCCAAACCCTCTTGGTTGTGTTAATAACTATACAATCTATTTCTCCCTCTCTTACAGATTTAAAGCAATTAACACTCATGAATGTGTTTATACATAATAATCCCACAAAAATTATTGTGCAAAGTGATATTCTTGGTAATTGAAGCCACAATCAGAGGAATAGTAGTGGTGTTTGCAAACATAAAAATGTAGTTTCCTTTAGGGTTGATTTAGATGTTCACTGGTTGGCATTTCTTGACATTATTTTTGATTGCCAAGTTGCTTTAAATGTAAGGTAGACAGCAATGGAGCTGTCAAGCTACTGTAACACAGAAAATGCACACAAATTATTGCTATGTAAAATACCTTTTGTATTTGATCTTGTTCATGAATGATAAAAGTATATGTTGAATGAAAGCCTAGATTGAGTGTAGGAAGGTAATTCTCAATTAACATTTGTAATGTTCAAATTGAATCTGGAAGTTTTCTTTGTAATTAATTTACTTGTTGGTTTGCTGTTTTCACTCTTTTAGCCTGGTAATAATGTCTCTGGTGGATCTGGCACATGGGAAACACAGACATGTGCCTTACAGAGATTCTCGACTGACATTTCTGCTTCAGGTTAGATAATTAAAGCAAGCTCTTAAATTGAAGATAATTCTATTATCTTGGTACCTCACTTAAAGGTTTCAAATATTGATGACTTGGAATGCAGGACTCACTAGGTGGAAACTCAAAAACAACAATCATTGCAAATGTCAGCCCATCCATTTGGTCTGTTTTACAATTAATTCTTTGTGATGACATATAAAACTTTTTTTCATGGCTCTTTCTGTTTTTCCTCTTCTTCTTCTTTTTCTATTGTAACTTTATTCTTTCTTTTCTTGCAGTGCTGCACATGAAACTCTAAGCACACTGAAGTTTGCTCAGCGTGCCAAACTTATTCAGAATAATGTATGTACTTCATATGCTTGCAACTTAACAAGACAAAATCTCTCATATCTATTTGTGTTGTTCATGCATGTATGTTTAGGGAAGTTACAACCTATTGGAGTTCTCATTCACCTTTTCCTTTTTTCCAGGCTAAAGTGAATGAAGATGCTTCAGGTGATGTTAATGCACTGCAGAGGCAAATCCAACAATTAAAGGTATGGACTAACCACAGTCTGTTTCTTCCTCAACAATCTAAAACAGTAGAGCTGAAGTGTATAATCTCAAACAGGGCCAGCTGTCTTCCTTGTTGAAGCATCATAACTTCCCAAACTCTCCAACTAGCTGTGTGCCAAGTTTTGAAGAATCAAAAATGGGAGACTATTCAGGAAAAAATGAAAACACAGGAGAGAAAATGGCAGATTCTAGGATACAGAACATTCCCAATAAGAAGGTGACCTTAGTGGCCATTTTATGAACTTACTTCCTAAGGGTGATATGACAATTTTTGTAGTTAATCGATGCTAAAAAATGTCTAGCAGATGAAACGCATGGAAGCTACTTTAGCTGGTTCCTTAAGGAGAGAAAAGAAGGCAGAAATGGCAATCCGGAAATTAGAGGCTGAAATTGAGCAAATGAACCGCTTGGTATGTCTTATTCTAAGAATCAGGTCTAAATTCGTTATAACAGATGGTCTCTAAGAATTGTATTTATCAATTCTGATGAATTACAAATATTAATAGCTGTTTATATGGGGTTACTTAACGGTGAAGCCATCTGTTTCAGATTTGTCAAAGGGAAGAAGATGTTCAACGGGCTAAAATGATGCTTAGGTTTCGGGAGGAGAAGATAAAAAATCTTGAATTTTTGTCAACTGGCCTAGTATCAACTGAGAAGTATCTCACGGAGGAAAATCGAGCTTTGAAGGAAGAGATTCAATTGCTTCAGACAAAGATTGACAGAAATCCTGAAGTGACACGTTTTGCTTTAGAGAATATTAGACTTCTTGAACAGCTGCAAATGTAAATCCCTTCTTGTCACTCTGGCCCCTCTTTTGATTCCAGTGACTCACCGCTACTTCATTTTCTATGCCAGATTTCAAAATTTTTATGAGCATGGAGAGCAAGAAACATTGCTGGGTGAAGTTTCGGAATTGCGGAACCAGGTTTGGGGAGGGTAATCTTATTGCAATTTTTATTTTGAGAGCTGATGATAACAGACTGAAACTTTTTCTTGACTTGCAGCTTCTAGAAGTTCTTGAAGGAAAGAATAGATTATCTGCTAGATATGAGAATCAGGTTGGAATGCACAATTTTACCATATTATTTATGTTATGAACGGTACTGTCTAGTCTGTACATTCTCTTACATATCAATTCCCAACTGACGAGGTATGAACTCCAGGATGGGAACACCATGAAGGAGTTGGAAGATTGCAGGAATATGAATTCCAAACTGATGAGGTATTAATAAATCAATATAATTTATCCTAGGTGTTGCATGTTGGTTTGCACTGCATCTGTGGCACTTGGTTTTCTAATTTGGCTCCTACTGGGCCTGTAAATGAAGGCCTTGGCAACAACTCTCTAATTTTATGTTCACATTTTATTAAAATGTGCATGATATTGGTAAAAGTTGTAAGCGAATGGAAACAAATTATTTTTGTGGTTTTATCAGTTTGCCTAAGCTGTCTCCAAATGATTTTGTTTTTTCTTTTAATGAGTCGTGAGCATATCAGTTATTGATACCTTTTATATGGTTTATCCAGGGTGGACTGATCATCTGAACTTCTATCTACCATTTTCAGAGTTTCTTTTCTCTTCTTTTGTGCTTTTATGAATTGAGCGGTCACATACAATAACACTTTAACTTGTCTTTTCTTTGATGAACTTTTCCTACTCTATTTCTTGTAATCTCATTAAAGGTTTATGTCTTCAGGGAAGTAGAAGAGTTACAAATGGAACTGAGAAAATACTTGAACTGTAGTCAATCAGCATCTGATTCTGTAAGAACATATATGAACTAGTGAATGAAGGGGTGAGATAGGTTAATCTGTGTTCTGAGGTAGCTTATACTAGTTCCATCCTTTGTAGGTTGCTTATTCTCCCTCCAAGGATCATGAGGAATACAAATATTCATTGGTAAGAAAAATGCAAGTTCTGTCCAGTGATTCATGATTAACTCATTAGTGGCATTCATTACATGAAGATGCATCAAAGAGAAGGACCATCTTAAGTGTTTTCTCGAGGCAAACTTATGCCCAGCTGTAGAGACATACACAAACATGCACAACAGAAGAATATGGATAAGTATTTTATGTCAAACATTTTCTTTATATTTGACATTTACTTTTCCAATGGCAACTATCTTACAGGTTGAGACTATATCAGTCTGTAGCGACTCTGGAGATGAGATAGCTTCCTATTCCCAGAAGGATGATTTGGCTTTAGAAAATCAAAATGAACAGAACATAAGTGTTGCTTCAGATATGCAACATAGTGTCTCTCAGAAGGAGTTGATAGATGCAAGATTGATAATTAAGGCAATGGAGGCTGAGCATATCTATTTACTTAAAGAGCTGCAGCATCTGCAGGAAGAGAACAGAAGATACATGGAAATAATAAGCAATAAAGAACTGGAAAATGAATCTGTTCATAAACTTCAAGTTGATTGCCTTGAACCAGATCACTTGGCATCTAAAAACAAAGGCCTGGTCATGGAGAGGGAAGATATTGATCCAAAGGATTTACAGGACAAGTTGGATAGATTGACTAAAGACCTTAATAATGCCAGATTACTTAATTGTCAACATCAACAGGTTCAGGCATCACAATTGTCGTGCCAGCACGAAGCTGATTTAGTGCGTGAAGAGGTTGAGATGGAAACCGCAAGAACAATTCTTCATTTGCAGGAAGAGGTTGCTACACTTCAGTTGGAGCTCAATGAGAGACTGGCTTCCATTTCTCAGGAAAATATAAGGCTAAGAGATACAATCACAGCTAAAGAGAAGGAAGTAAAGTCAACTTGTATAGAGTGGGAAAGGGCAACTTTAGAACTCACTAGCTTCCTTCTAGATGGTTCAAAATCTCTCAAAGATGCCTCTCAGCAGATAGAAAATATTGCTTGTTCATTTCCTCAAATTAACGTTTGGGTTGGTGAAAATGTTGAGAGGGCTGCAAGAGTTTGCATTGACAAAGAAGAAAGAATTCTACTTCTGCAGAGAAGCTTGGAAGATGCACAGAGGATGATAGCGGAAATGGAGATGAAGTTAAGTTCCTTGAAGGGAGCGACAATTGCTTTAAATGAATTTCAGGAACCAAGTGGTGATATGAAAACAGATGACACAGCCCGATTAAGCATGTTATTCAATGAGAAGATAGATTTGGAGAAAGTTCTACTGTATGAACTCAAACTTAAGGAGGATCAGCTTACCATGGCAGTAAAACGAGCTGATGCTGCCTTCTTGGTTGCAAAATGGCTTGTAGATTGCAACAAGGCTGTTTATGGAGATCATGCTGAGGTGGACATTCCAATCTTAACACTAGCCACTTCTGAGGGAATGCAAAGCAATGTGATGGCTGGGATGATGGCTCGTATAAAGTTTCCAACAGTTGATGATCTTAAGGCCCAAGTGGAGTTGGCAAAGTTAGTAGTATTGGAGTCTGAGAATGTTATTAATACTTCTTATAAAGATGCAGAAGTCCATTTATCCACCCTCCAAACAGACATATTTGAAGCCTATTCAGTTTACAAGGAGTTGCTTCAGGATTTGCTGAGAGAAATTCTTGACATAAGGAGTAAATTTTCTGAACTAAATGAGAACTGTAACAATTTTCAGTTTTCTACAATCAAATTGCAATCAGTGGGTGCAGCTAAGTCTTTGAAGTGTCACCTGCTGCATCAAATAAAAGGTGAACTTGCTCAGGCAAATGAAATTCTTAAGTTAATTAAAGACTGCATTAAAACAAAAGCTAGTATGAATGTCTGCCTGTCAAATGAAGAAGATGCGATTGAAAATGACAGCTGGAGTTCTAATTCTTCAACATCAAGCTCTGATTTTTCAATTGTAAGTTTTGCTTCTGGAAACAATTTGAGTGGATCACACTGCTCCAGGAAAACAGCTGAGCTGATGGATGATACAAAATCTGAAGAAGTCTCACTTGAATCTGATTTGGAATTCTCAGAAAAGTCAGTAACATATGGTCTTAGAAAGGAGTTGCGAAAGGCATTGGATGTTTTCCATAAATTATATGTTTGGTTAACCACAATCCTTGATGAGAATGATATTGGAGAATGTTCGCACACAGAAGGTATGGAATTTACCTGGATTTTGTGTTTGTAAAATGAAAAACCGTATGAAAAATATATCAAAAAGGGAATTAATGAACTTAATCATATGTCAGGGCTTCCTTTGTTTGGGTTGACAATGCAGATTGATGAAGCAGGATCCCATAATACGGTAGAGGTATGCATTAACTCTAAACTGTCTTCTTTTGTAGTTCCTGTGGGCAATATTGGTTTATCTGTAACTTCTTCATATAATAACTAAATGTCAAATTTAGACAAAATGCGAGCAGTATGGCTGATCTTTAATTCTATGCAATGTTTTCTGATATGCAGGCACTTGCTGATGATAAAATCAGTCCTGCCAAAAGCTTCTTAAAAAATTTTGAGGAAGCCCATGCGACCATGAAAGAAGCTGATTACATGTTAAATGCATTGCTGAAAGCAAATGAAAGCACAAAACTGTTGAATAGTAGATGGAAGCAAGCAAGTGAAGAATTGATTGTAGAGAAATCAAACTTGATTGATGAAATTGAAAAGCTCAGATATTCAATAAGTTTGAAAGAAAGAGAGAATGAATTGCTGCAGGATCAAATACGTTATACTTTGGTTGAAACAGCCGACTCAATCTCTCTGCTTGAAGGGTGTTTCCAGCAAATGCAAAGACTAGTTGATGACAAGTTTAAGGTTTTATATTCTGAAGTCTTATCTATCAGGCAGGAAGAGCTTTTCTCTGTATGCAACACAAGATCATCATTTGAAGACATTTGCTATGAGATGATGGAGAAAGAATTTTCATTATTTGTTTTGTATCAGTGCCATTTTGGAGACTTTATCCGCAAAACATTAACCTTCACCAATGAGTTACATTCTCATCCATTGCAAAGACCAGAATTTCACTCAGTTGTAAATACTTCAGTAAAGAGTCACTCCATTAGGCAAGGTGACAATGTGGTTTATCCTAAGAAAAGCATGGAGGAAGGGAATGAAGGCAAGCAACTCAAACATTTAGAAGATCAAGAAGCAGACCTCTCACATAATGATTTGATAGATGAAAATTTCTTTCTTAAGAAAGAATTGAAAAGGAAAGAAGTTTTGTTGGAGGGTTTGCTTTTTGATCTTCACTTGTTGCAAGAGTCGGCCTCCAATAGCAAAGAAATTAAAGATGAAAGTGAAAAGTTAACGTCAGCTTTGAGGCAAGTCCGCCATGAGGTAGAGATGAAAACAAATGAAGTTGATGACTTGTTGGTTCAGCACAGTAAACTTGAAAATCGTCTAAGTGATGCTGAAAATGCTCTGTTAATATCAAACTCCAATCTGGAGCAGGCTAAAGAAACAATAGACTCTCTGTTAGACCAAAATGCTGAGATGAGAATGCTTTTAAAAGACCTCTATCTCAAGAAGGCTGAGGCTGAAGAAAGACTGGAAGAGCAGAAGGAGGTGGTGACAGGATTGGAAAAAGAAATCCTTCATTTGAATTATTCAGTGGACAAGGACTTACTCTCATCAGTTGAAGGCATTAAGGAGGACTTGAGAAAGGTCACTAGCGAGAGAGATAAACTCCGTGAAGAAATTTTCTCACTAAATGATAAGCTTGAGATAGCCCATGCATTGGCTGATGAAAATGAAGCTATCGCAGTTGAAGCTCGTCAGGTACATATCAGTTTATTCTTTCAAAAATCATATTATGTAGGCGGTGTTCCTTATACTTAACTTGGATTTTTCTTTTCTCTAGGAGTCAGAGGCAAGTAAAATATATGCTGAACAAAAGGAGGAGGAGGTCAAGATCCTGGAGCATTCTGTTGAGGAACTTGAATCTACCATAAATGTGTTGGAGAAAAAGGTTAGGAGTTTGTAATTTTCATCTCTGTACAAATGTTCACTGACGTTGGTGAACTGATAGAGTTCATATATTGTATTGACAGTTAATTATTTTCTTGTCCTTAAAGTAAAAATGCAATTTGGCTTTGTAATAATTGTGTTACCTTTTGTTCTTCTCATGCTTTTTGCTGTCTTGGTTACTAAATTATCTTCCCTAGTTTAATTGAAAAGTCTGACATGTCATGTTGTTACTCTTAGTTATATGAACTGGATGAGGAGGTAGAGAGGCATCGGTTGATCAGAAATTCTTTAGAGCATGAACTCCAAGCTCTGAGAGATAGATTGTCAAAAGTAGATAACTTTACTGATGTTGTGCATTCAGTTAACTCAAATGCTGAACAAACTGAAGATCTTACGTCTAGGTAAAAACCACTGTTTGCTTTCTTTTGATTCATGGTTGCTACTGCTGCTGTTTTTTTTTTTTTTGGTATTCAGAAAGTGGTTTTGATGCAGGCAAATGCACAATAAATTGCTGGAACTCCATGAGGCACATGATCAGATAAGAATTCTGGACGAGGAAAAAGCAGAGCTGAGTATAGAGGTGGATTCCTAATTTACTTCTTATTGACTGTTTTCAATTTGATAAGCCTTCTTAAAAGTAGAATATATGATTATAATATTATCTCTTTTTCTTGCATTTTAATGAAGTTTTTCAAATGCTTTGTAGATCAAACAATGCAAAGAGTACATCTCGGAACTTGTGTTGCATTCTGAAGCCCAAGCATCACAGTACCAACAGAAGGTATCACTTATACTACTCACTATATTCTCTAGGTTTACAAATTATAGTTGTACTGGTTTTTATTATTCTTCGGATTCTAAAGGAGTCCAATTGGTCAGGTAATTACTTTTGTGAGGTTTTAGAGTATTGTCTCGGGAGCTCTCATTCCTTCCTATCATATTACTTGGGCAATTTGAAAATAGGAAATACCACAGCATAAACTTCGTTTACACCCATTGAAAGAAAAGGATTATCGTTACAATTTGGCATCAGTCTCAAGACATTGTGCTTATCAGTCCTAGACTTTAACATCCCATCATCTATAAGAATTGCCATTAAAATACCCCTTGCCAAAAAAACTGCATCAGTAGTCTCACATAGTTTTTTTTTTTTGGAAAAGTAGTCTCACATAGTCAGAGGACGAAAAGTAATAGCAGGTTTCTTAACCCTTAATGGTCTTCCCTCTTCCTTTTAATTATAAGATTTGTCTTTCATTTCAAACTTGTGGACATGCTGCATATGTTCTATCTCCACTTGTTGAACAGTACAAGACCTTGGAGGCCATGGTTCGTGAAGTGAAAATAGATTTGCCATCTTCAACATCGACAGTACCAATATCGGACAAAAATGAGAAAACCTCAACAAGAAGCAGGGGTTCAAGCTCACCATTCCGGTGCATTGCAAGTTTAGTGCAACAAATGAATTCAGAGAAGGATCAAGAATTGTCAGTGGCCAGGCTTCGCATAGAAGAGCTGGAAGCAGTGTCAGCTAGTCGGCAAAAAGAGGTCTAGATTTTTTAATTTATTGCCTTTTAAGGAGACTTTCTGTGCCTATCATTAACATAGAGTAATAAATTTCATTTCTACTTTAACCTCTGTAGCAACTTCATATTGTATCTAAAAGGAGGTCTAGTTGTTACTTTTCTATAGCATCTTTCTTCACCATGTGAAACGGACCTAAAGCTCACTTGCATACATCTTTCTGTGCTGGCAGTTGTATTACTTGTAATCAATCATGAAGTTTCTAACTCATTTTATACTGGATCAGATATGTATGCTAAACACGAGGCTAGCTGCAGCAGAAAGCATGACACATGACGTCATCAGGGATTTACTTGGTGTCAAATTGGACATGACTAATTATGCAGTAAGATTCAGATTATTGCCTTTTCAAGCGTGAATATTTAGGCAACTTCCTCATTTAGGCATCATACTTTTCTGCATGTTCCAGAACTTAATAGACCAGCACCAGGTTAAAAAATTAGTGGAGGAGGCTCATCAACAAGCAGAAGAGTTCCTTGCAAAGGTATGCATGACCAACATTTTAATTCATCTTATTTCTGAATAATTATAGTCCTAATGTATATTTCATTTCATGTGTTAGGAGCAAGAAATTCTCAACTTAAGAAAGCAGGTTAATGATCTCATGGAGGAAAAAGAGAGGTTAGCCGCCCCTTTTTTGGTTCAATGAGTCATAAATCTGTTTCTTCCCTTATAATTATGTTCCTTAGCCTGTACAAAGTTAGAATTGAGGAATCCAGAATTAGTCGACTTTATAACTCAAACAGAGAATAAATATATAATAAAGCAATATATGTCAGAAAAGGGTATTTTCTTTTAACCCAATTCAAACTCAAATACTTGAGATAATTTCTTTTGAGATTAAGGTGTTGGCTTGTCAATGCGCGGTGTACAAAGAGAAGAATCCATGAAATGGTTGGAAAAGGATTTTATTAAACTTGGAAGATCTTCATCGTCTCTTTATGCATTTTTTGTGGCCAATTTTCCTTGCATTCGATGGGTTATTAAATGCTTAATTGTGTATCTTGTCCCTGCAGTTGCTTATCTGAAATAAGTAAGAAAGATGCAGATATACTCACTGCACAGTTGAGTTTAGAGCAGCTTCAGCAGCGAGACCAGTTGCTTTCTGCACAGAATCAAATGTTAAAGGTAATTCCAATCGTGTTTCTCCTCATACACATTCTGTCTTTAGTGAAATTTACACGCTGTGTTACCCTCACCTCCTTCCCCACAGATGGAGAAGACCAACTTGATAAAGAGCGTTGCAGAATTGGATGAGCTCATAAAAACACTCGAAGGAACATCATCAAGTAACCAAAAGCAAACGAATCAGACATCACAGATTAAGGTTTGAGTTGATGTCAGCACACAGTTTGTTCACCACTTAATTGTTTTTAAACCTTATTGTTTAAAGTTTTATCGATGTAACAGGAGAATGGTTCATCAAATCTGGGTGGTTTCGATTTCCCCAAGAGAGTGGCACGTTCCGAAAGGCTTCTTTCTCGAGTGAACAATGAACTGGCTCAATTTCGTAGAAGTAATGGCCGTCAACTGCATGATAAAACATGTGGGCAAGGCTTTGAAGCAAAATATAGGTAGGTGGTCAGTTTGTAGCGGTGATAATACGGTCATTGAGGGTTTTTATGCAGTCATAATCAGATTTATGAATTTGTTATGGCTAACAGGAAACACAAGGATTAAACTGTGCTTCAGTCGCCGTACCTGCGTTTCTGGCAAAGCCAGATCTATCCCACATCTTTCTTCAAATTGTTTTTCCTTCATTTCACCTTCTCCACGCCAAGAGATGGGCAATGGAGACATTCAAGGTAATTTGTTAAGCATCTGATTTATTCACGTATCTTTCAGTGCGTAAATTACGTGTAAATAAAATATTTTGTTTCTCCTTTTATTTCAAAAAAAAAAAAAACAATGATATGTCCTTGGCTAGGCTGTTAGCTGTAATGGAATGGCATTTGTCTCGTAGGCTTGTCTTTAATGAAGTGCTGGATTAAGCACTAACGGTTACTAAAAGATAAAGGGAATCTATCCATTCCAATGAAAAATAAAATAAAATTAATTGCTGTTTACAAAGGGTATATAGAAAAAGAAAATGTTAAATCTACAATCCCCTCTTCCCTTCCCCTGGCTATCTCTTCTATCCTAAAAGTTGTTGCAGGCAAAATCGTCGTGTAAAGCATGTTAGGCAGTAGTTAGGGGCAGGATCAATTTTCCTCTTCTCCTTCAATGGGTTTCCACATTGCTGCTATCACTGCTTCCTTCGTCACTAACCTGTGCACTAAAGAGAATGCCTTCAGGTGCAAACCTCAGAGAAAGATTTACATTCAAGAACAGAGGGAATCTTACTACCAAAATCATAGGATAATGACAAATACAAGAAAAGGTGGAAAAAATTACCTTCGATTCCCCAAATTTTGTAGTTAGCCTCATGTACTGGTCACGTGCTTCTTGATCCCGAGCCATGGACTTGACTCTTGCTAGAGCTTTCTCAACTCCCTGAACTTTCTGTTGTCGACCAAGTCGTAAAAATTCATATTCATCACCTACCTCTATCTCTGGTGCTGCATTTTCAATTGATTTTTGCCCACGAAATCCTCGTAGACCAGCACCTTTACGCCTCCATCGTAGGATTACCTTTTCAACTATACTAACAGACCAAACAACCTTTTTATATTGTTTACGAACTTGATGTCCCCTCACGTGAGCCTGAAAGCAATAATAAGCAAAATGAATTTCTGAAGACTAATATAAATCCAGAGAATAAAAGAGAAAAGTGGAAATATTCAAAGCAGCTTGGGAAACTTATTATCAAGAAATCTCCTCTGCAGTCTCTATAAGCAACAACTTATTTTGAAACTTTATCATCTAGAAACCCACCTAGTATAAGACATGTGATTAATCTCAATTACCTGAATTTTCACAATTCGATTTCGTTTCTTCAAAAATTCCTTCCTTCCTTTCCAGCCATGATACTTCTGTTGGATCTTTGTGGCTGCAGCGTGCAAATAGTCCCCAAAATGACTCATCTTTGGAAGCCTGTTCAAAGACCCAAGAAGACCTAGTTCAAGTGAAACTTCGGACATCTCATCATTGCCTTTAGTTAATTGTCTATCCCGGAATGAAAGAGCCCGAAAAGCAGCCTGAATTAGAGCAGCTGCATGAGCTGATTTTCTAACAGCAGCAAGGGACCCTTTCAATGAGCAATGCTCATCTAATGCCCCATCAGATGGAGCAACTTGAGCAGCAGACTCAAGGGCCTTTTGTGCTGCTGTAGTCGCAGCATCATTGCCTACCACATTCTCATTAACAGTCAACGAAGAGAGATGGATGATCAAGTCAGTTTCAGCCAGGTATCCAGCAATTCCTTTGTGTCCTCTACTTGATGCTAAATCAGCTGCAGTTCGTCCACCAGGGAAACTTGGTGTGGGATCGTCAACAGCACCAGGAGCTGCACCCAGTTTAATCAGTGCGATGACAGTTTCTTCTCTGGAGAAAGGGTAAGAGAAAAATGAAGAATGGTCATCAGTATACAGCCATCAAAACGATTCTGTTTTTATTGAACTGAGGTGATTCAAGAGTAGGGATATGCAATTGATTTTAAAACTTGAACTTTAAAAACTAATAAAAATTCATCATAATAGAATATAAAGGGATAATGGACATGAATTAGATATATGAACAAAGTGGCAAAAAACTTGACCTTCCAAAGTATGACGCCCAGTGAAGCCCTGTTCTACCTTGTGCATCTCTAAAATTGGGACTTATTCCTGCAGCAACTATAGGGCCCATTGCCCACTCATAACCAAGAGAAGCAGCCAAGTGTATAACTCCTTGACCTTTGTCATCCAGAATATGTGGACCTTTACCATCTTCATGAACTTTATATAGTAGCCACTCACAAAGTCTTTCCTTCAGCAAATTCTGAATCAATCCCTCTTTAGATTGTATACCATCATTTGCATTGGCTACTCCCATCGAATATATGTTATTTTTCAACCTACATTTATCACATTCCTCAACAGAACAATCCAACCACTTTCTCCTTGGGCCAATATCTAACAATTTTGCTAGACGAACTTGCAGGTGCATCTCCTCTTCTGCTGTACTTTTAACAGCCTTGGTAAATGAAAATCCAAGTGGCTTTTCACGATATTCAAAATCTCTTACCTCACTGCATGCCAGCCTATTACTGCAGGTGACATAAAATGGAACACGCCCAGGAGCATGAGAAGGAACTTGACAACGAATGACATGGTTAGTCAAAACCTCAGCAGAAACTTCAATTTCACCAAACATACAGCCCCATTTTGCTGCACTAGAAAGCCCCTTGGTTCGCAAAAAATTTCCAATGATTAAAACCTAAACAAAGAAGCATTTATTGATCAGCATGATTTCATGAAAACAAATGGAAAGTGCTTTCACAAAATATCACGGGCAAATCACTTATCTGAGCTAAATATATACCTTGGTTTCAACACCTGAATAAGCCCAGTCAGGTGAGAAATCACCAATGCTAAATAACTGTTCCTGAGAAAGAGAAGGACCCAAGGAATCTATATCCAGCTGCATATGGTGGGATAAACTGGATACTTCCTTGTCATCAGTCTCAGTGTCAAGTGTACTCCAATAATTGGCAGAGTCAGAAGCCATCAAGGAATCATCACAATCTCCACCAATTTCTTTATCCATCCATCTTCCAAAGCTATCAAGCTTTTTAAGCTCTCCTGGTTCATCATTATTTAAACCACTGCCTTTGGATTCATTCTCAATTTGAGTGGAAGAGGAGACTACCTTTTGGGGACCAGAATAACTCTGAGACAGTAGACCCATCAAACTGAAATCATACTCCTGGGTCACCTGCAGGAGGTCAATTGTTACTTGAGGAATTTTGAACATATCTGGAAAAACATGTAAGTTGAAACGGATAGATCCTATAACATCATATAAGTATCACTAAACCCTAGAAGAACAATAATAAATTAGTCATTTGCGTTTACGAGAATTGAGCTGAAGCTGCAATGAGCAATCAGACAGCATGTATACCTCCTGAGTTCTAAGACCCCAATGTCAATAAGAACTATGCAGACTACAAACTGCAGATGTCTTGAATACTAGACATAACATACCTGAATTACTTTCTGGGGAGATTCTCCCACTGCTTGGGCTTCTACATCACTGATTAACTTATCTCCACGTGTTACAACATCTGAGACATCATGCAGTCTCACCTCTGCTTCTTTATGCGTTATAAAGTCACCTGCGGTAGGCCGTTCAACATAGAGTTTTTGGTCTGGCATGCTAATGGTATCTGTAACTGAGTGATGGATTTCAGGCCAGAAACATGATTCACTGCTGTTATTACAATTAGATCCTGTAAACCATGAACCAGGACGATTCCTTCCTGATTCAGGAAAACCGGAAAAATGGACAATCAGCCAATATCTTTGAAGATCCTAAAGGTTGCTTAAATAAGGACGTATTAAAGACCTGAGTTTTCAGGTGCATGATATTGTTGTTATTTCATGTTCAATTATTATTTTAAAGTTGATAATAACATATCTTTGATTTCAACAAATAATTGACCACACCTGCAACTTCAGGCTCCAATGAAGCAGTACATGATGTGGAACCATAGATAGGTTGGACAGGAGAAGAGGTACTTGGATAATCCCCAGAGTCAACATCCTCAAATTCAGAAGATAACGTTTGCCCATTCCAATCAATTCTGCTTGTTGATGCATGAGACGTCTGAACTGTAGGAGCAGGTGAATTTTCATGTGCTAGGGAAGGAGCTGAACCAGTTTGCAGGCTTTCACTCTGAGATCCTGGGTCTGATAGTATACGGGAGATTCCAGATCTGTACCCCTGTAGAGCATGCCAGCACATTATACAAAACCAACATGTGACATTTAAAAATTCAAATCAAAGTCAATTTAAATCTCTTTTGAGTTATATCATGGATACTCCATCATTACAGTTACTGGATGAAGATCCTTGTACCCTAAAGAGCATTTCTTGTGGACACAGGGCACAAAGTTTTTTTCAAAGTGTTCATTTTAGCTTAATCCCCCAGAAAGAGAGAGTGAATACCTCTTTTACTTCTCTGTAATGAACAAAAACAATGTGCTCGAACTGCCTGAAAATAGAAGGCTAACAAATGAGGATACAATAAAACATCGAAAAAGAGGAAGTAATTATTGATGAAATAGTATTATTCAGAATATATATTTCAAAGGAATAAATTGAATGATGTTACACTCTACAAGAGCTACAACACAAGAGAACATGGGTGAAACAGAAATAAGAGAATCCATTAACAATGTTGCTGAAAAACTGTTTTGGGGGGTGTACAGATTCAGAAAGCCACTCACCCATCAAGCATCCAATAGCAACGACGCTGAAAATGCTCATTGAACTGCCCATGTGCATAGTAACAATGAAGAACATCCACACTTCCAATCTACAAAAGTCAACTGGAGCACATGTTACTTAAAAGTTACATGAACAAGTAGCTTCTTCATAGAAGTCTGCAGCAATCAGTTTGAGATAGTATATGTCCTTAAAAATTTGTGTGCTCAATATGATAATATAGGCTCAGGGATGTAAAGGCACAATTTGATCAACTTTTCAAGATTTTTGTTCTTTTTACAAATTGTTTACCTATTGATTCCATAGAATCAACACTGTATATACATTACAAAATGGGAAATTTAACTTAAAAGGTCATCCACTTCCGTGTTAATAGTAGTTCTATACTTTTTTTTTGAAAGATGTATGTCACTGCAGTAGTAGTTCTATACTATATCTAAATAACATACAACAGTGCTCCATCGAGGATGTGCATACACATTGAGAAAAAAATAAACAATTTAAGTAAAGATTGTAATTAATTCAATACAACCCTTTATGTAAAGATTGTTAATAACATACAACCCTTTATATAAAGATTGTAATTTATGTAAACAATTTATGTAAAGATTGTTAACAACATACAACCCTTTTAATATCATAATTAATTCAAAAATTAAGTCAAGCAAGACACTTACCAATGGACTCTGGGGAATTTACACTCAAAACTTAAAAGATTGGAGACAATGACAGGAAAAGATGGCCCAAAGTTATCTTATCATATTTAATGCTTGAAATTAGAAAAATTTGCAGGGTCACATATTTCTTAACCAT
This sequence comes from Theobroma grandiflorum, assembly GCA_036013995.1. Taxonomy (NCBI): domain Eukaryota; kingdom Viridiplantae; phylum Streptophyta; class Magnoliopsida; order Malvales; family Malvaceae; genus Theobroma; species Theobroma grandiflorum. The sequence goes on along the minus strand of CP142132.1, from coordinate 276,643 downwards.
TATTCATATTCGTTTAGTTTCTGCCACAAACAATGCAACCGAACACTAACATCTTATATGGTCCAGAAAAAGAGAACTAAAGCTCTGGAGCATTCTAGCCACACTGCTTAGCACCAACCTCTGAAAATAAAAACTTACTAATAACAAATTGAACAGCACACCTTCAACTTTTCATGAGCTTCTTTGACAGTTTTCCCGTCCTTCTTCTTCCTCCAATCATGACCATCTTTGCGAAAGTATCGAATTGTTTTCCGGTCAAACAGGTACAAAGATCCAGCTGAAAAGCAATTTTCAGTCACTACTTGCAAGAAACATCACAAATTTCATGAAACAAAAATGTAATTTAACAAAAAACATTCTGGACATTGATTAACGAAAAGATTGAGCATAGCATCGAAAAGATGGATAAACTGTTGAAACAAATGTAGCACAATATGTATAATAAGCAGATATGGGAATAAAAGAAAGTAGTGATGACCTGGAGGCTTAACGGGAGGCTTGTCTGATAAACGAAACTTGGGGTAGTTGCTAAGTATTTCACAAACTTCAACAGGACGAAGCCATCGATGTTGTGCTTCTTGTAGTATCTGCTGAAGGTCTGCCACATTCCATCAGACAATTAAACAAAAATATCTTAAACATGCAACACGCAGATACGGTAAATAAACAAATCCCGCATGAAAAAAGAAAACCATCTAATGCAAGTCTACAAAACATTACAGACATTCATTGAAATAAATACTAGGAATTCAAGAGCAATAGAGGGAAATAAAAAATTTGTATCTTTCATATCAACAATGAATCAGTAGTTCCAGATAAAGCATGAAGAAGAGATTCATTCAACCTTTAACATTAAAATTGGATAAAATCACATGCAAGGCTGATTTCGGATTAAAGGTCTTAACTTTACATTGACAACGAACTCGAACGTGTTCACTCAATAAACTCATGCAACTCGGTTTCACTCAAAAGAAGCAATCTTTTACACAGGAAAAAAAAGGGGGGGAACTTGAATCATTAAAATCACATTGCAATAACATATTTGGAAAGGGAAAAAGAAAAAAGAGACCTAATTGTTGATTAGGGAGGTATCTTCTGCCTTGCGCCATTGTTAATCAAACGAAGAACCCGGATTTCATCAGCCAACCTCTCCTCTCCTAACGATTAACATACCAAAACAAATAGCGAGAGAGACGTTCTTCAAGAGATTTCGACAACCACCCAAAAGCCTTATTAAACAAAAACAGAAAAAAATGCAGAAATTTTTTTAAAAAATACAATCGACAATGGAGAGAGAGAAAGAGAGGCCTTTTCTTCTTATGCTGTCGTTGTCGATTGAGGGGCCAATAAAGCAAAACAGAGAAGACCGAAATGGAGAAAAGAAGGAAGGAAGGAAGGAAGGAAGAAGGAAAAGGAAGAAGAGAAGCGCGTGAGCTCCACTGATGATAATAAAGCGCAAAAGAGGAAAGAGCAGACGAGATAGAAGGCTGAAAACAATATTTAAAAAAATTAAATAAAGTCGTCCATGACTTCACGGTTCGTGTTCACACTCAAGGGAAAAGGATATATATAGACTGACGTGGATGGGTGCTGACGTGGCGACCGAAACTTTCGACGGTGGTCTTTCCCAAGCTGGTTTCCGTACCTGCACGTGCATTACGACGCTGATGCATCTCCGTGATGGTTCCGTTCCGTCCCGTATATCCAAAATATCCGGTAAGTATCCAACAATTTATTGTTTTCGAGAAAGAAAATAATATATCCAATTCAATTGCATCCCTGAATAAAGGGGCGGAAAATTTGGGAGATAATAATATTGTAATTAGAACGAGATTTCTTCTTAGTGCAAGAAAATAAAAGATTTCATTTATATCTTTTTTATTTTTTTTTTTAAATAATTTTAATAATTTGGAAATCAATTTCGTTTGTTGTCGTCAATTTTTAACCTTAACATAAAAAGTCTAAGTTTAAAATTAAATATTTTGAAAAGCTAAGATGGTGAGAATTTTCTAGATCAAGCTAGTATAAATCTGTTAGGTGGGAATTATTAAGATGTAAATAGGAAATGGACCCAACGTTTGGAATTCCATTTGACATGGTAACACTGATACATACAGGGAGATGAGTTCCTGCCGCACAATAAAATTGCCACCCAATTCACATTGTTGAATTGATATTGGCAATTAAGTTCTGAGAGTGACAGAGAAAAATGGTGAGCAAATGATGGTTGCTGTCCCTGCTGGTAAATGTTAGACTGCCCCCATCAACCCAGCTAGCTCATCTACTATGAGATTTCATTACACAATTATAGCAATGTCTCTCTCTCAGGATCCCATCTCTTGTCTGGAAATGCTAGTTATGGCATTCTAGGCTAGGATTCTACCTCCGTTGGGATAATTAATGGGAGGGTTTTCTCATCATAATTACTACTACAGTGATGTGTTTCTTTTTGGATGAATAAACATTCATTCATCCAAAAGGATGCAAGAAAGAGACAATAAAAACGATGTGTTGGCAAGCAACACTGGCTGGGTCCTGTTTGTTTGTTAATGCTTAGAGTTACAGTTGATGGAATTGCCTGGTTGCTGCTACGTTGCCTGTTAGAATGAGGAAGACAGATTTCCACCCTGTTGCATTTCTTTCCTTTTTTTTTTACGACATGGGGGCTTGGTAAGTTGTGGCGGTCTGTTCTACCAGATTTGTAACCAGTTGTGACAATTGGTTATCCTTCCCTGATCAGTGAATTTGGATCATCAACTTGGCTATACGCCAGATAAAGGCAATTCTAGTCAACGATCAGCTTTTCAAATCGACCCTGTTTACAAGGCAGAAACCGTCCCTGGTTTAAAGCAAGCAAAGGGCTAGGTCGTTCAACCGTTCATCACTAGATAAAGCCTACTCCAGCTGATAGCAATTTGCCATTACACGTGAATGCAAAAAGTGGGGCTCAGTCACTTTTCAAAGACATGTATGCACAGGCTGGGAAACAAATTCTCACCCTTTTGTCACAATAAATAAGAAGATGACAGGCATCATCCTATGAACATCACAAGCTCCTTCCCATCAGCATTCCAAGTTCCCATAATTTAACCAAGGAAACCCCAGAAGCTTTCTTAAGATCATACGAAAGGGTAAGAACTGGTTAATGCAAGCCTCACAGGTATTAACACTCTCCTTAAAAATAAGGGGTCTCAAGTTCAAATCCCCTCCCTGAAAGTATCTGTTCGTCCTTTCTGAAAAGAAGGTTCACCTGTTTACCTAGGTGCATGCCAGAGGGGGGAACAGAAGGCACTATTTAGGCAATCGTTGAAAACTAACAAAAACAGCTGTAGCTAGTTCAGTTATTACAAATTCTCTAAATGTTATGGCCAGATAAAATTTGAATAGGTCGTGGTATCATGACACAAACACCACAGAGCTAAAGCTACAATCAGGTACAGCAAAAAGAATTCTACTGCAAAAGGTTCAACATCCTCATCTGCTTCAATCAGCTGCCACCTCATTCCTTGGCCTTGGCTTCCTTTGAAAGAAAAAATGTAAATGCTTGAGAATCAAATCATAGACAAAGTAAACAGCACCTAGATGAACTCAAATCACGATTTTTTTTTTAAAGCAAGAAACCCAAACCAGTTTTGACTTTTAGCCGCTGGAGTGATAACAAAGAAAAGTGTTGACAAGAAAACTTTCTTTCTCAAACCTTGGTACAAACATAAATATAATGGACGTCAGGGTTCTTTCCAAGAACATCTTCCACTGAGCTTCCACCCTCCTCCAATGGTACAGGGTTTGTCAACTCCCTTATTGGCAGTTCAGAACTTCCTTCTGGTCCTAATTTCACTGCATGGTAGACAACTAGATTAAGAGCAGCATCTGAAAAAGATTGAGCATTACTTCTTTTACTAGATTAACAGCATCTCATGGATCCTGTTCTTATTCTGATGTGTTTTTTCCTATGGTTAGGTTGGTTGACATTTGTAGTCTCAAGGTTTCAGGCAGTAAAGTAAGATAGGTCAAAAAATGTGCTGTTCTACTTATGCCAAGTGATAAAATAAACATACACTGCTGTCTCTCATCTTCCCCAACTTGTGGCCATTTTTCTTTGATAACATTCATTTCAAAGGAAAAGTGAGGGGAAATTGTGATCCTGTGCATCTTAATTGTTAACTAGGTAATTCAAATGTTACTCTCCCTTTTCATTATCAACGAAAAAATTGAAAAGCCAATTCTTAGTTGTTTAAGTCTATAAACCTAGTGATAACCAGCAGTTTGCACCCAGCGATTTTCACTTTGAGGTTTCCAGTTCAAACCTTGGGAAGAGAGGTTGAGATTATGGGATGGCTCCCATTGTGTAACCCAATGCCCACTAGACCTTGTCATGTATCAAAAGGAATCCCTTATGTTCTCTATAGTCTATAAATGATTGTAAAAAGCAAATATCAACTCTAGGCAAGATGGCCTCAACTCTTATCATTTAGTTGTCAGTAGTCAGTAACTCCTAAGCCCCACAGCAAAAGCATAATGACAAAGTATATGGACTAAAAACTTGAAAATATAAATCCTTACACTACATAAGGTGGGAAAATATACTATATCAACAACAGAATAACTAGAATGGGAATTCTATCAACCTATCACATGCAGTTTTACGCTCCAAATGCATGACTCTTTCAGCAAGCCTAGACGATATACTGGTGCTCCATATGTTATCTGCAGCACTTACAAGAACAATTAGGGAAGCAGATAATTAACTGCAAACTCACATTGCGAATTAACTCAAAATTCAAATCAATGCTTAAGAAAAAGGTTTTTGATTGAACTTGCAGAAGGTGAGTATAGTTACCAGAATATAGACTCCTTTATCCTTGAGGACCCTATAGTGTGTTATCAACTGCTTCAATATATGGTGAACGGATCAAGAAAACCCATAAAAGGAAAACAGTAATGTAAGACAATTCTAGTAACTTTCAAGGTTCATTATACCTCCAGACTTCCTTAAGCATTTGAGTAGCATTCTGACGCGCATTATTTCCACACTGCAGACAAAAATTGCCCACCATCTTATTATCAAAATCAGATCTCAACAAAGACAGCAGCGCAATAATTCATAGCACTTACCAAGATAGAATCAAGAGTCCCTGCAACACCATGTCAAATGAAAATCAGTAAAAGTTTAAAGCCAACAATCATTAAATTAACAAAATAACAAAACAAAATGGCACCTTTATCAATAACTGCATCAAAGGAACCAGCTTGAAATGGACTCATATCTCGTACATCCATTTTAATATCTGCATAATCATTAAGGAAATAACCACAGGAACATGTCTACAATACACGAAATCTTTCTACAAGGATACATTTTAGCTGTTGACGGTTGGAGTACTTAATTTGCATAGCTTCGATGACCACAGAGGATATATCAACATTGGCGACATCCTCGTATCCATCGTTCACCATGTCTTCACTGAACACTGCAAAATGTGGAGTTTTGTTACATAAAAATGAGAGATCTGAAAAGGGTATGCATTAATTTGAGGAGTTGGTACCTGAGTTGCCGCAGCCGACAACGAGAATGCGTTGGTGGCGGTGGGGGACATAAAGGTGGACAAGGGGAGCTAAGGCAGGGTATTTTTGGTACCAATCAAAGGGAGCTGATTCGTGGGCGTAGCGGTTGTCCCAGTACCCTGGCTCGCCGTACGCTTGAGTTGGTGGTGTCCCCAGGGTCATCCTTTCTGCAAGTCTGTTTAAGCTGAGCCGTGATTTGTTGATGGCGTTGTAATCGGATTTGGATTTGGAGTTGCAAAATGTTAGTTCGGAGCTTTCAGAGTTGTTGAAATGATCAGGTCGTCGCTGGAACGCCGTGAAGTTTTGTAGGGATTGGCTATGTTTATCATCACATCAAATACAATGTGTTTCGCACACGTGTACTTGTTTTAATCACCTGATCTATTTCTCTTTTGTCTGTTCGAACTTAGCTTAAAGTGATTCATTGATTGCCCTTAAACTACCTGACAGTCATGTGGACAACAGGCTTTAGTTTTACCATGCTTTTGTCTTGTATCATGTTAAAGAAGTGTTTTTCATTTCTTGTCTTTTTTTATCTCTAAACAAGGATATTCGACATGAATTCCAATCCCGGGTCAGAGTTGTTCAGCTTCAGCAGCATCAGTTGACTCCAGGCAATCAGGCAAGAAGCATGGTGGTTTAGTTGCAGCCGCTTGAATGCTATGGATGTTGGAGGAAGGCAGGATAAACCTGAGAAAACGACCAAGCACCAATTTTAGGCTTTGAACTGCTCAGATGTACAACATACAATGACTGCTTAATAAAGAAAATCGTATGGCTCTGTTTTATAATCTTTTATGAAGTAAGCTGAAAGAAACATAAAGATGACTAAGTCCAGACATAATCATTAAACAAACTTCAAAAACAATGTAAGGTTTAAGGTCGGCAGAGTAATGAAGAAGACCTAAGGAGCAAAAGGATAGGATAGGACAAACCCAACCCAGCAAAGTGAAACAGACCAAAGACAGTTCAAAATTCTCCTATTAACACATGTTAAAATCTTTTCTTTTATCTAGGTTCTAGGTTCTTTCTCTTTCTTTCTCATACAACCATACACATTATATATATATATATATATTGATTTCGCTGATTCTTCAACTTCACCATACTGATAGTTGTGCTACAGACCAATGACTCAAAAGGCTGCAACTTTTGATATTTTAACCACACATTTTCCGTGACATCTAATGATCACAAAATTTGATAGAAGATTGAAGGGAATTACAAAAAAATATCCACGTGATCCTACTTTTGCATGTTTTTGTTCGAAAAAGTGATACAGCCAAATGATCACCAGAAACAACATCATGGTTCAGCCTTTTTCTTATCAAATGAGCATGAATCTGAATCTGCTTGCCGTAAAATATGGAAGTAAGCACGGCACGTACAAAAAGGACACTGCCAAACGTAAAATCATCTGGTCTTATGTGATATTCATTAAACATCTATGTGAAAGCTCTCTTACTCTTTTCATGATGTTCACAGTGAGAACAAGCACAAAAAATGCCATCCTTTTCCTCATTTAAGCAAAGTATAAGAAAGCAATGAAATTAGAAATGGACACTGAATAACAGGCAACTAAAGAGTCAAGAAATAAATTAAATAAAAAAAGTTAGAAAATCTTTTATTCATTCGACAACCTGGTAGAGCGAGTTCTTACATTTGTGCTTCCCTAACCTAACAAACCAACTCCTACTAAATCAGAACATAAATAAGAAACAACAACAAGACATACAAATTTAATTCACAAAAGGTCAAAGGCACTGCAAAGTTCAAATTAATAACTTTCAGCATTGAAATATCAATTAGGGGAATACATATTACATTTTTGCATGACATTTTTCTTCAATATAATCAATTGGGTTGGGGCCTCAATGCTAATTCTTGGTTGGTAATACGGCAATGACATACTTCCTCTTGATCCGAAGTTGGAGTGAGTGTTTGTGAGTTGAAGTGTTTGTGACGTGTTGTAAGTAATACGTGCGAGGATCTGTTTTCTGTATTGTAAGAAGGATTTGTAGGAAGTGCAATTAAAGTTATAGGTAAAAGGAAGACTAGAACAATCGCGCGTTGAGGGTTGAAGCTTCATCAAATTAATCATGAGTCAAAGTAGGAAATTAATCATGCGTGAAAGGAACAGGGGAAAGGAGAAATTGGAAAAGGGGAGGATAAGGGCGCTGGAAAAGAAAGAAGCAGACCTGATCCGGGCTCTTTGCAGCCAGCCAGCCATCCAGCCAGCCCTCGACCCAGATCGCAGTGGACTCAACTAAAAAGCACTAATGCATTAAAAAAAAAATGGAACAAAGAAAGAGGACAAGAGTGAACAAAAAGAAAATGAAGAATTGAAAAAAAAAAAAACTAGAAGATTCAAGAAAGGTATATTTGGCTTAAGACGAAATTGGTTTGGATGGATTGGAAGGGCTAAGTTAGAGGGAGGTGTGGGGAATTGTCTTGAACGATGGCGTGTGGCAGTCGAGGGTATGAGCAAAGAAAAATGCGAGTGAGGTAGCATTATATAGGATGGTTAGGACGAGGTGGTTCAAGGGGAGTATTACGGTGAGGAGTAGTGTGGGGAGAGAAAGACTAGTGATAGGACTGGGTGAGTGAGGGGAGAGAGGTGCAACCTTGTTTTTTTTCTTTATTTTTTTCACAAAAATAGTAGTAAAGAAAATCAAATGGCCAGGTGAGCCCAAAGAAGCATAAAGATGAGAAGTCCACATACTCATTAAATAAAAGAGTCTCAAGTTCAAGGCCTAATAAGCAGAGCAAAAGGCCTAAAGAACAAAAGAATAGGACAGTCTTTTTTCTTGCACAATGTCTCTGCCTGGATGCTTGCTGGTCATTCAAAAGCATACATGAAAGCCTTGGAATCAAATAATCAATCTTTATTGAGCTTTGCTTTTTGTTTTTAATTTTTAAAATTGGGTGGTTTAGGGGTGTCTTAATTTGAGGCAAAAAAGAATTAAACTTATTACCTCTATCGTTTGTCATTATTTAGTTGGAAAAAGCTTAGTTCCTGCTGCTGTTTTTTATTTTTCTTTTATCATTTACGTTTAATGACCTTTCTTGGTTCTAGACTTAATTTCATGCACCATGCATATCAAAAATGGCACGTATTTTCCAGAGTTGGCAGCAGCTTTTCGATGACAAGAAAGTTTCAATGGATCTGGTTCTATTGGTTTCAAAATCAAAAGTTCATGGAAAGTTTCAAATCGAGAGTCGCATGGATCTTTGTGTGGGTCATGATCTGTCCTCTCCCCAGTTTCATAATCATATCTTATAATAATAATAATAATAATAATGTGTATGTTTTGTTTAATTTGATATTAATTATCTTATCTTATGTATGTGGAAGATTATAATATCTGCTGAAACACTATGATGGGAAACAAAACGGAATGTACCGGATTTTTATCATCTGCAACCATCAAACCAGAGACCAGAGCGGGGCTCGACAAAACAGAAAGTATTGTGGGCAGTAGGATGGTTGGTGTCCTTTACCGGCCAAACTCGGTCTGTTTACAAATCGGATGTTAGCTCTTTTGCACCAACCTGCTCTTATTGAATCCCCTGCTTCCGAAGAAGATCAAAGTCTTTTGAAATGACTTTGTAACCTCCTTCGTACCATTGTCGGCGGAGAGGCTTCGTTAGCAGTCCTTGTCGGAGAAGCTTTTACTCTTCCTGAATAAAGGGACAACACATGTAATTTTGTAAAAAAAGAAAAATAAATTTATTAAATTAACAAAACAATTTATTAATCACGTTCATAAACTTTCAAAATTTCACAACTAACATTATAGAATAATAATAATTGTATTGATAGAATAATAACTATATGATCATCAATACAGTTATTATTACATTATAACTAATTTGTACAATTAATTAACTACATTTATAAATTTTCAAAATTTCACGATTAATGTTATAGAGTAACAATTATATGACCATCAATGCAATTGTTAATACATTGTACCTAATGTGTGCTATAAGAAAATATCACAAAACCAAATAGAAAGAGAAATAGCACAGAGGAAAATGATTTTTACACTAATTCGAATCTACTTCGATCCTTATAGCCTCTTATATCAGTGAAGATTCAAGTTCGTTCTAATACTAAATGTCTAAATGTTTATGGTTCCTAACTTCGTATAATCTTAGACTTTAAAAATAGAGTTTAAGTAAATTTATAAATTATGGATTCATATTTTTAATTTAAAAAGTATATTTGATAGATAATAAAAAATCTATATTTATATATGTAAAATTCACCCTATTTCTTACAAAGCGAGATCCACATTTAACCATGGCAGCTAAGAAGCAGTCTAATATGACTAGGTAAGCCCAAATAAACATAAAAAATGAGAAGCCCAGACAAGCTCATTGAATAACCTCCTAAAAGCAGTCTAAATTTAAGACCTAAGAAGCAGGGCAGAAGGCCTGAAGATAAAAGGATTGTACAGGACAAACCAACCCAAAGCTTCAGTTGAATCAAAAAGGCCTTAAGAAGTACAGGACAAACCCAACCAGCAAATTTAGACAGATGAAAGACAGCCCAAAGTTCTCCTGTTAACTAAGACCTGTATCTTTAGTCGAGGGTCAGCGCCTCGTGTCCACCTGCAAACCGAAGTTGCAGTTAGACTTAGCTCATGGTCATATAGACAGACAGACTCATAGGCCGAAGCTTCAGTTGAAACCAATCGTTAAGCAATAGTTAAAAATGGAGCGAAACTGAAACCAGAAAAGAAAGGTAGATGGAAGAAAAAGAAACGTGCTTCGAATGCCTTGAGCGCCGAATCAAGTCGGATTGGTCCGATCAGCTAGTGTTTTGCTATGGCATCTCGGATTCTCCTCTCCCCTTTGGCTACTCCGCTGTCGTTCAATTCTCTTGTAGTAATTCTGCTTCTCAATTCATCTTGTCCTATATTCCCTCTAATCCGCACCATTGCTTCTCTAAATACCTGTAAGATCATCATTGTCACCCCTCTCTTTTTTTCCTTTTATGTCTTTGCTTAATTTCTTTTAACTCACTTTTCTAATTTTTCTATGACTGATGCTATAAAACTTCAAAGCTGTTGAATTTTTTTGCCTTTGCCTATGCCTTTGCAGTGATCAACATATGATCCAAAATGGAGAAGAAACAGAGGTCAGTTCAGTAACTGGCAACACTAATTTATCACATTTTCTGTTGGGTGAATCTCAGTTTCTGTCTAATAGGATGGGATATGAATGTTGTGCTTGTAACCATTCTGCTAAATTTTCTTGCTTAAGAACAATTCCTGCTTTGGCCCCACTTGCTCATGTTGGTAATTCTTCTTATTCTACTTTTCAAGAGGTTGCTTCTAGCTTCCTATCTGGGACTTTGGAAGATCACATATTGTCCTCTATTAATCTTCTTATTCAAGGAAAAGCTTCTGGGAGAGACAGTATAAATTATATGCGTCTACTTGGGATTCCTTCATTTGAAGAGACTAGTGTCCCAGGTTGCCTCAGGCATCCCAACATAGCACCCGTTCTTGGATTACTAAAATCACCTGGCTATATTAATTTAGTGCTTCCCAAAACTCCATATACTTTGGAGAATATTCTTCAGTACAGCCCAAATGCCTTGAAGTCAGACTGGCATGTGAGGTTTTTGATGTACCAGCTGCTGTCTGCCCTTGCTTACTTACATGCATTAGGGGTTCATCATGGCAATATATGCCCATCCAATGTGATGCTCACTAATTCATGCTGGGCTTGGCTGCGCATTTGGGATAACCCTAGGTTAGGATGCAATTTAAGTTTCAAACATGGGAAATACGACGCTAAGTATACTCCTTCAAGGTTAGGTTGTTGCACAGAAGGTTGTTCTTCTCAAGGATTATATGCTGATTTGAAGCTGTATCCATCTTTAGATTGCAATTCTCAATTCAATAGATGGTGGAGGGGAGAGCTGAGTAATTTTGAGTATTTGCTTTTCTTAAACAAATTGGCTGGGAGAAGGTGGGGGGACCACACATTTCATCCAGTAATGCCATGGGTAATAGATTTTAGCACAAAACCCAGTGAGGACTCTGATTCAGGGTGGCGGGATTTAAGCAAGAGTAAATGGCGGTTGGCAAAAGGTGATGAACAGTTGGATTTCACATATTCAACTTCTGAAGTTCCACACCATGTCTCAGATGAGTGTCTATCAGAATTGGCTGTCTGCAGCTATAAAGCAAGGAGGTTGCCTTTAAGTGTCCTGCGGATGGCTGTTCGTGCTGTCTATGAACCTAATGAGTACCCTTCTACCATGCAAAGACTTTATCAATGGACACCTGATGAGTGCATCCCCGAATTTTACTGTGATCCTCAAATATTTTATTCTCAACATTCTGGTATGACTGATCTGGCTGTTCCATCATGGGCTGGTAGTCCTGAAAATTTCATTAAATTGCACCGAGATGCTTTAGAGAGCAATCGAGTCTCATGTCAAATCCATCATTGGATTGACATAACCTTTGGATATAAATTGTCAGGGCAAGCAGCTGTTGCTGCAAAGAATGTTATGCTGTCTTCATCAGAGCCCACAAAGCCAAGGTCAAATGGACGCCGCCAGCTCTTTTCTCTACCACATCCTGCACGTCGAGGAGCTATGAATGAAACACGTGATAGATTAAAACAGTCAACTGTTTGTCACCAAGCAAATGAAATGGAAAATGAGAAATCTTTTCCTTATAAAACTGCCTGTTTACAGGAGTTGGAAGAAGCATCTTTATTTTCTGAACATGCACGACATTTGAGTCCTCTCTATTACCTTGATCAAGAAAACCTTCTGAAGCAAAGCTCTTCTTTAAAAGAGGCACAAAGTGAGAATTTGGAGAAAAGTGCATCAAATCCACATGATATTAGCAATTACTGTGGGTTTCCATTTGATGTTGATTTCAGTTATCTTCTTGAGCATTTAGAAGTACAGGATGACGATTCCATAGGATATCAAGAGTTAATGCTTTGGAGGCAGAAATCATATTTATCAAGGACTTCCTCCTTAGCTGCTGCAAAGGACATATTTTCTGTGGGTTGTCTGTTAGCTGAACTTTACTTGAGGAGGCCACTTTTCGATTCAACTTCATTAGCCACGTACTTGGAAAGAGGTATTTTACCTGGATTGATGCAGGAACTTCCTTCTCATGCTAAAGAAATAATTGAAGCTTGCATTGAGAGGGAATGGATGAGGTATTGTTTCTCTTTTTTGGTTTTACATTTACTTTTATGTTTTAAAATCATATTAAATTTTATTTAATTATGCTTCTAGTCCTTTCTGTATGTTATTCTATTCTTTGTTTTATGATGTCTGTGCATTAACTATATGCATCTATATAAAACTACTTTTATTTTATTTAAACTCACAATAACCAGGAGGCCATCTGCCAAAAGTCTATTGGAATCTCCATATTTCCCTTCAACAGTGAAGTCTGTCTACTTGTTTACTGCCCCTCTTCAACTTATGGTGAAAGATGGATCCCGACTGCATTATGCGGCAAATTTTGCAAAGCAAGGAGCACTGAAAGCAATGGGAACTCTTGCAGCTGAAATGTGTGCTCCATACTGTTTACCACTTGCTGTAGCTCCTTTGTCTGACTCTGAAGCTGAATGGGCTTACATACTGCTGAAAGAATTCATAAAATGTTTGACTCCAGAAGCAGTAAAGGCATCAGTATTGCCTGCTATCCAGAAGATTCTGCAGGCTAGTTATGAACTTTATTCCTTTGCACTTGCTTCTATATGGAACTATCATATATGGCTTCTTGCTGACAACCTAGTTCATTTCAGACCACAGGTTATTCTCATTTGAAGGTTTCTCTTCTTCAAGACTCATTTGTTCGAGAGATATGGAACCAAATTGGTAAACAAGCATATCTGGAAATAACACATCCTTTGGTCATATCAAATCTATACATTTCTCCCCACAAGAGTTCAGCAGCTGCTGCTTCTGTTCTGCTTATTTGCTCAAGTGAAGAGCTTGGTGTGCCTATCACAGTTCATCAGGTTAAACTATTTCTGTAATTATTGATTTTCTTCAGAAGGCAATAAAATTTGGCCATAGAATTTTGCAGGTAATACATAGATCCAATTTCTCTTTATAATTATAATAACAAACCTTTGATCTTTAATGTAGACGATCCTGCCTCTGATTCACTGCTTTGGCAAGGGACTATGCCCTGATGGAATTGATGTGCTGGTCAGAATTGGTAGTTACAATTCATTGATATCTGTTCTGGAAATGGCATGTTTAGCATATACATCACCGTCATTCTTTGACTTTTCAGGTGGTCTTTTGGGAGAGACCTTTATTGTCAGACAGATGCTACCTCTGCTTAAACATGTTGCTCATTCTTGTATTGGTGTTTCTTGTATGAATAAGCCAGAGCCTGTGCATAGCTGGAGTGGTTTAGCACTTATTGATTGTCTATTGACATTGGATGGTCTGGTAGCCTTCTTACCACGAGAAGCAGTTGTAAAAGACCTAATTGAAGTATGCACTTGGTTCTCAAATCCAAATCTTTGCAATTCATAGTCAACCATGGATGATGCTTTGATAAGTAATAATGCATCTTCTGTTATCATGCAGGATAAGAGTTGCCTACATGTTCTGGCACTTATGCAGACAAATATAGAGATTACAGTGCTTCAGGTGCTTTGAAATTTCTATCTCCATTTAACTGTCATACTTCTGTTTTGAAGAATTATACACAATAATAAAATGAGATTACATGTAGTAAGGGAATATGCAATTAAATTTTTATAGTTTTTTAACGTAAAAATAATGAGTTTATTATTGCTTCTTTTTTTTTTTTTTTTATAATTAGGGGAAGGGGGATTCAAACCCTGTTCTTTAGACAGGAGGATTATGCACCAACCAATGAGCCAAATGCTCAGGTGCATGAGTTTATTATTGTTGTCTTGCTAGAAGTTAAGTTTGTCTCTATAATGAAGCATCATGGAGCCACATGCTCAGTATGAAGCTACATGAAAAACACATTTTTCTAAGTACATCTAAGGAATAGGACAGTCTTTTCTTGCACAATTTCTCTGCTGGATGCTGGTCATTTAAAGGCATATGTGAAAGCCTTAGAATCTATAATCATTCTTCATTGAGCTTTTTTTTTTTTTTTTTTTTTTTTAATTTTTAAATTGGTGGTTAGGATTGGGGGTGTCTTTGAGGCAAAAAAGAATTAAACTTGTTACCTCTATTGTTTGTAATTAATTAGTTGGAAAAAGCTTAGTTTCTGTTGCTGTTGTTTTTTTTTATCATTTATGTTTAATAAGCTGTTTTGGTTCTAGACCTAATTTCATGCATCTGTTCTATGTCATGCATATCAAAAATGCCAGCCAGGTATTTCGAAGTTTTCATAATTTTATATGTGATGTACTGGTCAGGTTGCTGCTACAACTTTAATGGCAATATGTCAGCGGATTGGACCAGAGCTGACAGCAGTTCATGTCCTGCCTCAACTTAAGGAGCTTTTCGATGAGCTGGCCTTCTCACAAGAAAGTTTCTATGGATCTGGTTCTATTGGTAAAACCTCAAAGGTTTCAAAATCAAAAGTTAATGGAGAGTTTCAAATAGAGAGTCGCATGGATCTTGTGTGGGTGATAATATCTTCTCTCTAGTTAGAAGTGAGTTTGACATGAATCACTTTACCTCATCACATGTTCTTTCCTAAATGCAGGTTGCTTCTGTATCCTTCTTTTGCTTCTCTACTTGGAATTGAGAAACTTCGTCAGTGTTGTGCTACATGGTTGCTTCTTGAGCAATTTCTTCTACGTTTTCACAATTGGAAGGTATGGAGGCTTTGCTTTCCCAGAGTGGTGCAGGAATCAATTTTGTTGATTTGAAAATTCATTTAAAGTTCTCTACCATGCATAGATTTTTCATTTCATGTTTCTGAACATGTTATGATTCAGTGGGAATGTACAGGAGAATCATCTCGAAGTGTAGAGAATGTAGTTGCTAAAGTGCCTGCATTAAGCAAGGGGTCAACATCTGATTACAGTCCTGCTAAACTGTTACTTAATGGGGTCGGCTGGTCAATTCCACAATCACAAGGAATCAGAGGTGCCAAAAACTTGATGCCTCAGAGACGTTTGCCCAATGCTCATCAGAGTTCAGTCCAAACACATGAAACATCTTCAAACCATTTTAAAAGTGAACCGTGGTTTTGGTTCCCTAGTCCAGCTGCTAGCTGGGATGCCTCTGACCTCCTTGGACGCTTTGGGTGTCCCAAAGATGAATTTCCATGGAAGATAAGAGCATCTGTTTTATCCTCAGTTCGCGCACATCAAGGGGCATTGAGATCTTTAGCAGTTTGCCAAGATGAAAATATAGTTTTCACTGCAGGCATTGGTCTTGGGTTCAAAGGAACTGTTCAGAAGTGGGATTTGACAAGAATAAATTGTGTATCTGGATATTATGGTCATGAGGAGGTTGGTTGTTTCTCTAATTATGTTTCATTCTAAATAGACTCTTTCAGTTACACTCACAAAAGACAAATAAGTTATCCACAAGGGAGATTATAGTAAATACTAAACTGAATACTAATATTTAATGTTTTTGAATATGAATTTGCATTGATAACTTGACATATAAGAAGCTTTCATGATGTACTTTTACCACTACATTAGAAGTTGCCATGTTTCTGATAAGACATGGCTAGTAAGTTATGCTGACTGATATACTTTTACCAATTTGTTGAGTATTCAAGGTCATATTCGACAAACAATTGGTGAAAAAATTGTGAAGAGACTAAGTTCCTTTTACATGTCTATCTATGTTATTTATCTTAGCTTGTTGGATTTTCAGTTGTGGCATGATATATTCTTAGCTAAGCATGCTATACTTTTTGGTAATAATTGTGGCTATTTAAATTTCTCTAATTGCTTCTGGAACTTTCAGGTTGTAAATGACATATGTCTCTTGTCATTGAGTGGGAAAATAGCATCTTGTGATGGAACTATACATGTTTGGAATAGCCAAACAGGGAAGCTGATATCAGTATTCTCAGAACCATCCACAGATTCCCTGCATCTTGCAACCCCTTTATCTTCTCCATCAAAGATCAGTGCTGACCATGTTGATATGTTGAATTCGAACACATTATCAAGCGGAGTACTGACTAGTCCATTTGATGGAAGCTTGTACACTTGCATGCACTATTTAGAGCATGTTGAAAAGCTTGTAGTGGGCACCGGAAATGGTTCTCTTAGGTAGTTAGTTACTGTCAAGAGTGAGATAGTAATTGCTAAATTAAGCAGATATAGATGAATGAATCTTGTTCTAAAGCTCTTCTGTTGGTATACTTCTAAATGACACAGATTTATTGATGTTTCCCAAGGACGAAAGCTTCATTTATGGAAGGGTGAATTCAGTGAATCTGCTTTTCCTTCTCTTGTCTCTTCCATATGCTCTTGTGGGTCTGACAGAGAGCAAAGAAATGGAGGTTCTGCTTCATGGATTGCAGCTGGATTAAGTTCTGGTCACTGTCGGTTATTTGATGTGAGGAGTGGGAATGTTATTGCTTGCTGGAGGGCTCATGATGGATTTGTGACGAAGGTATATGCTTAATTTACCAAATTAGTGGGAGAAAGAACTAGTACTGGGAAATGAAATGAAGTTTTATTACATTCATATGCATGCAGTTGGCTGCCCCAGAGGAGCATTTACTTGTTTCCAGCTCCCTTGACAGGACTCTGAGAATTTGGGACTTGAGAAGGTAATCATGATGTTAGAAATTTGAAATGGAAATGTATGATGTTTCATTAGGAATACTTTGCAGCTGGGTTGGTATCTATTTATTCTGATTGCTTCAATCGTTTTCTATTGTTTCTCGCAGCAATTTACCTACACCTATCACTTTCAAAGGACATGGCGATGGTGTATCTGGTTTCTCTGTGTGGGGGCATGATGTTATTTCAATTTCCAGAAATAAGATTGGACTTTCCTCATTAGCTAAATCTGCTGATGAAGTATGTAAACAGCAATCCACTTTCTCACTTTGTTTCCTCATTAGACTCCTTTTGTGCTGAAGTATCTTTCCTATATATGGTAGTATGAATTTCCTCATTTGCTGCTATAAGAAGAAAAAGAGATCATCCCTTACTGACAGTGAAAAGTGATCTGGCAGGATGGGCAACATCGAATCATACCTCAAAAACTCTATTCCTCGGATCATGGAAGCAGAAACATGTCAGTGCTGTCCAGCATAAGCATAATACCCTTCTCAAGGCTGTTTCTAGTTGGAACAGAAGATGGTTATCTCAGAATCTGTTGTTAGATGGGGGGAGATGTTCCTTCTGATGAGTCACCAATCCCATGTCAAACCAAGAGAAGGAATGGGCTTTGCTTACTACTCTGTAATTATGTCTAAATGTATGATTTCTTATGAAAATTGAAAATTATTCTTTTTGGCAAATTCCTGGTCTCAATTCTCAATAAAAATCCCAGCTTTTTTCAGTACTATATATAAATTTATATATAAAATACCAAAACAAAAAAAAAAAAGGAGGTTTAGATCCTTCCTGCTCTGTCCCGCGTTTCCCTTGTTTTTGGTCTCCTTCTAAGTACAAAAGAAAAGTTTGGGTCCTTCTAATACAAACGAGTTAAAAGAAAATCGAAACTAGGTAAGGTGATGATGACGTCTTCTTCTGGTAAACAATCAGAGTCTGAGGCAGCTTCGAAAGCAGGTGCTGCTTCCGTTGAACACGGCGTTGGCGGCGTGCAAGTCACGACTTTCTCAGAGCTCGTGGATGATGTCACCCTCCACTTTCAGATCATTCGCCTCCCTAAGCAGGTATTTCTATCTATGGGTTCACTTTTGATTTCATCTAAATTTCTTAATCGATACTTGCTGCTATTAACCTGTGCAGATTTCTTCGCGAATCACGTTTTTTTACTAACTTATTTGATAGATATTTGCATGGATTGGCTGTAACTCTGCTAAATTCGGTGACTTGTATGCCGCCGCTCCTACACGACCTGTAAGAAGTTTGGCTGCTACTTCAATTGATAAAATCCTGTTTTTGGCTTTTGCCCTTGGGGATTACTTTTAAACCAAATTAATGGCTATGAACAGAGTAATAGTGTGAGCGTGGCTTCCATTCTTGGAGGTGCTTCAGACAACACTGGCTCTGGGATCGCTCGACGATTAGGTCCATTTCTTTAATTTTAGAAACAATTCATTAATGCTAAGTTTGTTCTTCCGGGACGGGATGAATTCAAAACAAATTGACAATTTTTGCAGTGATGAAGACTGGTCTCAATGTAATCGTGGCTTGCAATATGCCAAAGAATAGCCCCATGCTTGAGGTTTTTGCTCTCTCTCTCTTGTTGCCAATGCATATCAACTGCTCATTGACATTTAATTTAAGCATCATCTGATCTAGACAGGTTGATCTTCCTGTTCATTATCATCATTTTGTTCCCCTTTTCTTTCTGCAGGCAAATGCTGAAAAGAAGTTGGTGGAGAAGCTGATTGCCCTGGGCCACTCAAGGCCCAAATCTCCAGGGCCAGGGTTGTCTTCATAGGGAGAAACAACTCTGTTCCATATGTGCATTGTAGCAGCAACCCAATAGATGATATTAGTCTTACGATGTAGAATCAGTTACTGGATCCTTTGTTTAACTCATTTTATTGATCCAGAAGATAAACACCACCAAAACATAGTGGGCCTGGCTGTGAGTCCTCGGACGGTGTTGATGTAAGCTTTTGTGCTATGTTTTGTGCTTTGATTCTCATGTCAGAAACAGAATTAATTTTGTGGGATTGATGTTGCTACTTTTCTGATTAAGTTTGTTACGGGTAATTGATTCCAAGTTTGCTGTTGAACATCATGCCATTCTCAGCTTTCAAAGTCTATCAGTCATATGCCAACATTGACTGCAAAATGGAAACTTGGGCCTTCAGTAGGGTTGAGCCCTGGTTCTCAACAATCAAGGATTTTGTCACTTGTAGGCAAGGCAAGACAGCACGTATGAGTGCTCAGGGAGTCGAAGAATCGCAAGTCTTCTTTTCCTAACCTTAAAGCGTAGACCTTGAACGAAGGCTTTGGGAGATTGAACTTGTAGACGTTTGCAATTTTTAATGTTAAAACACTCAACAGCTCACTTTCAATAGGTCATTAAGAAATTTTTAAGAATACCCTAAAAGCAGTCATCAAGAAACATTTTTTTTCTGCTAGTAAAAAGAATGAATTCATTTAATTAACTAGAACTAGAATGTCGTTGGAATATTTGAAATAAATAACCCAGGAACACTTTGACTTTCTAATTGATGAAATATAAATAATCTAATTCAGCCATTGCAGTCCAACTGCCTATGAAATGAGAACAAACACAGGAAGAATTCCCATTATATGACACTTGTAACAAATCCAGCAAGCATTTTGCTTTATTCTCATTTCACTGGATTGCAGAGCATGCAAGGGAAAGGTACATGGTATATTCTCATTTTCGTTTGGAAACCTTAATGACTTGGATGCTTGATCTTTCATTCAGCAAGCAGAGAATGGATGCTTGTTGATTCATCACAACGATCCTCTACAAGCAAAGGATAAGAGTCGAACCCTTAGAAAAACCTTTTTAAGTTTGGAATAACAATTTCTAGGGTCTCCTTGTTTGTATATATAGCAACCCTTATTTGATTCAACCAGGCTGTGCCTAAGAATTTATTGCCCAAAGTTCTTTCTCCCATGGCTAACCCCATCTCCAGCAACCTGGACGGTAGCTATCTTAATTTACGTGTTTGTCTATGATTTTGTGAATGCAATACCTGGTTCAGTAGTACTGTTATATCAATGATACTTTTTTGAACAAAATTTATATTTATGGTCGCAGAAGTTGCAAGATCTATATCAGAGGCAGCACCGAGCCATTACACACTAAAGATACAGTCATTTTCGTTACTTACAAAGAATGACATAGACAAATATGAATCTGGAGAGTTTGAAGCTGGTGGATACAAATGGTATGTTAATTTCCTTATAGTATGTTTATGTTTACGGGGTAGTCTTAGTTAGCATTAGCAATTAACCTCTTCTTTTTCTACGTGGGAGCTGCCCTAGCCGAGCTTTATTAGTATTTTTTCTGTGCTTACAGGAAACTGGTCCTGCACCCAGGAGGGAACAAAAGCAGGAATGTGAAAGAGCACCTTTCTTTCTACTTGACGTTCGCTGATGTTAGTTCTCTCTTTCGTAATAACTGGGAGGTCCACGCTTATTTCCGGTTGTTCTTGCTTGATCAGCGCAACGACAACTACTTGATAGTTCATGGTATTAATCCCATGCATGCAGCTTTATTTGTTACAGTTTCGGAATAAACTTTTTTTTTTAAATCTGATTCTTTTTGCCATGGCTAGATGCCACGGGAAAAGCCAGGCGGTTTCACAGATTAAATTATCAATGGGGATTCGATCAGTTCATCCCAATTAGAACGTTAAATGATGTTTCGAATGGATACCTCCTGGATGACTCTTGTGTATTTGGAGCTGAAGTGTTTGTTACCAAGGAAACGAGCTCCGGAAAAGGAGAATGCTTGTCAATGGTAAAAGATGCCATCAGCTCCAAGCATGTTTGGAAGATTGAAAACTTTTCCAAATTAGAGTCAGAATACCACGAATCACAGGAATTTTTTGCTGGCGATCAGAAATGGTATCCATTAATAAGATAATTTTTTCTTCTTGTCCTATCTGATATTCTAGAGATTCAAGTTCAACTTTCGGGGGCTTTTCCTTCATTCAAAGTTTCACCTTTCCTCTTCCTGATGCAGGAAAATACAGCTTTATCCAAAAGGAAGACGACATGCATCAGGCAGTCATGTCTCCCTGTATTTGACTTTGGCAGATCCAGCAACTCTTACGGCTGCTTCTAAAATATTTGCAGAGTTCACTTTGCGTATCCAGGATCAGCAACAGGGCAGGCACATTGCTGGAAAAGGTATAAAAGCTCAAATTATCTCATAATAACCTCCATCAAATAGGTCTTAAAATTTGCTTTGTCCTGCAGTAAATCACTGGTTTAGTGCCTCAAGCCAAGAAAGTGGGTGGGCAAAATTTGCTTCCTTGGTGTACTTCCATCATTCAGGCACTGGCTGCCTAGTGAAGGATATCTGCATTGTGGAAGCAGAGGTGACCGTCCATGCAATTGCTAATTCATTGTAACTAATGTTTGCTATAAGAAAATTCAAGGTGTAAAATTTGTATTGCAATGTCATAAACGGAAATTGACAATGAATTTGAGGGCCATATGCCCCCCTTTTCTCCCTCTGGATCCAATCCTCCATTATGAGTTCTGGCTTCGTATAATTGGGACAAAAACTATATAAACCAAAACCAAACAGAAAGGTTAAGGACCTTCGTAAAGTCACGACACTTACTTGGTTGGCACCAATAATTGGGAAACAAATAAGACAGAAAAGCACCTACAGCCGTAATCTCGTGAGAATTTTATTAAGCCTGGCAAAAGCCATGGAAACTGGAAAGGAATGACAGAACAGATCCATAGTGGATCCGCTCCTAGATACAGCTCCCAACACCTTGCAGAACTGGCAGTACGAAAATAAAAAACACACAAGTCAGGGGCCACCGAATAAGAAGCCTACAAATGCGTGGCCATCCAATGGGAAACATATGAGAATAATACTGCCCCTATTCCATGCATAGATATTTGCATATCATGTTTCTGAACATGTTATGATTCAGAGGGAATACATATACAGGAGAACCATCTCGAGGTGGTGTAGGTGTAGAGGATGTAAATGCTAAAGTGCCAGCACTAATTAAGCAAGGGGTAAACATCTGATTACAGTCCTGCCAAACCCTAAACTTTAATTTACCACATTTATAAACTTTAAATTCACGACAAGACTATAGAGAAATAATTTTATGG
Organism: Theobroma grandiflorum; assembly: GCA_036013995.1. Lineage (NCBI taxonomy): Eukaryota > Viridiplantae > Streptophyta > Magnoliopsida > Malvales > Malvaceae > Theobroma > Theobroma grandiflorum. Next base: position 254,173 of record CP142132.1, on the reverse strand, counting down.
GCGTCAATGCAGTTGTTAATTAATCCATTGTAACTAATGTGTGCTACAAGAAAATTCACAAAAGCAAACAAAAAGATCAGAAAGGACATTTGTATAGCAACAAACTTGTCTCTTTTTTGGTGCATTATGCATTAGATTTGGAATGCATTAAGCAAACATAAAAAAGCAATGAAATTAGAGATGTATAGACACTCAATATTAAACTCGAAATAGCAGACAGTACAACTAAAGAATTCTTGATGGCCTTCACATTTTCAGCCTTAACGGCGTGTACCATAAAAGAAATAAATAAAATAAAAGAGTCATGATCAAATCTTTTATTCATTCAACAAAGAGCAAGAAGTTCTTACATCTACCCTTTGCCTAACCTAACCTAACCTACCCTAACCTAACAAAACAAATCATCAAATTCTACTAATTAAATCAAAAACAAAACTATCGAATCCTACATTTTCACAATTTCAAATTAAATTAAATTTCTACCGGTTATAATTGACTTGGACTGGAATTTGTAGCGCATTATCTCCCACCACAATATTATGCAAACCAGATGCCAAAAGCTTATAACCAGAGACATCAACAATGTTCAAGCTTTGACAAGCATTAAGCCCAAAGTTCACCTTCTTGCTCTCTTTTGCTTTTAAATAAACCCTTTCAAATCCAACTAGCTGCTTGATATGAGTTCCATTGATTTCTTTTGGAGGAACTGAGTAAACCATAACAACATCACTTCCATCTTTTTGTCCTATATTTTGTACTGTGACGTCAAACGCTATTTCATCCTGACATGATAAATCATCAATCGAGACTGAAGGACAATCTTGTTGATAAGTTTCATCCAAATAAGTTAAGTTATGACAATGTTGGAGTCTGTTCAATTTTATGTCGATAGACATTTCTTCAAATTTATGCTCATATGTGAAGTTTGTATAACTTAATCCATAACCAAAAGGATAAACTGTTGAGCCATTGAAGAACTTGTACGTTCTTCCAGGATAGTCACCAACTGGCCTTAAAGCCATGGATGTCATTGGCAGTTTATCAACATAGTTAGCCTCGTACCATGTAAGTGGCAACCTTCCTCCTGATCAAAGAAAATATATATATATATATACACACGATAGATATAAGTAAAAAATTAAGCATATATATGAGTACAAAAATAAGATGATGATTTAAAATGTTAGACCAAATAATAAAAAAAATTGAAAATTACCAGGATTGTAATTTCCGAAAGCAACATCAGCAATAGCACGACCACCTTGTTCACCAGGATATCCAGCCCATAAAATGGATTTGATTTTGGGGTTGATTTTAGCAAAAGAAATATCAACGACAGTGGCAGACATGATGACAAGAATAACTGGACCTTTCGAAGCTTCAGCAACTTCAGTGACTAGCTGAGTTTGATAACCAGGAAGGAGAAGATCTTTTCGATCAATCCATTCAGCCTCTAGGTCTAAATTTAACCCTACAAAAAGTAAAGTAGCATCCGCTTGTTTTGAGGCATTGACAGCAGAGTTTATCATGCTATCGTTCTGGCATTTCATTTCAGCACATCCCATTTCATAAGTCACTTGTCCAAATGCAGAGAAGCCCTCAAGTGGAGAAATGAACTTGCATGGAATACCTATATGCAAATTGAAAAGTGTAAATAAATATCTTTAGTTATTAATAACTAATAAATATAAGAAAAAGAGTTGCTAAAATTCGATCTGGTTACAACCTGCATAATTCCCAATCATTGCATCAGTCGCATTGGCATGTGGCCCGATGAGTGCTAGGGATTTAATCTCTGTAGCGTCTAATGGCAAAGTTTCATTATCATTCTTAAGAAGCACAATCCCTTGTCTAGCTGCTTCAGCTGCCAACTCAATATTTTCTTCTGAACATATGTCCTTTTTGCCAAGTGATTCCAACGCCGGAATTCCATCAAAAAACCCTAGTCTCATGAGTACTACATAAAGATAGTTGAGTGACTTGTCCATGTCAGCCTCTCTAACTTTTCCTTGACTCACTGCGCTCGGAAGATACTTGTAGGAATCTCCACAGTCCAAATCCATACCTGATCCATAATTAAATATTTTAGTTAGACAAGTCTATTTTACTTATATCTCTAATAATTGCATGCACTAAAATTAAGTGATAGGGATACAAGCCTGCTTTAAGCACTTGAGCTGTAGCATCTTCCCATGTGTCATCAAGCCATTTATGACTTTTCACGATTTCTGCAATGGAGTCACAATCTGCTACTACGTATCTGAAAACCAAAATATCATGATGAAAGACTAATTTTATGAAAATAAAGTCAAACATATGTTTAAGTTATTGAAATAAGTTTCATTGAATACCCATGCAAATTCCAGTCTTGTCTCACTAATTTTTTCAAAAGATAAGAATCAGCACAAGTTGGAATGCCATTGACACGATTAAAAGAACACATAACACTGCTAACATCGCCATCTTTGACACACATCTCAAAAGGTCTATTAAAAGTCTCCACCATATCTTGTTCAGCCACCTTCATAAAAAAATTACAATTAATCAATAAAAATTTTAAAAATTAAGATTAACGTAAATAATTATTTTTGGAATTTGAGAATAATCTAAAAATATACATATAACAAATGAAGGATACTACCTTTGCGTCAAAATGAAGTCGATCGAGACCAAGATAATTTTCAACATCATAAGCAGCGAAATGCTTACAACATGCAGAAACTTTGAGAGGTCTAGAATTAGGATCACTAGTGTTGTCTTGTCCTTCAATATCTTGCAACCCTCTTACGTAGTTAACCGCATACAGTCCAACCACAAATGGATCTTCTCCTGGTGTCTCCAGAGTTCTTCCCCATCTAGGATCTCTCACTACATTGATGTTAGGACTCCAAAATGTCAAACCTGCTCGTCCTAAATTATACATGGCTCTTGCTTCTGTTGACACAACCTGCATGTTCAATTATTTATATATAATGTCAGATAAATAAAAATACTAATTTATTGAACTAGTGAAGAAATATAGAAAGAATATATATATATATATATATAGTGAGTAAACAAATAATAGTCATTTAATTCATAAGTAAAATAAAATTTTGACCTGGCCGATGGTTTTCCAAAGTGTCTGATTGAAGGATGCGGTGGTAAGTATAACAGTTGGAAAACTTGTTGCGCTAGGAACAACCGAGTCAAACTTAGTGGAGCGTCCAGTATCAGCCACGCCATGTAGTGCCTCGGACCACCATTTGTATGGTGGTAATCCAATCCTTGGGATACCAACACTGGTGTTGTCTCCCATTTGCTCGGCCTTCTCAACCAAGCTCATACTATCCACCAGGTCCTTGGCCCTGACATCATATGGAAGAGATTTATCACAATATGCAAACTCATTCATATCCAACCCAAGCATTTCGAATCGAGCGGGGTCACAAACATGACCGAACTTGGGTAGTCCATCCTCAGCAAGACTTACATCTAGATTTAAGAAAACAAATGAGAAACAAAAAATAATATGAGAAAGGAGAAGCATAAACAAAGTTTTATTAGCCATTTGTTATGGTGTCTGCTATTGTTATCAAAGTAGAAAAAAGGACTCCCATATTTATACTCGTGTATTGCTATTCAAAAACAGATCATTGTTGAGAATATTTGTTGATTTAGAAGAGATATGCTGATTATATGATTGTTGAGATTATTTGTTGATTTGGATTGTGATATGTTAATTATTTCAAATGTTTTTCAGTTGAAGATTCTTTGAAAATCATTTAGTTAAGGTTTCCACATGCAGCAAGCAGCTAGATTTGTGACCAGGTCTTGTGTTTTTGACCTCACATGAGAAATACTTTTTTATAGATTATATAAACTTAATAATTTGAAATATCTTCGTGCATAATAATCGATTGAATTTGAAGTTTTACACTAACTCACACCTAATAAAAATTCTCCCAATCTAAAGTAAAAAGTAAAAAAAAAAAAAAAGCTAAATGTGAATAAAGGCCTCAAATAATTTGTTGTAGTATATGAACATATCGAGACGACATGATTAACTTTTAGTCAATGTATGAAAGGGAAGAGATATTGATGAAAATGTGATTGACATTTTTTGGATCGATCCAATTCACATACATAAAAAGAATAAAAGGTCTTGTAATCTTTTATTCACTCAAATAGTAATTTGTCCTTTCCTTGACCTAAAAAAAATTAATAAAACAAATCATAGTCTTACTAAATCACTGAACAAAATTATTTAATCCTACATTCTTATAGACTATAACTAACTTTTACGGGAATTGATATTACATTATCTCCCACTACAATTTTATGGGAACCAGATGGCAAAAGTCTATAACCCGAGACATCAACAATGTTCAAGCTCTGACAAGCATTAAGCACAAACTTGACATTCTTGCTCTCGTTTGCTTGTAAATAAAGCCTTTCAAATCCAACCAATTGCTTGATATGAGTTCCAGTGATTTCTTCCGGAGGAACCGAGTATACCAAAACAACATCACTTCCATCTCTGTGCCCAACATTCTGTACTGTGATTTCAAAAGCAATTTCATCATTACATGTTAAATCATCAATCACAACTGAAGGACAATCTTGCTTGTGATTTTTATCATTATAAGGCAGGTTGTGACAATGAATGAGTCTGTTCAATTTTATGTCAAGAGACATTTCTGTAGAATTGTACTCGTATTTGAAGCTTGTATAACTTAATCCATAACCAAAAGGATAAATTGTTGTGCCGTTGAAGAACTTGTAGGTTCTTCCCGGATACTTTCCAACTGGCCTTAAAGGCATGGATGTCATTGGCAATTTATCAACATAATTAGCATCGTACCATGTAAGTGGCAACCTCCCCCCTGATGAATGCAAATGAATGTGAGTTAGAAGCTAAGGATTCGAATAGAAGATGATACGTTAATTTTAAAGTATTAAGCCAAATAATAAAAAAATGACAAATACCAGGATTGTAGTTTCCGAAAACAACATCAGCAATAGCACGACCACCTTGTTCACCAGGATATCCAACCCATAAGATGGATTTGATTTTGGGGTTGATTTTAGCAAAAGAAATATCAAGTGCTGTGGCAGTCATGACGACAAGAATAACTGGACCTTTTGAAGCTTCAGCAACTTTATTAACTAGATGAGTTTGATAACCAGGAAGGAGAAGATTATCTCGATCACGCGATTCAGCCTCTACGTCTAAATTTAAGCCTACAAAAAGTAAAGTAGCATCTGCATTTTTGGCGACGTCGACGGCTGATTGCACCGTGGTGGTATAATTCGAGCATTTCACGTCACATCCCAATTCATAAGTTACTTGTCCTAATGCAGAAAAAGCCTCAAGTGGAGAAATGAACTTGCATGGAATACCTACATACACATTGAAAAATATATCTTTAATTAGTTAATTATAACTAACAAATATAAAAAATTTGCTAACGTAAAATAATTACCTGCGTAATTTCCTTTCATTACTTCAGTCGCATTGGCATGTGGCCCAATTAGTGCTAGAGATTTAAACTTCGCAGGGTCTAATGGCAAAGTTTCATTATCATTCTGAAGAAGCACAATCCCTTGTCTAGCTGCTTCAGCTGCTAATTCAGTATTTTCTTCTGAACATATGTCGTTTTTGCCAAGTGATTCTAAGGACGGAATTCCATCAAAAAATCCTAGCCTCATCAGTACCACATAAAGGTAATTGAGCGACTTGTCCATATCAGCCTCTCCAACTTTTCCTTGCTTCACAGCCTTTACAAGACTTTTGTAGGAATCTCCACAATCCAAATCCAAACCTAATTCGTAATTAAAAATTTCAATTAGTAATCTTTAAAAATGGATGCATTAAAAGTGATAGATAGGGATACAAGCCTGCTTTTAGCACTTGAGCCGAAGCTTCCTCCACTGTGTCATTAAGCCATTTTTGTCTTTCCACAATTTCTTTAATAGAATCACAATCTGATACTACATACCTGAAAAATGAAAATATCATGATGAAAGGCTAACTTTATGACAATAAAATCAAACAAATGTTTAAGTTATTGAAATAGGTTTCATTGAATATATACCCATGCAAATTCCAGTCTTCTCTGACTAATTTTTTCAAAAGATAGGAATCAGCACAAGTTGGAATGCTATTGACACGATTATAAGAGCACATAACACTACTAACATCACCATCTTTGACACACATCTCAAATGGTCTATTAAAAGTCTCTACCAAATCTTGTTCAGCCACCTTCAATTAAAAATTAACTTAATTAGTTATTTTTTTTAAATATAAAAATCATTTAAATATATAAATATAACAAATGAAAGATACCACCTTTGCATCAAAACGATATCGATCAAGACCATCATGATTATCAAGATCATAAGCAGCAAAATGCTTACAACATGCAGAAACTTTGAGAGGCCTAGAATTTGGATCACTAGTGTTCTCTTGTCCTTCAACATCTTGCAAGCCTCTTACATAGTTAACCGCATACAGTCCAACCACAAATGGGTCTTCTCCTGGTGTCTCCAGAGTTCTTCCCCATCTAGGATCTCTCACTACGTTGATGTTAGGACTCCAAAATGTTAATCCTGCTCGTCCTAGATTATACATTGCTCTTGCTTCGGTTGAAACAACCTGCATGCATATATAATTATAATTATATATCAAATAAATAAATAAATAAATATAGTAATAGATATAGATATATCCCAAGTAAAAGAAAATTTTGACCTTGCCAATAGTTTTCCAAAGTGTCTGATTGAAGGCCGCGGCGGTGAGAATAACAGTTGGAAAACTTGTTGCACCAGGAACAACCGAGTCAAAGCGAGTGCCGGGTCCAGTGTTAGAGACGCCATGTAGTGCCTCGGACCACCAATTGTATGGTGGTAATGCTATCCTTGGGATACCAACACTGGTGCCATGTCCCATTTGGTCGGCCTTCTCAGCCAAGGTCATTCGGTCTACTAGATCCTTGGCCCTAACCTCGTATGGAAGAGATTTATCACAAAATGCAAATTCAGCCATATCGAACCCAAGCATATTGAATCTATCGGGGTCACAAACATGCTTGAATTTAGGTACTCCCAGATCATCAATCAGACTTGCATTTAGATTTAAAGAAGAAACAACTGAGAAACAAAGCATACTATGAGAAAGAAGAAGGATAAATAACATTTTTTGAGCCATTGTTATGCTCTATTCTCCTAGCATATGAAAGTAATGATGGGCTCTCATATTTATACTCGTGCAGTATGGGCATCTATAATTAATTTGAAATTATCTTAATTATTATCCAAAGCAGATCGTTAGATGACATTATTTACTGATTAGATCGAATTGAGACGATAGATTGAGATGAATATCTTTTACAGAGTCGTAGAGCACATTTTTGCATTTGTTTTTTGGCCTAACCTAAAAGTAAGTTAACAAAAATATATCACTAATTAAATCCTACTTAAATCAGAAATAAATTAGACTGTTGAATCTTACAAAAATAAATTTCTAAGAATAAATTGGTAGGTTTTTTGCCGACTTCAGTTTTGTTCCTATTCCTAATTATCTCACACCTATTTGTGATTTTGGAAGCTCTTTGGTTAATTAATTATTTGTTTGGCAGATAATTAAATACTATCATGACGGGAGAGAAGTGATGATGGCTAAACTTCCTTGTAGATTGATATTATCAACTTAAAAAACTAACCAGGTGGATAGAAAACCAGATAAGAATTTATATCTTTAGCAGCTTCATATCGGGGTTGTAATGCTAGAGGGGAACGGACCTTTGATTATAAACAGAATTATATCCCGTTAAACAGAATTAATTAGCTGCAAATTGCAAGTATAAGTGTATGATAATGGGAATAAAATCTATGCTGTTTGCGTATAATCCAGTACAAAATTAACGTGTTTCTGTACACTTTCCCATATTAAGAGACAAGTATTTCTTTTCAAAAAAAAAAAAAAAAGAGAGAGACGAGTATTAGATTTCAGACCATGTCTTATGTTCTAGGCTTCATAATAATTCATACCCAGTGCTAATGGGCTAAATCAAAATAATTTGTGGGCACTTTCCATTGAAATATAACTGTTTTTTTTAATTTTAAAAAAGAAAGAAAAAATTGGTGAAGGATATTAAATAATGATCTTTATTATATCATGTTCTTAATGTTAATTTCATTTTTTTAATCGAAAACAAAATTTGTAGTACATGTAAAGACTAATTACGTGTTATGAGATTTATCTTTAAATAATTTTATTAAAAAATATAATTGTGATTCATTTGTTTAAAACTGTTTTATATTCAGTTGTTCTTACCATTTAGATATAATTAATGGTTAAAGTATTTATTTAGTCTCTATATTTAGATATTTTTTTCAATTTAATCCTTTTGCTTGAAAATGATATAATTTAATTTTTTAATTTTAAAAATTACATCAATTTAATCCATTTAATATTTTTCTTTTAAATTAATTATTTCTATAAAAATATCTTTTCCTCATTTGTTTTCCTTCTCCTCTTTATACTCTTTTTTTTCTCCTCTCACCTAAGACATAGTTTTGGCGAAAAATAATAAAATTAAAAAAAATAAAAAGAAGCAAAAGCAGGAATTAATCAAAAGCAAAGGCTTAGGTGTGTTTGGTGTGCTCGCTAGAATTCTCTACGCATTCTTTTGATGAAAAGAAACGAAGAGAAGAAGAGATTGACATGACTTTGTCACGTGACTTCATCTTAACATATTGACGTGATAGTGTCACATTGGCAACTTGATGACAATAATTCAAATAAAAAAAACATTATGATAATAGTCGAATGCATTTAAATTAATGATTTTTAACATTAAATTATTTATTGATTAGATCGAATTGAGATGAAATATCTTTGACTGAGTCAGCAACTTGCTAGGTCAAGTTCTTACACATTAATAAGCTAACCAAAACAAATCACTTAATCCTAGTTAAATGATGAGAAACAAAAGAAACACTGTGGAGTCCTACAAAAATAAAAATTAAGATTATATATATATAGTTATATATATGTTTATCAACACGTATATCCAAGTCAATTGGTAGGTTTTTGCGTCCAGGCTTCAAATTTGTTCCTATTCCTAATTATATTGTATTACAAATATTTGTTATTTTGGAAGGTCTTTGGTTAAATATTTGTTTGGCAGAAAAATAGTAGAAGTGATGATGGCTTGTAGATTGATGTTACCAAGTAAAAAAACCAACAAGGTGGATAGAAAACCAGGTTGGAGAAGATATATATATATATGTCCCATTAAACAGGATTAATTAATTAGCTAGGTGCAAATTATATATATGTCTAAGTCTATGATATTTGGAATCAAATCTATGCTGTTTATTTGATATCATAATAATCACTTGTTTTAAATTAAAAACCTTCAAATTTCATTGCCGAGACAAAATAATTAATTCTGGTTTGGTACACCAAAGTAACTGTTTAATAGCCATATATAGAAGAGAAGAAATTCTGGTTTTCTTTCTTTCTTTCTTTTCAATTTCATTTTGGGAGATTAGGTTTGCTGCTACACAAGTCATCGAGCATGTTCCATAAAGAAAATAGATTAAATGTTTTATTCACTGAAGAGAAACAACGCATTTGTCTTAAAAAAAAAATTAATAAACCAAATCATAAAGTTATACTAAATCAATAGCAAACAGCAGCACGAAAAAGGAAACTCCATCAGCATCCCCCACGCATTTGAACATAGCCACCAACAATCCCCGGCCCAAAGGAAAAACACCAGCAGCCATAACTCAATAATTTGGACAACTGTTGAATGCACAGCAAGATCAAATTAAGAAACTAAAATTAATCACTTCTAACCTTGAAGTATACCTAATTGAAAACTAAAACAAAATTAATTAAGAAAAAAACTTATACCTCGGACAATTTATCCCACGACAGAGTATTGGAATACAAATTTCATAATGCTTGCCGCATTAAGTTATAAGCACAGAGAGATAAAATCTTTTATTTACTCAAAGCAACTTACTGAAGTAAGTTCTTACATTTAAACATTATCTAAATGGAAATCGAAAAAATAAATTTCTAAAGCTTACCTAATCATAAAACAAGATTATCAAATCTTACATTCTTACAATTCAAAACTAAGCTACTATCGATTATAGCTAATTTTGATTGGAATTGATATCGCATTATCTCCCACTACAATTTTATGCAAACCAGATGGTAAAAGCCTATAACCAGAGACATCAACAATGTTCAAGCTTTGACAAACATTAAGCACAAACTTGACATTGACGCTCTCATTTGCTTGTAAATAAACCCTTTCAAATCCAACCACTTGCTTAAAAGGAGTTCCAACAATTCCTTCTGGAGGGACAGAGTATACCAAAACAGCATCACTTCCATCTCTATTCCCCACATTTTGTACCGTGATTTCAAAGGTAATTTCATCATTACATGTTAAATCATCAATCCGAACTGAAGAACAATTTTGCTTGTACTTTGTATCATCATAAGACAAGTCCTGACAATGTTGAAGTCTATTCAATTTTATGTCGAGAGACATATTTGCAGAATTATACTCGTATTTGAAGCTCGTATAACTTAATCCATAACCAAAAGGGTAAACTGTTGAGCCATTGAAGAACTTGTACGTTCTTCCAGGATAGTCTCTGACTGGCCTTAAAGCCATGGATGTCATTGGCAATTTATCAACATAGTTATTCTCGTACCATGTAATTGGCAACCTTCCTCCTGATTAATGCAAATGCATGTATAATAGACACAGGTTAGAAATTAAGCATTTGAATATATGTAAGATCCAGAATATTATAACTTAATTTTAAATTATTAAGCCATATAATAAAAAAATTGAAAATTACCAGGATTGTATTTTCCGAAAACAACTTCAGCAATAGCACGACCACCTTGTTCGCCAGGATATCCAACCCATAAGATGGATTTGATTTTGGGGTTGGTTTTAGCAAAAGAAATATCAATTCCAGTGGCAGCCATGATGACAAGAATAACTGGACCTTTTGAAGCTTCAGCAGCTTTATTGACTAGAAGAGTTTGATTAGCAGGAAGGAGAAGATCTTTTCGATCACGCCATTCAGCCTCTATGGCTGTACTTAACCCTACAAAAAGAAAAGTAACATCTGCATTTTTGGCTATATCGACGGCTGATTGTATGGTGGCATCATTCGGGCATTTCACGTCAAGACATCCCAATTCATAAGTCACTTGTCCAAATGCAGAAAAACCCTCAACTGGAGTAATAAACTTGCATGGAAACCCTACAGACAAATTGAAAAGTGTATATAAAAATCTTTAGTTAAATAAAACAAGTATAAAAAATTGGCTAATGTTGGATCAAGGTACAACCTGCGTAATTTCCTTTCATTACATCAGTCGCATTGGCATGTGGCCCAATCAGTGCAAAAGATTTGAACTTTGCAGGGTCTAATGGCAAAGTTTCATTATCATTCTGAAGAAGCACAATCCCTTCCCTGGCTGCTTCAGCTGCCAATTCGATATTTTCTTTTGTGCACATATCTTTTTTGCCAAGTGATGCCAAAGACGGAATTCCATCAAACCACCCAAGCCTCATCAATACTACGTAAAGGTAGTTGAGTGACTTGTCCATATCTGCCTCTTTAACTAACCCTTGCTTCACTGCGTCTACAAGCTTCAGGTAGGACTTTCCGCAATCCAAATCCATACCTAATTCATAATTAAAAAATTTTACTTAGTATATCGATTAATAAGGTCCAGTCTATTTTACTTAAATCTCTAAAAATGGATGCATTAAAAGTGATAGATAGGGATACAAGCCTGCTTTTAGCACTTGAGCCGAAGCTTCTTCCACTGTGTCATTTAGCCATTTATGATTCGTCACAATTTCTTGGACAGAATCACAATCTGCTACTACATATCTAAAACAAAACAAAAAATTATGTTAAAAGATTAATTTTATTTAAAAAATTAATATTGATAAATTATAAAAATAAATTTCATTAAATACCCATGTAAACTCCAATCATTTCTGACTAATTTCTTCAAAAGATAGGCATCAGCACAAGTTGGAATGCCATTGACACGATTAAAAGAGCACATAACGCTACTAACATCACCATCTTTGACACACATCTCAAATGGTCTATTAAAAGTCTCCACCATATCTTGTTCAGTCACCTTCATAAAAAAAAATTAAATACAACAAATTAATAACAATTTTAGAAATTAGGATTAACTTAATTAGTTATTTTTTTATTATATATATATATTAAAGTCATATAGAAAATAAAAACATATAAAAAAAAATGAAAGATTAACACCTTTGCATCAAATTCAAGTCGCCTAACACCTTGAAATTCTTCAAGATCATAAGCAGCAAAATGCTTACAACATGCAGAAACTTTGAGAGGCCTAGAATTAGGATCACTAGTGTTCTCTTGTCCTTCTATATCTTGCAGGCCTCTTACATAGTTAACCCCATAAACTCCAACGACATAGGGATCTTCGCCCGGTGTCTCCAGAGTTCTTCCCCATCTAGGATCTCTCACTACATTGATGACAGGACTCCAAAATGTTAAACCCGCTCGTCCTAGATTATGCATTGCTCTTGCCTCTGTTGAAACAACCTGCATGCATATATAATCGTTTAATATATAAAAATTATTAATTTATTGAAATAGATAGTACAAAAATAGAGAAAGAATAAATATATAGTGAGAAATACAAAATAATGTTGTTAAAATTAATATATAGACATTTAATTCGTAAGTAAAATAAATAAAAATATTTTTACCTGGCCGATGGTTTTCCAGAGTGTCTTATTGAAGGATGCGGTGGTGAGAATAACATTTGGAAAAACTGTTGCACTAGGAACAAACGAGTCAAAGTGAGTACCGTCCCCAGTTTCAGCCACGCCATGTAGTGCCTCGGACCACCATTTGTAATGCGGCAATCCAATCCTTGGGATGTCCACACTACTGTTATCAGTCATTTGCTGGGCCTTCTCAACCAAGGTCAGACGATCCACCAGGTCCTTGGCCCTCACATCATATGGGAGAGATTTATCACAATATGCAAATTGAGCCATATCCAACCCAAGTATGTTGAATCTTTCGGGGTCACAAACATAAATGAACCTAGGTATTCCCTTGTCATCAACCAGACTTGCATTTAGATTTGATGAAGAAGCAACTGAGAAACAAAGAACAATATGACAAAGAAGAACCATAAATAACGTCATTTTCTTGGCCATTCTTACGCTCCCTTCAACTACCATGAAAGTGAAAAATTAGCTCCCATATTTATACTCGTTCAGTGTGAGATAATCAATTTGAAATTACTTTAATTATCATCCAAAAACAGATTGCTGATGAAATTAGTTACTGATTTAGATTGGATTGAGATGATGGATAAGTATGACCAGTTGATAATTTCGTCTTAATTTTTCCTCTGAGCTCCATCTTGTGATTAGAATATATATATAGAGCAATTAATGTTTGTACTTTTAAACAGCTAATTAAATAGATGACAAATCCCTGAGGGCCACTTATTTGGTCAGCCCCAGATTAAGATAATCACAATCATTTATCCAAAACAAATTATTATACTAATTAAGTTAATTGCTAGCACAACATCCTCTACCAGTTTTTCTTGAATTATCTTACTAATCAGTAACCATCAAAACAATTGTTTCTTATTATCAGCTACAAGCAAATACGATATCCTTATCCAATAGATTAAAGGAAAAAACAAAATTCTTAGCTAATCCAATTATGAATTAAAAGATACATGCATTCCCATTGGCATCTTAACATGGCAGTGCCATCATGCATCATGAAAGCTTATTTAGAATTAAGAAAACAGAAAAGCCTATTTAGTTTCAACTAAGCTTAGTGAGTTTGGTCCCTTTAAGAGCAAGGGAGGTATTAGAATTTGACTAGGATTGGGGTTGGTAATTGGTAACATCAAATTAAGTGGTGATGGCCGAGGTCTAAGAATGCAACATCCCATCATCATCTCACCAACCCACCCACAGCCCACAGCCCACATTAAAAGGCAAACCCATATTATATTTTGTCCATATATATATTAAATTAAAATAATGTCATCAAAAAACTACTCAAGTTATGTCCTCCCATGTAGAACAAATATAAGTTTTTGCTCCTATCCTACTGCCTAAACCATTTTTTTTTTTAATTTTTGGATGACACACATTGCTGGTTTGTTGGTGATTTAAGGAGTAAATAAAGATAAAATGGCAACTGAAGTTTGATATCCCATAATTTGAGACATATGATACAATTAGTGATACATGTGATTATCTCATGTAAGTGCATAAATCAATAATTAACGACCACAAGATGGAAAAAGGCTTTGAATTCATAATGGGATGAATGGTCCAAAGCGTGGTTGGTGTAGTACTTTAGTAGCAGAATTTAGAAAACAAAAGTCAAGGGAAAAGATACAGCGATGAACAGGCTGAGGTTGGTGTGGGATTTCAACCCCCAACGCAAGTGAAAAACCGCGTCACACTTGTGTCATTTCTTCTCACCCACCGACTCCGACTCGGCTGCCAACTCCTCCTTTCCAAGTAGAGACGCAACACCAACACGTGCCACATTTACGCGGGGGTTTCATCAACGGCTCACATTCAGCTCTTTGGGTTACTATCAGCCCTCAGATTCAAATCTCACCCGACACCCTATGAATCTAGCCTAGATTACGCTTCCGGGGGTTCCCTTACATTGCCCTATATATCCCCTTTCGGGCTCAAGGTTAGAACTCGCCTAGCACCCTCTCCTCTTATTTCGTTCTTACATTCTATTTCGACTTAGGGTCCCGAAGCAAGCGGTACCCTCTCTCTGTCTTCATCTCTCTTACATTGCATTCCAGGTTAGAGTAGCACCACTCTTTTTTTTTTTGTTCAATCACTCTCTTCTGTTTCTGCTCACTTGTTATGGTATTGGTATTTGTTTGTGTATGTGGGTCATTTCCAAGTTAATGTTTTTCCTATGAAATACTAAATCTTTGCTATTTCGGGTTTGGGTTTTAACTACTGGGTGTTTCCTATGTCTCTATGCTTTAGTACTGTGAAGTCGATGCTTTAGTGTTGCAGATCTAGTAGTCCATTTATTTTATGTTGGGAATTAGTCATTTCTTCTGGAAATTGGATTTGTTACCGGTATGATTTAGCACATTTGTTAGTCAAATTAAAGAGTATATAAAATTGGTTTTGCAGAATTCAAGAAATGGAGACCTTCCTATTCACCTCGGAGTCAGTGAACGAGGGACATCCGGACAAGCTCTGTGATCAGATCTCTGACGCAGTCCTCGATGCCTGCTTGTCACAGGACCCCGACAGCAAGGTCGCCTGCGAGACCTGCACCAAGACCAACATGGTCATGGTCTTTGGTGAGATCACTACCGAAGCCAACGTTGACTACGAGAAGATCGTGCGTGACACCTGCCGTGGCATCGGTTTCACGTCTGATGACGTGGGTCTCGATGCTGACAACTGCAAAGTGCTAGTTAACATTGAGCAACAGAGCCCTGATATTGCCCAGGGTGTTCATGGCCATCTCACTAAGCGCCCTGAGGAAATTGGTGCTGGTGATCAGGGCCATATGTTTGGCTACGCCACTGATGAGACTCCTGAATTGATGCCTCTGAGCCATGTTTTGGCAACCAAGCTTGGTGCTCGCCTCACTGAAGTGCGCAAAAATGGAACTTGCCCTTGGCTCAGGCCTGATGGCAAGACTCAAGTCACCGTTGAGTATTACAACGATAAGGGTGCCATGGTACCTGTTCGTGTGCACACTGTGCTTATCTCCACTCAGCATGATGAGACCGTCACTAATGATGAGATTGCCGCTGATTTGAAGGAGCATGTCATCAAGCCGGTTATTCCTGGCAAGTATCTTGATGAGAAGACTATTTTCCACCTTAATCCATCTGGGCGTTTTGTCATTGGAGGTCCTCATGGTGATGCTGGTCTCACTGGTCGTAAGATCATTATTGATACATATGGAGGATGGGGTGCTCACGGCGGTGGTGCTTTCTCTGGGAAGGACCCTACCAAGGTGGATAGGAGCGGTGCTTACATCGTCAGGCAGGCTGCAAAGAGCATTGTTGCTAATGGGCTTGCTAGGAGGTGCATTGTGCAGGTTTCCTATGCCATTGGTGTGCCTGAGCCTTTGTCTGTATTCGTAGACACTTACGGTACTGGAAAGATCCCAGACAAGGAAATTCTGAAGATCGTGAAGGAGAACTTCGATTTCAGACCTGGAATGATTTCTATCAATCTTGATCTTAAGAGGGGTGGCAATGGCAGGTTTTTGAAGACTGCTGCCTATGGGCATTTTGGTCGGGATGACCCAGACTTCACATGGGAGGTTGTCAAGCCACTCAAGTGGGACAAGGCCCAGGCATAATTGAAGTTTCTTCAATTATTTATGGGCATTTTTGTCATTTTACGCTTGATTGATTGGCTGGTGCTCTATACCATTCGAGTCTGCCTTGTCACAATTTACTTCATTTTTGTTTGTTTTCATGTGTTCTTTTGAAATTTCATTAGATTTATATTTATAATAATTATTAAAAATGAGAGATGATGAGTGAAATACCAATGGGAAGATTATGTACTCTCACAGTTGTATGTTATTGCTGTTTAAAGATAATAACATAAAACATGAATTAATTGGCAGCAGAGGTGCAGCAGCATGAAAAATTCTCTGTCCTGTGTCAATGGATAGCATTGGAGATTAATTTTTCGCGACTGATTTGTAATCAGCTCTGTTAGCCTGTGTTTTAAAACTTAGGATTGTTAGTTGTTTTGTGTTCCTCGTGGCCATACTTGCCTATGACGATGTAGATGCAGCATGAATACATGATGCCAGTTGTTCTTCTGTCGGTGATCTAAGCTAGGATTTGATTGTTCGGTGTGTAAGGAAGAAATCAGTCTATCTGTGGCCTGCAGGGCTGGAAAAGACGGATTCTCGAATGCAACTCCTTCCCTGCCTTGGTACCTGTTCTAGGCCCACAAGGCAAGCCCCTGCTGTAATCTGGTTTATTTCAGACAAATGCACATGATATTCGAACTTGGACTTCAACATTAAACTTCTTTCTGGCCTCTTTGGGGCTAGTAAGAAAGATTCTTGCGGCGTGAGATCCATACCATACCCACATGAAAGGCCGAGATGGCTGGTTCATTCCATAAGCAAGACCTGTCCCTGTGTAGACTGTTTTTGTTTTAACTTGATGCTACGGACACGACGTGCCGTCAATTGATCAAGTATTTTGAGAGCTTTTATCTGCTTATAGTGCTCCTAAGACACGATTGCTTCTAGTGTCGTATATTTGCTTGCATCAGGTGTCTTGCATCCCCATGTATCATTGGTGCCTTTAGTTAACGAAGTGAGCATATTTCACTAACAAAAGAGTCACATCAGAGTCTGGATTTACACCATCTTTTACTTTCCTTTTGTTTAATTGCATCAAATTGGAAAACTACTCTTTGAGAAAAGCATAGTTCAGGACAAAAGAGCAATAGTTTTAGTGGGCATTTTGGCCCACATACTGAAAGAACAGAAAAACAATATGTTCACATTTTAAAATATTTCTAGTAATACAACTTCTTCTAATCAGTTTCCAAGCCCATATATCCCCTCTCCAAGTAGCACCTATTGAAGAAATAAGGTTATATCCTCAACAGTTTTACTTGTAACTTCAGGATTGCTCCACAGAAATGAAAGTCAGTCAAGATATCTGGCTTGACTAGCAGATAACCCTGATAAAACCTGTAGACAGAAAATTAGAATATGACACTGATATTGGCCAAAAAGATAGTATTTAATGGAATGTCCCTTTAGTCCACCTACTGCAACGTCATCTATTTTGACTGCTCAGAAACGATTAGTTGATCCACCTGCTAATCTTATGGAGTCCCCACTTTCTTTGAAGATCAAAGACTTAATCTCTTGGTTATTTATAAGTTAGTATGATTATAGAAAAATCTTAAGCAATTTAAGAAAGCCTCTATGAACTTGGGAGTAAAGCGAAATGTGAAAGGGGGGTGGGTTTCTCCATTGTTAAAGGATCTCATAAAGAAGAGGAGTCCTTTTTCTTCTTTTCTATCTTTTCCTCCTTTCCTTTGTGTTTTCATTTATGGGGTTAACCTTTGTTTCTGTTGTCGCTGCTTTGGCCAGCCAAAAGCTCTTTGGGGACAATATTAAGACGAATCCACTAGGCAATAGCTCTTTGGGGTTTAGTGCCTATCAACTATCTCATCAATTAAATTATTTAAGTACTAACCCTGCTCAAATCAATTATTCATATTCCCAAAGGGAACTGGCTTGCCTTGCATGTTCTTCCAAGTCCAAGTGAGTAAGAAGAAGAAAAAGTTTTGATATGAGCACGGGTTCCATAATGGAGGAGGAAAAGGAAGTCCAATTGCAGTGGGCTGCAATTGAAAAACTTCCAACATTCAAACGAATTAGAACTTCACTGTTTGATATTAATCATGGAAGTGAACAAGGAAATGGTGAAATAGAATCGGAAGGCAAGAGGGTGACTGATGTTACAAAGCTTGGGGCCGTTGAAAGGCAACTTTTCATTGAGAAGCTTATCAAGCACATTGAGAATGACAATCTTCAGCTGCTGCGCAAGATAAGGGAAAGGATTGACAGGTATTTCTGTTTCCAGGATGTAATAAATTTAAGTAGCTGCTATACTATACTATACTATACTATATATGTGAAAGAAATCCAGAAAAGCCAGCTGACAAATATATTGGCGGTTGATCACTAACCTCTATGATGATGCCACATCCAAATAAGCAAAACGTTCACTCGAATTCTTTTTAAAATGATCAACCTTGGGGGTTCATGCAAGCTGATATTTGACCATTAATTACTTAGTTGACTGTTTCATTCTTTTCGTAATTTGAACTATTTTTTAGCTGAGTGTATGCAATATCAATATGTGCATTATGGTGTTAAATTGACAAAGTAATTTCTTACAGAGTAAATGTCAAACTACCGACTGTGGAGGTCCGATACAAAAATCTGTCCATTGAAGCAGAGTGTGAGATTGTTCAGGGGAAGCCTCTCCCTACACTGTGGAACTCTCTAGTTAGCTCATTATCAGTAAGTACATAGCTTTTCTGCTCTCATACTGTTAAATTTATGATCCCCTTGATGGAACCTTATGATGGAACCTTATGTTTT
Source organism: Theobroma grandiflorum (assembly GCA_036013995.1). NCBI lineage: Eukaryota > Viridiplantae > Streptophyta > Magnoliopsida > Malvales > Malvaceae > Theobroma > Theobroma grandiflorum. The sequence goes on along the minus strand of CP142132.1, from coordinate 234,937 downwards.
GAATTAAAGAGATGAGTTTTGAAAGAAACTAGGTTATTCATCAAGAACACTTCTTTTATGCTATACCAAACAGCTAAAACTTTTGTCCCAACAGTTTAGTGGATTTATGATATATTCATTTGAACAGATTTTTACAAAGATGACAAAGGTCAAGCTTCAGGAAGCCAAAAGGATCATTCTAAGAGATGTCAGTGGCATCGTCAAGCCATCAAGGTAATGTGGATTGCATGATTGGAGAAGATTTCCATTTGAACTGAGGACTACTATATGTCATGTAGTAGCTTATGTAGTGAAGATTTTCAAGATTATCATTCTTTCTTTCAATATAGAAAGAATATACTGCTGTTTTATTAGCATAATATCAGACAGACAACAAAATTTTGCATAAAGTAGATCTAAATTGATCCAATTTGTCACCAGGCGAAGTTCTTTAAATAAGAAGCCAAGTGTTTTTGAAGAACTATCAGAAGTTTGAGCATTTATATAAAGCAAATAAAAGGTTTTCACTCATGAAGGGCTTGTTTGATGCAGGCTTACTCTTCTTCTTGGACCTCCAGGTTGTGGGAAAACCACATTATTGCTGGCTCTAGCAGGAAAGTTAGACCAATCCCTCAAGGTTGCCATTTCATCCTACCAACAATTAACTGATCAAAATCAAAGTCCAGATTTAAGGGTTTTTGTTTTATTTATATTTTTATTAATAGTAATGTAGTACAATTCCATATATCTGAACCAACTCATTTTAGCTTTCTTCATAATGACCTTCTTCTTGTCCTTGTTACAGGTCACAGGTGAAATCTCTTATAATGGTTACAGTCTAGATGACTTTGTTCCTCAGAAAACTTCAGCCTATATAAGCCAATATGACCTGCACATTCCTGAGATGACTGTGAGAGAAATAGTAGACTTTTCAGCACAATGCCAGGGTGTTGGAAGCAGGGCAGGTGAGGTTCCTCTCTTCCTCTAAATACCCATCACCCATCACAGTGTTGTTGTGCACTAACAATTGAATATATAAATTCCATTTATTGCTGTAAAGATATAGTGATGGAGGTTAGCAAAAGAGAAAAGGAAGCAGGCATTGTCCCTGATCCAGATGTTGATACCTACATGAAGGTAAGTGTGAAAACGTATAACTCTACTTCTATTCATATTTAGAACTCAGGTGACAGTAATTCGATCGCACTTACAGGCAATTTCAGTTGAAGGACAAAGAAGCAATCTACAAACAGATTACGTTTTAAAGGTAATCACTATTTTTCAAGTGCAGCTGATGTTTTGTCTACACTAAAACATAAACTGAAGCACTATGGCTTCTCAGATACTTGGCCTGGATATCTGTGCTGATATCATGGTTGGTGATGCAATGAGAAGAGGCATATCAGGTGGTCAGAGAAAAAGGCTAACAACAGGTACTAAAGAAGAGAGTATACTTTCTTGAAGACCTTCATTTTGACTACAAATTCTGCATGTATATGCCAAAGCATATAGAAATTAGTGATTGCTTACTCCTGTAAAGTATATACCCTATGCTTCAGCTGAAATGAAAAACAAGAAATGCCCATGCCGAAAGGCTTCTCTCAATCCAAATTTCCTTGTCTGCTTTACATGACAGGAGAGATGATTGTAGGCCCCACAAAAGCTCTTTTCATGGATGAAATATCAACTGGATTAGATAGCTCTACAACCTTTCAGATTGTTACCTATCTTCAGCAATTGGTGCACATCAGCAATGTAACAGCATTGGTTTCACTTCTTCAGCCCGCACCTGAAACATTTAACTTATTTGATGATGTGCTGCTGATGGCAGAGGGGAAAATTATATACCATGGTCCTCGTAGCAATGTGCTTGGCTTTTTCAAGGATTGTGGTTTCAAATGCCCTGAAAGAAAGGGTGTTGCAGACTTCCTCCAGGAGGTGTGACCGACCGATTTTTCTTTTCCCTCTTATTCGCATCAATGCAAAATGGCTTGACATTTTATACTCTTAATCATTTTCAGGTGATCTCCAAGGCAGATCAAGCACAATACTGGTCTGATCCTGACACTCCTTATAATTATGTTTCAGTGGATCAATTTTCTCAAATGTTCAAAACAAGTTATTTAGGAGAAAAATTAGAAGAGGAGCTCTCAAAGCCGTTTGACAAATCACAAGGCCAAAACAATGCTTTATCATTCACCAAATACTCTTTGGGTAAATGGGAATTATTCAAAGCATGCGTGGATAGAGAGCTACTTCTCATGAAGCGGAATTCATTTGTCTATGTATTCAAAACAGCACAGGTTAGGTTATATTAGCAAAGACTTCCTACTCTGATTCTTCTGCAGCTACTTCCAAATGCCTCCAACTTATATGTTTCAACCCTCTTTGAATGCAGCTCATAATCACTGCATTCATGACAATGACAGTATTTATACGTACTCAGATCAAAGTGGACTTGATAAGTGCAAACTATTTGATGGGTTCTATGTACTATGCACTTGTCAGACTCATGACTAATGGTGTTGCAGAGCTGTCCTTGACAGTCATCAGACTTCCTATTGTCGACAAACAAAGAGCATTCTACCTGTACCCACCATGGGCTTATTCTATCCCAGCCTCCATCTTAAAGATTCCTCTTTCGCTAGCTGATTCTATGCTTTGGACAGCTATAACTTACTATGTTATTGGCTATAGTCCTGAAGTGGAAAGGTAAATGTTGTTTTATAATCTGAGGACATCAATATCATGGTGGACTGTCTCTGTTTCATTCTACTTACAGTCTGATTCATCTAACACCTATGGATTTTTAGGTTTTTTTGCCAGTTTCTTCTACTATTTGCCCTGCATCAAGCATCAACATCCATGTGTCGCTTCATTGCCTCAGTTTTTCGTACAATGGTTGTTGCAACAACTGTTGGTTCTGTGATTTTGGTACTGATGTTCATCTTTGGGGGCTTCATTCTTCCGAGATGTAGGTCAATATATTCTTTCTTTTTCCAAAGCACAACAGCTAGACTAATGAGCAGAGCTCTTTTCTGTACAGCTGCTTTACCACCTTGGTTGAGGTGGGGATTCTGGCTTTCTCCCATGACATACGGGGAAATAGGTATATCACTGAATGAATTCCACGCTCCACGCTGGCAAAAGGTGCAGTTATGATGACAGAAACTTTTCATACCTAGTTAGGGGCATTGATTGATTAATAACCTGGGGTTTGATATCATTTTGTAGGTCTCAGAGGGAAACTCAACCATAGGGAAGGATGTTCTAACCATTCATGGCTTGAATTTTGAAGGCTATTTCTATTGGATATCATTTGGGGCATTGCTTGGCTTCACATTACTTTTTGAATTTGGATTTATATTAGCTTTAACTTACTTAAAACGTAAGTCCATTTTAATCAATTATCTGCACAAAAAAAACAAAAAAAAGAAGAAGATTTTCTCTGCTCATTTACCTGTAGTTTTTTTGATGATGCAGCTCCAAAGATGTCTCAAGCTATAATATCAAAGAAAATCTGGTTCTCTCAAGTTCAGCAAAGAGAACCTGGCAAGGTTACTACACAGGTAGACACTGGGTCAACTGCGGTTCCTCAAACTACACCAGAAACAAGTAAGATAAAATTGCTGCTTAATATTGAAAATTCAATATAATGAACAAGAACCTTTTGTTTTATACAATATGATGCAAATATATGATTGGTGAAACAGCGAGAAAGGTCCTCCCGTTTCAGCCACTAACTGTAGCATTCAAGGATGTGCGATATTCTGTAGATACGCCTATGGTAATTAAGTTAAACCATTGGTATGGAATAACTATAATGAATTTTTACATCCAAAAAGTTTTAACTTCATTATTTGTTCCTTCTGCTCAGGAAATGAGAAAGCATGGGTTCAAGGAGAAGAAGCTTCAGCTACTTCATGATATTACAGGAGCATTTAGGCCTGGGATTCTTACAGCTTTGATGGGTGCCAGTGGAGCTGGGAAAACAACTCTCATGGATGTTCTTTCCGGAAGGAAAACTTGTGGAATCATTGAAGGAGATATAAGCATAGGAGGGTATCCTAAAGTCCAGAAGACATTTGCAAGAATATCAGGATACTGTGAGCAGAATGACACACACTCTCCCCAGATTACTGTTGAAGAATCCGTTGTTTTTTCAGCATGGCTGCGGTTACCTCCAGAGATCGACGTGAAAACAAGAAGAGTATGGCATTCTCTCCAAAAATATCTACAAAAGGCGGAATTTTTACTATTGAACAGATTTCGTTATGATGAAACCAGCAAAAAAGTACTCTTTCAAGCTGTCTATTCTTAATCTGTCATGCAGAGATTTGTAGAAGAAGTCATTGAAACTATGGAGCTTCATGATATAAGAGATTACTTGGTTGGCACACCTGGCCAGAGTGGCCTGTCTACTGAACAGCGTAAAAGGCTAACAATTGCAGTGGAGCTTGTTTCTAATCCATCAGTTATATTCATGGATGAGCCCACATCAGGCTTAGATGCCAGAGCAGCTGCTATTGTGATGCGTGCAGTAAAGAATGTCGCCGATACAGGAAGGACAATAGTTTGTACCATCCACCAACCAAGCATTGATGTGTTTGAGGCATTCGATGAGGTACAGGTTACTGTCTTCTTCATATAGGTGTAACATATGTTGCCACTATTATATAAATGGTGGAGGCAAAATAAGCTAAGAGTGGCATTTTGCAGCTTGCTTTGATGCCATTTTCATTGATTTTCGGATATTTCATACAGACACGTAGCAACAAAGTCAATATTCATAGGAAAAAAGAACTAATCATTACACCAGTTTTCTTCCTTGTTGCCACTGTTGGCACTATATTTTAGTTACTAATAGAGACTTTCTGTTCCTGCAGTTGATTCTAATAAAAATCGGAGGGCAGATTATTTATTCCGGAGAGTTAGGTCATCATTCATGCAAACTTATCGAATACTTCGAGGTATGCAATTATTACCAGCAGTCTGCTTTTTTGTTAACTTCTCCATAGATTATCAGTTTTCAATTTATCTGTGAGAATGTTTTTGTCCACTCAATTGTGTGCACATATAATAGCAACCTGGGCATGTACTTTTATATTTTTAAATTGCTGGCAATTTAAAATAATCACTATCTGACAGGGTATTCCTGGTGTCCAAAAGATCAAAGATAATTATAATCCAGCTACATGGATGTTAGAAGTTACATCGGCATCAGTGGAAGCAGAACTCAAATTAGACTTTGCCAGCATTTATAAGGAGTCGCATCTGTACAAGTGAGTAAATGACTACATTATTTGTTGGATTTCAATGGTAAGGACTTCATGTCAGATTTAAAATTTGTTAAGCGGTTGTACAAGCAATCATCATCCTGTTCTTGGTATACTCAGCTCTTCTATTTGCACATTTTCACCTAAGTGATTTAGGTGCATTGTCAAGCATGTATCTAGAGGTTACTGATTAATACTCTACTTTAGAATTGATTCATGATTCAGTCTGTGCATACACCATAGTAAGTTTGTGCAAGTTGAATTTTCCCAAATTAATCTTAGTTGTTACAATTCTCATTCATTAACAGGGAAACTTTAGAATTGGTGAGACAGTTAAGTGAACCTCAGCCAGGTTCAAAAGACTTGCACTTTCCCACCCGTTTTCCACAAGGTAGATGGGTACAGTTTAAGGCTTGCCTATGGAAACAACACTTATCTTATTGGAGAAGTCCTGAATACAATCTGGATCGTTTCATATTTATGCTTGTATCGTCCCTGTTGTTTGGAGCTGTCTTTTGGCAAAAAGCAAAAGAAATGTAAGCATACAATGAAAGGGGAGAAGAAAAAAAGCGATACAAGTTTGACATGCATAAATGACTAACAATATTTTTATTGTTTTTCTGAAGCAACAACGAACAGGATTTATTTAACATACTTGGATCAATGTACATTGCTGTCATATTCTTGGGCATAAACAATTGTTCAACAGTTCTACCATATGTGGCAACTGAGCGCACTGTTTTATACCGGGAACAATTTGCTGGAATGTACTCTCCCTGGGCTTATTCATTTGCACAGGTAACAATACTCCAATAATCTAGGATATGCTTGGATGTTGTGATGGTTTATGCATAATGATAGGGTCAACATTTTGAACATTACAGGTGGCAATCGAAATGCCTTATGTAGCATTGCAAGCAATCCTGTATACTGTGATTACATATCCTGCAATAGGGTATTATTGGTCAGCGTACAAGGTCCTTTGGTACTTGTATGCATCATTCTGCACATTGCTATATTTCGTATATCTCGGAATGCTTATAGTTTCGTTGAGCTCGAATCTGGAGATGGCCTCCATATTGGCGACTGCTGTCTACACCATATTGAATCTTTTCTCTGGGTTCCTTATGCCAGGACCGGTACACCCTTTAATCTTCCATCTCCTCTTCTTTTATTATTCACAATTCATGAATTCTCTTCCAAGCAGAAGATAACAACTATATTATGCAGGAAATTCCCAAGTGGTGGATTTGGTGCTATTGGATTTGCCCAACATCTTGGTCCCTAAATGGCCTCCTGACTGCACAGTATGGAAACATGGACAGAGAAGTATCCATATTTGGGGAGCTCAAAACTGCTACTTCTTTCCTAGAAGATTATTATGGTTTTCATCATGATCATTTAGGCCTTGTTGCTGTTGTTCTCTTTGCTTTTCCGGTTGCCTTTGCATCCCTTTTTGCCTATTGCATAGGAAAACTAAATTTTCAGAAGAGCTGACTGCAGCATCGCATGGAAAAACTGTATAGACAGGTAAGACATTTGGATGGCTGTGTATAATAAGATTACCAAAGATGGTTTCCTTGTATGTGGACACTAGACAGCATCCTGATGTTAAGCAGACTTTTGATTGCACTTAAAAACTTAGGTTTAGTGAATTTGCATTATGTTGGAACAAATGGGATGATGTAAATTTAGTAACTTGATTGTTGAGCATCTTTCTTTATTTATACAAAATACCAGCAGTAGAGCTTCTACCTCCTTTGGAAATTTAATCTCCCAATACAATAAGCAAAGAGAGAAGCAAACAGAACAGGGAAGATGATGAGAACAAAAGCAACAACTCCTAAAAAGTTTGGATGAAAACCAAAATAATCTTCTAAGAAAGCAGAGACCGTCTTAGTTTCTCCAAAAACCAGAATTTCTTTACCAATGTCTCCATACTGCGAAGTGAGCATGGCATTCAGTGACCAAGACGTGGGGGATAAATAATACAGCCAGAGCCACCACTTTGGCATTTTCTGCAACAAGGCATGAACTAATCAGAAACATGTTTTGCGTTTTCTATCATTTCCATGCATTAGAATGGGACCAGGTTTGATTGACCCGATCTCCCAAAGGCAGGAACCGTTCAAGTAGTTACTGTATAGATTAGATAATTTAGCAGCTTACTGGTCTTGGCATAATGAACCCAGAGAACAGATTTAGCACGCAGTAGGCAGACGCGGCCACAACGTAGGCCACCTGGATGTTTGGTGTCAATGACACTATCATCATCCCTAGGTAGGTGAAGCATAGCAGTGAACAGAACATGCTGTAAAATGACCAGAATATTTTATAGGCTGACCAGTAGTAGCCAACCATTGGATATGTGATGATCACATATAGAAACGAAAGGGCAAGCAAGTACGGAATCTCAATTATGACCTACAAATTCAAAACCCAAGTCATTAGGGAAAACCTACAACTTAATTGCTCAAATTTTAGTGATGAGGGAAGTTTAAACCTGTGCAAATGAGTAGGCCCACGAATTGTACATTCCTGCAAATGTTTCCCGGTACAGAACTGTCCGCTGCATTGAAATGAAGGGTTGGACTGTCGAGCAACTGTTTACGCCAAAGAAGATTTGTGCTGAATACATCAAACCCAGAACATTGAATAGGTCTTGTTGGTTATCTCTACAAAAAACAAGAAGGGGAAATCACATCAGTCATTGTCTGATGGAATGCTCTTCCAACCATTTATCATTAACATTCAGAGATTCAATGCAAAGGTGCAAGAAAGATTGTTACTGACATTTTCTTTCCTTGCTGCCAGAACAGTACGCCGAAGAGAACAGATGAGGCAGATAAGAAAAACATGCGTGTCAAATTGTATGAAGGATTTCTCCAATAAGACAGTTGCTGTTTCCACAGGCATGCTTTGAACTGCTCCCAACCATTCTGAGGAAAGCGACTAGGAAATTGCAAGTCTTTAGAACCAGGAGGTGGTGAACTCAACTGCTTAACCAACTCTTTATTTTCCCTGTAGTAAGAAGGCCAAAAGAGTTACATGCAAGCCAAAATTGAAAATTCCATATGAAGTGAGTATCTTTCACCAGATTCATACGTTGTTTACTCATCATTTTATTCAATATAAGCTCATAATGTTGCAGAAAAAAAAAATTTAGTACAAAATTTCTCCAGTAAATCGACAAAGTGCACCCCAGGCCTAGCATCTGTACTTACTTGAACAAAGTGGAGCTCTTATAAACATCGGCAAAATCTATGCCAGTTTCAGCCTCTGCAGATTTACAAGTAACTTCTAACACCCATGTCGCTGGATTATAATTGTCTTTAATCTTGGGCACTCCAGGGATGTTCTACAGCAATAGTAGCAGAAAGGGAATGTTCATGAGCAATAATTTGTTTCCCAGAGCTCTTTGTATCAGACAATAATGGAAAAAATGCACCAATCATCATAGTTCTGAAGTAAGCTGACCTGAAAGTACTCAATAACTCGACTTGAGTGGTGACCCAGTGGTCCAGAATAGATGATGCGTCCTCCAGTTTTCATTAAAATCAACTGCCATGAGAGAAGGACAAAATGAGGGGTCTTTATTTTTTCTTTGTCCCTCTTGGGGATAGTACACAGGAAAGCCCGATGAATCCTTCTTCAGAAAAAGGTGGCAGTTCCTTAAATCCCATTTTACATTAAAAAGAATTATACAAATTACTCTACCTCATCAAATGACTCGAAGATATGAATACTAGGTTGGTGGATAGTGCAAACAACTGTTCTTCCTGTTTCAACAACATTCTTCACTGCTCTCATAACAATTGCAGCTGCTCTTGCATCTAAACCTGAAGTGGGTTCATCCATAAACATAATGAATGGATTGGCAACTAGCTCGACGGCTATGGTCAGCCTTTTACGCTGCTCAGTAGATAACCCATTGACTCCAGGCATGCCTACTAAAGAATCTTTGATTTCATCAAGCTCTATTGTTTCAAGTACTTCATTTACAAAGTCCTGAAAAAAAAACATCAAATTATCGAATTCCCAAGTTTGCAAGATCAAATAAGAAAACATTATTATTTTCTAAGAAAGGTATCATACAGCTTTAGTTTTTAAATCAATACGAGATGGAAGACGCAGCCAAGCAGAAAATATTAGTGATTCTTCTACAGTGATTTGGGGAGAATGTATATCAGTTTGCTCGCAGTAGCCTGATACCCTGGCAAATGTATCCTGAACCTTCAGGTACCCACCAATTCTAATCTCTCCTTCGATTGTACCGCCAGTTTTCCTTCCAGAAAGAACATCCATAAGAGTTGTTTTACCTGCTCCACTGACACCCATCAATGCTGTTAAGATACCAGGTCTTAATGCACCAGTGATATCGGAGAGAAGCCGCAGCTTTCTCTGCTTAAAACCTCGTTTTCTCATTTCCTGAGACAAAAATAATGAGACCAGAAGCCCCAAAACTAGAATATTTACAACTACATTGGAGTTACAGAGTAAATCTAGCTGTAGGATTGTTACCAAAGGGGTGTCAACGTAGTACTGCACATCCTGGAATGCCACAGCTAGGGGCTCAAAAGGCAAAACCATTTTTCCTGTTAAAATTGAACACAATTGTAGATTAACTACACATTTGATGTTAAAGAGCAATATAGACAATACAAACACCAGCATTAAACATGCTCACCTTTTCTAGTTCCTGCAATACTTCCGGTGTCAGCAGTGCTTTTGCTTTCTTTGTGTATACTGCTACTATCTCTGCCATCTTCTAGTCCTTGTAGTTGAGAGTATCTTTCAAAAGAAATTATAGCACGAGACTTTCCTGGAGCTGAACGTATATCAACGAATGGATTAGCGCATATCCACAAAATATTTGTAGGAGAGGACCTCTCCGGCAGGGCAAGATAAACTTACGCTTCAAGAAAGTCAAAGCCAAGGTAAATATAGCATTGAAAAGCACTGTGAATCCAAATAAAGCTGCAATAGATATCCAGTAAAAGTAGCTGTCAAAGTTCAATCCTCGACTTTCTAAAGTTTGTTGTCCTGCGGTTGTGTTTCCAAACTTAACCTATAAACAAAGTTAAAGAACTCATCATTGATGGAGACTCTGATAGATCGCAATCATTAAAGATAAGAAGCCGCAAATGGGAAAAAAAAAAAGCTTCAAAAATCCTATTCAAGCGACTGCTACATGTTAGCACTAGTTTTTCATGTGCTCAGCCCCTGCCAAAGTCCAAACTGAGATTTAAGCTTAAACTTTTCAAGGAAAAATTTTCTTGGACACGAGAAATTGAAAAGAAAAAGTTGAAGAGGAAGCAATGCAAGCAGCTTCACGGAACCAATTCAAGCAGCCTGCAATTTTTTGAGTAGTCAAATGTTACCTTTCCCCACCGAGGAGCAAGAAATTCATTCAAGATCAAGCCTATCTCCCCATATGACATGGGATCAAGCCAAAATCCCCATTTTAACCAAGGCGGCATAGATGCTGCAACCATATATGGGAGAAAATGAAAGAAAAAATTCTGAGCATTTATCTAAGCAAAGGATAGTCACATTAATTTGTGAAGAGCATTTAATGATATTACGTTTTGGGACAATGAAGCCTCCAAATGATGAATTAATCAGTAGTATAAGAGAGCCAGCAGTTGTAGAAGCAACTATAGTTTGGGAGAATGAGGCAATTAAACGGAACATGGACATTGATGATAAGTGCACTCCAAAGCATACGAGGAACTGGCGGAAGAACCTGATAGGAACAATACAATATACAAATGAGACACACAGACATACAAATGAATTCAAAATTTATAACTTCAGTACTTTGAAAAGTGAACTGTCAATGCAGGAGTTAAATGCATGCTGTGTTATTCTTGATTTAATCCATATGTGTTTAATCTAAAAAACAAAAGAAGCTCAGTGGGATGCTTCATATAATGCTAAGGGCTGGATGGTTAAAGTCATCAAGCCTCAAAATTGATTACTACATCAAAATAGGAGATTCAAAAGTTGGATCTAGACATTATCAACTTCCATTTCAAGTCCATGCAACATAACTAAAAGTTCCACATATGGAACTCACCTTCCAACCTCAGGGCTGTAACCAATGACATAATAAGTGAGAGAAGTCCATAAAAAGGACTCCAAGAGTGAAAGTGGAAATTTTAGGATTGCTGCAGGAATTGCATAAGCCCACGCAGGATAGAAGCACAACTCTCTCTGTTTGTAGAAAACTTCAAGTCTTGATACGGTCATGCTCAATTCTGGAAATCCATCAACAACTAGCATGGTGAGAGTAAAAAATAGAGAACCCATATAATAACTTGCATGGATGAGATCGACAGCCATTTGAGTGCGCAGGAAAATGGTCATGGTCATTGAAGCAATTATGACAAGCTGCAGAGAAAAATAGTCCAACAATATTGCGTTTAGCTTTGAAAGATAAATATGTATTTTGATCATAGATAATGAAAGTCTAATTCAAACATGATATTGATTACCTGTACAGACTTAATCACATACACAAAAGAATTCCTCTTCATTAGAAGGAATTCCCTCATTGAGCAAGTTTTAAACAGTTCCCATTTACTTAGCGAGTATGTTTTGAACGATAAAGAATCTTTGCCACTTTGAGTCTTGTTAAATGGCTTTGAAAGCTCCTCATCTAGACTCAGGCCAATCTTACATTCTTTGAACTTTTGGATGAACTGGTCAACAGAAACATAGCTGTAAGGTTGTTCTTTATGGCACCAATACTGCACTTGATCTTTTCTGGAGATGACCTGAACCAGATAAAAAGGGAAACCATCTAAGAAATGAATGAAAGATGGAAATAAGACAACTATGAACTTCATAAGTATACCTCCTGAAGGAAGTCAGCAATGCCCTTTCTTTCTGGGCACTTAAATCCACAGTCCTTAAAAAATTTGCAAATAGTAGTGCATGGCCCATGATACACAACTTTCCCTTCTGCCATCAGTATAACATCATCAAAGAGATCAAAGGTCTCTGGTGCAGGCTGAAGAAGTGAAATCAATGCAGTAGCATCAGTAATATGCGCCAAATGCTGAAGGCAGGATATAATCTGGAAAGTGGTTGAACTGTCAAGGCCATTTGATATTTCATCCATGAATAAAGCTTTTGTTGGCCCCACAATCATCTCCCCTGCACTCAAAAGAAAATTGATCCGATTCAACCGAATACCTGGACATTTATCTGCACTGCATTCTCCAAACAGTTTCTTGCCAAGCAACCAAATGACACAAACCAGAAAGTCTACCGTCAAATATACACTACCTGTTGTCAATCTCTTCTTTTCACCGCCTGAGATACCTCTGCTTATGGCATCTCCAACCATTATGTCAGAACAGATGTCAAGTCCAAGAATCTGCAAATATGTTTTTTTTGTAAAGGAAAAAATGCCACATGAATCAATGTTTCAAGAAGATAATAGTAAACAATACTAAGGGATTTTGTCTGACCTTCAGAATATAATCTGTTTGAAGGGTACTTTCCATACCTTCAACTGAGATTGCCTGTAAGAAACAATTTCAGATAAGAGCTAGACCAATAGTATACAGAACATTATGCAAAAGAAGGGAAAATCTGCAATAAAATCTTTAAGGACTTGATTTCTATAGTTAAAAGGAATAATCATTCATTATTTCATAATTATTATTAATACAAAAGTAGCAGAGGAGAGAAAATTGGGCTTAGCTTCAATGAGTTCGTTTTAGTTAGTTACACCAGGTAAAAGCTATCAATTTCATAATGCGTCATTCAAACCAAATATGACTTTTGCAGTTATTACTAGGGATTAAGACACTCTATGGTTTGAGCTGAATTTGGTAGCCAAAGACAATGAGAACACTAGCAACTATACAATGGCTTAATTAGAAGGTGTAAAAGCTTTCTAATTTATCGGTATCTATCCGCATAAAGTAAAAAAAAAAAAAAACCAGCGCCTCCATTTGAGCAGTCTTTTTGAGAATTGAAAGTGAAATAGACAAGCTAAATAGTAACCTTCATGTAAGCATCTACATCAGGATTTGGAATTATCCCTGCCTGCTTCTCTCTTCTGATGACTTCCTTCATGATTTCTTTTCATAAGCATACAACAGATTAGCAATTTCATAAACAGTAACTTCATCAAAATCACCATTTATACATGGCACTAACCAGCTCTGCTTCCTACACCCTGGAAGCGTGCAGAAAAATCAAGGGTTTCCCTCACTGTCATCTCTGGAGTATGCAGATCATATTGGCTTATGTAAGTTGAGGTTTTCTGAGGATTAAACTCATCCAGTCCATAACCATTGTAAGTTATTTCCCCTGCAACCTTTTGCAGAAGAAAAGAAAAAGATAATAAGCACATTATAGATTAGCAGTTGAGTAATTAAAATGCCGTAAGTAGTGGCTTGCAACTTCATATGGTGTTTCGGATCCTTCCCTTGGAAAAATTATAGAAAAATCAGTGGAACACAGTAAACCAAAATTAACAAACAAAAATGATTCAGGGGAAGAAGTAATAAAAAAAATTATAGTAAGTCCAATCTTAAATCACATAGCCAACATGATCACATTTACAGTAAAGCAGTGTATGATTTTTACTGAAAACATACTCTGCATTTATCCAAGGAAAACTATCGACAACAATATTAGCTGCAATGTGAATGTGAGTGAATTCACCAAAGTGTCAATTGCCAAATTCAAACTAATAAACCCAGAACCACTGGATAAAGTCTACACATACATTACACGACCAATTACTCTAAAACCAAACATCAGTCCATATACCATGGAGTGATAGTGCAGTAATTTTTCCTTTTGCTCTAGTTTTCCTTAAATCAAAAGGTTTAAGGAAATGTTAGCATTGGGACTTTAAAATTATTCAAATAAGACAATGATGTCACCTCGAGAGATGATTGCCTTAGTTTCCCAGCAAGCGCCATCAATAATGTAGTTTTGCCACATCCTGGAGGGCCAAGCAATAAAGTCATCCTAGATGGAATTGAATCCAAACAGAAGTTAGTCAACCTTGTTTGAATATGAAAAAAAGGCTTTATCTCTTCCCTCGTCGAATTAAAAATGAAAAGAAAAACAAAAAGAAAGATCCATCTGATGGGGGAGCAATAAAAAAAATTCCCACCCCTCCCACAGTTGATCTTATTATTAATGATTTCATTGGTCTACCTTCCAGGTTTTAGGTTGCCGCTGACGTCCTTTAGGATGCTTATCTTGGCTTCTTGTTTTGAACCTAACAGATTGGCTACACCCTGTTACAACGGTAGAGAGCATAAATAAGCCAGCAACTTGCAAACTGAAAAAGATATAGAAACTACCATTATAAGAAATTGAAAATTGTTAAGTCAAGGTGTAGACATCAGCAAAGACAGGTCAACTACACAAGATTTGATTACAAGCAAGCCAAAAAACAGTTTACCAACCACCACAACATTAAACTGAAGTTTAGCCTTGAGGATCCTTAGTGTGCGGAACAATAAGGCGATAATAGACTAAGATCCCCATAAAATGCACAGTAACAATATCTGGTTGTCAATTATTTAAGATTTCAATATCCAAAACGGAACAACGAAGATTGATACATTTATAGGATATAAATGCTTAACCTGTATCAGGATTTAATTATAGAACTACTACTTATAAGAAAGGCTGAAATTTGTAAATTCCAGGATTTTAGATGCTGAAAAATCAAAATGGTGATTTACAAATCTGTAGTAACTTAGGGAATCTATGCATTTAACGAGCACTGGTACTTACAGAAAACACACTTTTAGTGGCATTCCAGAGAGTGGGAAGAGGTTTGCCATGAACCAACTGGCACTCTGCATGAACACACAGATTTTTATACCTCACTTCCACAGAAGGCAACTGTACTCCAGCCCTGAAAATTAAATATATTCCAATCATGAATCAGAAAAGAATATCCATCAATGCCATAGCCAAGATACTTTTAACTGAGAGAGATAGAGAGAGCAAAGACGGGAGGGAAAATAACATTACCTGTCAATTCTGTCCCTAAGCTTTCGCAACAATCGCAGGTTATCATGCTCAATGTGTTTTATGAGATTCTCTATGAACATATGCCGCTCATCAGCTCCAAGTTTGGTGACATTAATAACTCGTTTCCCTCTCATATTCCCGGTGTCTGCCTTTCCGTCTTCCCTTTTGTCATCAAACAAAGCCGTAGTAACCCTTTCGAACGTTGGTAGTCTCTGAACTGCGGCCCATTGCAACTCATATTCATCATTATCATCACCTTCACAATGATGTTCAGAAATCACACTACGTAAACTTGACACCTGACTTCTGAATGAGGACCTTATGCTCCTTCCTATCTCTGCTAACTCCATTCGCGTGGATTCAATCTCATCCGAACCCTCCAGTTGGGCCATTGTAGGATGAACCAAAGGGTTCCAAAGTTTCTCAGAGTCAAAGCCAGAGGGAGAGGTGGATACGTTTAGTGTTCTTGGAGGGCTGGAAGCTAATCTGTTACTTTCGAAGACAGAACCATCCAATTTAGGTAGTACATTGCGCCTTATATCACATCAGACAAGCAACTGGCTACTTACAAAAACGCGGGTAGGTATAATTTGTCTGATTTGCATCTCTCGTGTCTATATTATTAAATGTTTGATTCCTTCCAATTTCTTTTATGTGAAAAGGGTCAGCTTAATAATGTGTAAAATGCTGTAAGGAACAGCTAGACATACACGAAATTTATAGACCGTTGTCAATGAAAGTGGCAATGACCATCTGATGTAAGCTCAATGTACGAGAAGACTTGGTTTTGGAGACCTGGAAGATGATGTTTTGTGTATTAAATGAAGCTTAACACAGCATATCTAAGAACCGGTGGAGAATAAATGAGAAAGTGCAGCAAAAACAGAAAATATATAGCTGGAAGAACAAAAGGCTTTTCCAAGCCTGATATGCCTTAACTGAGGAAAACACACGTCATACAAGACTTAAGAGCAAAGTTAAAACCTAAGTTGAACACTGCAGTACACTATCAGAGGCTAAACATCAGTTCAGCAAAAAGTTAGGTGCAAATCTGACATAAGGCATGACAGCAATTGATCTGTCATATTACAAAACAGTAAGGCATGGACGCAATTTTGTTGACTTTGGCTTAGAGGAGGTCTTTAATGCAAGCCTTAATTCAACACAAGATTTCAGTGCGGCTCTATTGGCTTGGAATTTCCTTTAAAAATTCCCTTCAAAGACCACCATGTGTTTACCTAATTCCATGGTGATCTTTGGAGCGAGGTCCATGTGCGGAACACATCCCATCCTGGAACTGCAAACAAGCTCCCTTGTTCTGGTTAAAGGCTGTTAAAATTTATCAAACTCGATTGATAAACATGAAAAAATGAAGAACAGAGGAGCAGGGAGCAGGGATTTTTAATGAAGAAAATTGGAGAGTGAAAATACATTCTTTTCTTGAGTGTATTTATATGAGCACTAACAGCCAATCCGAAATACTCGGCATTGGAAAAAAGAAACAAGAAAACAGCCGCGCACAGGATACCAGAAATGGTTTTCTAAAAACGACTCAGCAGCACACCGTTTAGTCAAAATAAAAAAATAATAAGACATAAAAGGACAAGCTGACTTTCGTCACTAACTTTTTATCTGTTGGTTGACAATGACATCGTGTTTATTTTCTTCCTTTCTTCAGCCGTATCTATCTTCATCCTTTCTTCAGCCGGGTGTTGAAATAGTGCCCACACTCATCTTTACCTCTTTTACCAGCTGGAAACTCTCAACAAAGGCTTACAGCTTTAGGGGGAAGAAAAGAATGTTCAATGGTTTCTGTGCTTTAATGGGAGAGGCTAAACGGTAGGATACAGCATGATATAGCGGCTTTCAGGTTTTTTTTTTTTTTTTTTTGTGGAAGGATGTTCCCACTTTTCCGGACAGTATGTACTAGCTGATAAGGTTCCGAGTCGACAAAATTTTCAAATGATAATAAAAATGTACAAGGAAAATTTAATTCCATTTACTCCTTTAAATAAAGAAGCCATCAGGGTCGTCTCCACATATAGGGAGAAGCTTGATGGATACATAAACATAGAAATAAATAAAAATAATTAATATTAATGGAACTTCCGATGTACAGATACCAGCAATAAAACACCTACCTCCTTTGGAAGTTCAGTCTTCCGATAACATAAGCAAAAAGGGTAGCAAACAGAACAGGGAAGACCAAAAGAACAACAGCTACTATGCCTAAAAATTCATGGTGAAAACCAAAGTAATCTTCTAAGAAAGCGGCAACCGTCTTAGTTTCTCCGAAAGCCAACATTTCTTTGTCAATATCTCCATACTGTGAAGTGAGCATGCCATTCAGTGCCCAAGACGTGGGACATAAATAATACAACCAGAGCCACCACTTCGGTGTTTGCTGCAAGAAAGGTACAGAGATGGAACTGAGCTGCTGTTTTTCCCTACTTAAAACATACTTGGGCACAACATGCCATGTTCACAAGTTTGAACTACAAACACCTAAAATGGTCCTTCAATAAGACGTGCTCAACATATTTTACCTATGCTATCAGTTTCACGCATGAGAATATCAAGGTTTGACATGATCTCCACTATGCAGAAACCATCATGAACTACTAAAAATTTTGTACATTGTACGAAATTACTCGGATAAGGACTTGATAATTTAGAAGCTTACTGGTCTTGGTATTATGAATCCAGAAAACAAATTCAGCATTGTGTAGGCAGATGATGACACAATGGAAGCCACTTGAATATTTGGAGTCAGTGACACGAGAAGCATCCCCAGGTAGTTGAAGTATACCATTGAACAAAACATACTATAGAATGACCAGAATATTTTATAGGCTGACCAATAGTAGCCAATCATTGGATATGTGATGATCACATAAATAACTGCTTGGATAAACAAGAATGGAATCTCAACAAGCACCTACAAAATCAAAAACCAAGTCGTCAGGAGGAATCAAGAAGAGCCAGTACAAAAACCCCTTAATTATACATTGGTTAGTATTTGAGGGCATAAAACTTCCAAGTCCAAAAACTAAAGAAAAAGGTTTTCCATGATCGAAGGAACCATGAAAATAATTGAACTACGGTAGTAAACAGGTACCTTTAAAGTCTAAACCGATTTCATCAGCTGCTTCTGTTTTGAAATGCTTTAAATTCAGACAAAATTAAATACCAAGTTTTTATGAGAAGTTTAAACCTGTGCAAATGAGTAGGCCCATGAAGAGTACATTCCTGCAAATTTTTCCCGGTAAAAAACAGTGCGCTCTGTTGCAATATATGGTAGAACTGTTGAACAATTGTTTATGCCGAAGAAAATTATGACTGCATACATGGAACCAAATACATTGAACAGGTCTTGTTGGTTATTTCTACAAAACAAGAAACAGAACATGAAATCAGTCCTTTCCAACAGCATATACTCACAACTATAGCCTTGAGCATTTAGAGATATCCAATGCAAAGGTTTCCCTATCATACTAGAAATGATTGTATCTAGATAGAGAGAAGAAAATGGTTTACATGCAAAAATGCGTACCGCTTGCTATGAGGCAGGGAAGATAAAGAGAGAAGTAGGCAGCTTGAATATTAAAGAATTATTTAGAAAAACAAAGGTGACAAATGTAAAATAAATAAGTGGAGTTTCAAAATTTGTGGTCACTGACATTTTCTTTCCTTGCTGCCAGAATAGCACGCCAAACAGCAGAGACGAGGCAGAAATGTAAATGATGCGTGTCAAATTGTATGAAGGACTTCGCCAATAAGACAAACACTGTTTCCACAGGCATGCTTTGAACTGTTCCCAACCATTCTGAGGGAAGCGAGTAGGAAAATGTAAATCTTTTGAACCTGGAGTCGGTGAGCTCAACTGCTTAACCAACTCCTTATTTTCCCTACAGTGACAAGACCAAAAGAGTCACATGCAAGGCCAACATTTTATACTTCCATGGCAAATGAATATTATTTACAAGCTCTATTCATTTTCTTAATAATTACTTTCTAATTTATATTTTCTCTAGTATCTTTACTTACTTATACAAGGTGGAGCCCTTATAAATTTGAGCAAAATCTACGCCCATTCCAGCTTCTGCTGATTTAGAAGTAACTTCCAACATCCATGTTGCTGGATTATAGTTATCTTTGATCTTGGGCACTCCAGGGATATTCTATAGCAATAATGGGAGAAAGACTAATCAGCTTCAGGACCCAAATTATGTTTCTCAGAGGCTACAAGTATTGCAACCCAGACAATAGTGGGAAAAAGTATGACTGACCTGAAAGTATTCAATAACCTTACTGGAGTTATGACCCAGCGGCCCAGAGTAGATAATCCATCCCCCAGTTTTCATCAAAATCAACTGCAAGGAGAGGCACGCAAAATGATTTTCTCTTTTCAATTACTGAGGCAGAACTAGGAGCCTCCTCATGGAAAAGAGGTCCGAAGACAAGTTAATCCCATTGTTTTGAAAAAGAAGAGGTATACAAAGTACTCTTACCTCATCAAATGCCTCAAAGATGTCAATACTTGGTTGGTGGATGGTGCAAACAACTGTTCTTCCCGTTTCAACAACATTTTTCACTGCTCTCATAACAACTGCAGCCGCTCTTGCATCCAAACCCGAAGTAGGCTCATCCATAAATATGATAGATGGATTGGCGACAAGCTCCACAGCTATGGTCAGCCTTTTCCGCTGCTCAGTTGATAATCCATTGACTCCGGGTATGCCTACTAAAGAATCTCTAATCCCATCAAGCTCTATAGTTTCAATGACCTTATTAACAAATTCCTGAGGATAATCAATAGAAAAATTTTTGTAGAAATCAATATCAATAATCAAATCCAGCGTCGGATTTTAAAAAAAGAATGTACAGTCATGGTCTGAAAAGGGTATCATACAGCCTTAGTTTTTGAATCAATTTGAGATGGGAGGCGCAGCCAAGCAGAATACACTAGCGATTCTTCCACAGTGATTTGAGGAGAGTGTATATCATTTTGCTCACAGTAACCTGATACCCTTGCAAATGTATCTTGAACCTTCAGGTACCCACCAATTCTAATCTCCCCTTCAATAATACCACCGGTTTTTCTGCCAGAAAGAACATCCATAAGAGTTGTTTTCCCTGCTCCACTGACACCCATCAATGCTGTCAAAACACCAGGCCTGAATGCACCTGTAATGTCCGAGAGAAGCTGTAGCCTTTTATGCTCAAAACCTCGTTCTCTCATTTCCTGAAACAAAATAATGGCATCAGCAACTGAAGAATAACAACTGACAACTACATGAAAGATAAATGTAAACCAGCAGCAGAAGAGCTACCAAAGGGGTGTCTACGTAGTATTGCACATCTTGAAATGTTACAGTTAACGGCTCAAAAGGTAAAACCATTTGTCCTGTAAAATTTACAAATAACACCAGTAAGAAAAGCGGGAAGATATATGTAATATCTCCACAGATAAGATATATTACCATGAAAGAGAAGACAAATATACATAATCTACGTATCCTATGTGGTCATGTGGACAATAAGACTTCTGTTTATCATGCTTACCAGTTTTAGATACTGCAACATTTCCAGGATCAACAGTGGGTTTACTATCATTGTCATCGTTTTTTCTGTGTAGTTGAGAATACCTTTCAAAAGAAATAATAGCCCGAGACTTTCCTGGAGCTGAATGCATATAAATGTATGGCTTAGCACATATGCAAAAAAGCATTTTACTTATTAAAGAACCTATACTGATCAGCAGAAGATAAACTTACGCTTCAAGAAAGTCAAAGCAAAGGTAAAAACAACGTTGAAAAGTAGTATGAACCCGAATAAAGCTGCAACAGATATCCAGTAAAAGTGGCTACCGAAGCTCAATCCTCGACTTTCTAGAGTTTGTTGTCCTATGCTTGTATTTCCAGACATCACCTGTAAATACAATTGAAAAGAAAATGATATCCACGAACAGATGAATAACTGTTGAAGGCTGACAGGATGAGATCATCATGTCACTAAACATGAAAATGTAATTTGACCGAAAAGAAAATTCTAAATCATCTAGGGAGGAAAATATTTTCAAACACTTGTTAGCATTACTACATCCCAAAAATCTTTTGTAGGAACTAAAGAAATAACATTGAACAGCCTAAACAGGCTGAATAAACCAACTACCACACCCTTACTACTGAGATTGTTGGAGCAGCCAATTACCTTTTCCCACCGGGGAGCAAGAAATTCATTCACAGTCAGGCCTATCTCACCATACGTCCAAGGAGAAAGCCAAAATCCCCATCCCAGCCAAGTCGGCATAGATGCTGCAACCAATAAAAGCAAGGTGGTAGTTAGCAGAAAAGCTTAGCTCTTATGTGAACAAATGTCATTTGCTTTAGTTAGAAAAAAGCTCGCAGAAATCTTACGTCTTGGGAGAATGAAGCCACCAAACACTAAAGTAATCATAATGGCGAGAAGACCGGCTGTTGTGGAAGCAACTATAGTTTGGAAGAGCGAGGCAATACAACGAAACATGGATATTGATGCTAGGTGCACACCAAAAAATAGAAGGAATTGACGGAAGAACCTAATAATGATAATAGAACATAAAATAAATTGGAGTCAACACAGAAGTTAAATCCACTCGTGGTGTAAAGCTGTGTAACTTAATCCTGAGAGTTAAATTAATTAAACTCATCAGCCATGAATTTCGTTTAAGTCCAACTTCCGTATTATTGTCCGACATTACCAGCATATGATTTAGCTATTCCAGAACAACAAAGGTTTCCATATGCAACTGACCTTCCAACCTCAGGGCTGTAGCCAATGACGTAATAAGTCATAGACGTCCAAATAAAGGACTCCAAAAGTGAAAGCGGAACTTTTAGGACTACTGCAGGAATCGCATAAGCCCAGGCAGGGTAGAAGCATAACTCTCTCTGCTTATAGAAAACTGCAATTCTTGAAACAGTCATGCTCAACTCTGGAAACCCATCAACAAGAAGTATCACAAGTGCATAAAATAAAGAACCCATAAAATAACTTGAATGGATGACATCAACAGCCATTCGGGTGCGCAGGAAAACTGTCATTGATATTGAAGCAATTATGACAAGCTGCAGAGAGAAATGACCCAAAGATGTTGCTTTCAGATATAAAGATAACCATGTATGCTGGTCATAAATGATGAAAGTATGAAGCAAACAAAATGTAAATTACCTGGACAGATTTAAACACATAAGTAAAAGAATTTCTCTTCATTAGAAGAAACTCCCTCAATGAACAAGCTCTAAACAGCTCCCATTTACTCAGAGAGTATGATTTAAAGGATAGGGCATCTCTGTGGCTTTCAGATTTGTGAAATGGCTTGGAGAGCGACTCAACTAAATTCAGACCAATATGACACTCTTTGAATCTTTTTATGAACTGGTCAACAGAAACATAACTGTAAGGTTGCTCTTTGTCGTACCAATACTGCGCTTGATCTTTTCTTGAGATTACCTGAACCAGATAAAAAAGAAAAACCATCTAAGAAATGAATGAAAAGATGGAAATAAGACAATGATGAACCTTATAAGTATACCTCCTGAAGGAAGTCAGCAATGCCCTTTCTTTCCGGACACTTAAATCCACAGTCCTCAAAGAATTTGCAAATATAACTGCGAGGGCCATGATACACAATTTTCCCTTCTGCCATCAGAATAACATCATCAAAGAGATCAAAGGTCTCTGGTGCAGGCTGAAGAAGTGATATCAATGCAGTAGCATCAGTAATATGCACCAGATGCTGAAGGCAGGACACGATCTGGAAAGTGGTTGAACTGTCAAGACCATTTGATATTTCATCCATGAACAGAGCTTTTGTTGGCCCCACAATCATCTCGCCTGCACTTAGAAAAATAACTTACTCAATCCCTGGGCAGCTAATTCCACAACAGCATACACAACAGTATTCCTGCCAAGAAATGACCAAATGCCTTAAACTAGTAAGTCTACCCTCAAACCTCCACTACCTGTTGTCAGTCTTTTCTTTTGACCACCTGAGATACCTCTTCTTATGGCATCTCCAACCATTGTGTCTGCACAGATGTCAAGTCCAAGAATCTGAAAATATAAATTGTTTTAAGACAAATCCTTGTACAGCCAAGTTTCAAAATGAAATTACATAATATTCAGCTCTATAAAAGAGAAATGGTGAATTACCTTCAAAATATAATCTGTTTGGAGAGTACTTTCTTGTCCTTCAACTGATATTGCCTGTGAAACAGATTTAAATACTAAAGGTTAGACCAATAGAATACAGAACATTCTAAGAAGCATGAGTATATAACGCGTTCAGAAAACTGTGGAAAATTATTATCAAAATTGAATTGGAACAATAATTTTCTCCTTTTATGAGTAAAAACGTAACAGAGACTCTGACATTTGATAAAGCTAATTGGTTAAAAGCAGATTGAGCCTTAATTTAATTCATTTAGTGACACAGGAAATTCATGTTAAGTGAATCATGCCAAGAAATACGCATACGCAAGAAAGAATCCACTTCTTATCTAGGATTAAAATCCTCTAAAGCATAGCATTATGCCCAGCAAGAATGAGAAGCAAATTCCAGTGTTCTAATTTAAAGGCAAAAATCCATATTTTATCAGATTCCTTTCTGTGAAACAAAGAGCCCCATCCCCCGCCTCATTTCTCACTTTGGCCTTGCTCAACTGTGCCCTGAAAACATTTCTTTCTGAACAAACTATAAGGCGCAACACAGTGACGATACGTATATTTGAGTAAATTATGGAACATTGCCTTTACTAACAAGAAACGTCGTGACCTTGGAAAGAAAATGGACAAGCTAAATGTTTACCTTCATATAAGCATCTATGTCGGGATCAGGGACTACCCCAGCCTGCTTCTCTCTCCGGCTGACTTCTTTCATGATTTCTTTCATGCAGATAAAAGAAAATAATATATATATATATATATGTAAATAAACTACTGAAACGGTATCCAGTTGAGAATCTGACAAGATTAAAATATGTACAAGAAAATCATTTGGTAAAATCGTCAAGGAGCTCTTACCAGCTCGGCTTCCTATTCCCTGAAAACGTGCAGAAAAATCTATTATTTCCCTAACTGTCATCTCTGGGGTATGCAGATCATATTGGCTTATATAAGCGCAGGTTTTCTGAGGAACAAATTCTTCCAGTCGGTAGCCATTGTAAGTTACTTCCCCCGCAACCTTTTAAGAAGTAAAGAGCGAAAAAATTTATAAGAAAGTCCATTATTGTCTTGGTGATCAAGATCCCACTAAACACTAATGGCTTAGAGTACCAGGTGGTCATTCAAATCCTATAGCTAGATAAAATATGCAGCTTTTTTTTTTTTTAACACGAACAGAAGAGCTTAAGGCAAAATGCAGCATAGAGCTTTATGAAGTTAACTGAGTCTTAACCAACCAAATTCATATTAACTTTTTCAATGTTCTCAGAGTTGGAAAAACAATGCAGAACTGCTAAATCCACTTATATAAACGTCAAAATACCAAGTAAAACTGGAATGGCTGAACCAAGTTTTGGAACCTTCTTAAACTGTACTTTTGCCTAAATATGGTGAATTATACTGTAGAAAACTTTTTTTTTTTTCTCATTTTTTACCATAAACTTTTTTATTTCCATTTGTAACAGCATCAAGCTCATGTCTTAAGTGACACTTTAAAATATTTCTAAGAAGACATTAGCATCAGCAGACCTTAACAGATTGGCTTAGTTTCCCGGAAAGCGCCAGCAGTAATGTGCTTTTACCACATCCTGGAGGGCCAAGCAATAAAGTCATTCTGCAGGGAAAATGAATGAGATTTAGTCAATTTAGATAGAAAAAGCTATTCAAAGAGAAACATTTAGTAACAGATAAATGCAAGTTGGAACGATTGGTTGGAAAATTCCAGGTTCTCTTTTTCTTTGTCCTTTATTCCTCTCTCATTTGACTAGTTCCTAGTAAAAAAATTCTTTTCCTTTATTTCTTATTTCTGGCAACTATAAATGATTTCACTTCTTTAAGTTTACAAGAGATAAGAAAAGCTAGAATATGATCATTAGAACCACAAAAACTGACAGATGCTTTAGGCATCAGACGTCTATGTGTATATAGTGCAGCTTCGGGCTCAATCAGGGTCACTCTATTCCATGAAAATGTCAATTCATTCCATTAACAAGCATCAAAGCTGGCAAAGAGCCAAAGACAACCACACACACTATATCTTTTACCCTATTGTGAGTTTATTTTCCATGCAGACTCAGAAGACCGAAGCAAGTGTGATTGAATTTTCCTTGCTGCCCTTTAAATTCTGTCTTGGAGGAATTGTGCTCGTGCACATGGTTTTTTATTTGAATTGTCATAGGTTGTCTGAACTGCAAGTTTAGATCTGCTGCTCTTGAGTTTATGCTCTCGGTGTTTTAGACTCAAATCTTGTACTGCCAGTAAGTTTTTTGTACATGATGTCAAGGTGTCATATGTCCTGCCCAAGCAGACAAATTCTGGCTTGCTCTTTTGTTCTCCCTGGACTATTTCAGGTTTTCCTTTATGAGATGATTAATAAAATTCTTATCTTGACTGAGCAAAAAATGATATCTTAGTGCATTAGACACAGTTCATGGGTGCCTTTCTAGCTATATAGGATTAACGAAAAAACTTAACAATTTCTGAATACTCCAGGAGTGTACCTTCCCGGTTTAATGATACCGCTGACATCCTTTAGGATGCTTATCTTGGCTTCTTGTCTTAAACCTGACAGATTGGTTAAACCCTGTGACAAGCAGGAAAAAAGAAACTTAGCAAACTTAAAAATAGAAAAGGAAACTGATTTCAAATTTCTGACGTGAGTGCCCGGTGATCAAAGGCTAATCAACTTCCCATGGCGTTTTTTTTTTTTTTTTTACGCTTTATATTATATATTATGTCCCATGGCGTTTGATTATGGGAGAGCATAGCAACTAAAGGACTCAATTACTAGACGAATATAAAAATTATCCACTGATGGACCCCGCAAAGGATATTGAGAAAATTAGTATTCAACAATTCAAAGGGTTCAATAGACAGAAGCGGAATAGTCAAGACTGCCTTCGGGGAAAGCTTAAGATATATCAGGATTTATATCGTAGAAATAGCAGTTATAATGAAGGACAAAAGCTTTTAAGCTCTGAAAAGTAAACCCAAATAATGAGCACAGGTACTCACTGAAAGCATGCTTTTAGTGGCGTTCCAGAGAGTGGGAAGAGGCTTGCCATGAACTAATTGGCATGCTGCTTCGACATTGAGATTCTTATATCTTACTTCCAAAGTCGGCAACTTTACCCCTACCCTGAAAGAGATATTAAGTTGTAACTTATAAATCACAATCGCATATTCATAGTTGCCATTACCGCTAAAGTCTCACTTGGTTATATAGCTAAGCATTTAGAACGGAAGTGAATGTGTGCCAGAGAGAGAACAAGGACAAAAGAGAGGGATAATGATTTACTTGTCAATTCTGTCCCTAAGTTTCTGCAACAGACGAAGGTTATCATTTTCAATTTGTTTGATGAGCTTCTCTACAAACATGTGCCGCTCATCAGCTCCAAGTTTGGTGACATTAACAACCCGTTTTCCTTTGAAATTTCCATTGCCTGACGTTCCGTTTTCTTCCTTATCGTCAAACAAAGCAGTAGTAATCCGTTCAAACGTCGGCAATCTCTGAACTTCAGCCCATTGCAACTCATATCCATCATCAACATCATCACCTTGACTATGATGCGCCGAAATCACGCTGCGGAAACTTGACACATGGCTTCTGAATGAGGACCTGATGCTCTTTCCAATCTCTGATAACTCAATCCGCATAGATTCTATCTCGTCATGACCCACCAGTTGAGCCATTGCTTGATAAGATTCCATAAGTTTTAGAAAGTTAGGAGCCAGGAAGGAGGAGTGCCTATGCGAGTGTATAAATACAGATATTCCTCGGAATGATTAAAACTGGAATTGGATGAGGTAATGCAATGCGTCATGCCTCGCGTGTTGTTGTCATGGACAGGCTCACAGCAAGAAACCGGCCGTTGAAAATGCTGCAGGCACACATGACTAGTCTGCTGAAGTTGAGCACCGCTTCCATTCGGGCATGTACGTATTGCTTACATATTTGTTGACGTTAGAAGAAACGAAGCCAAAAATGGCTAAATTAATATTGTGAGAACAAGAAACAAAAACTTTGAACAAAGACCGCTTATAATATTTAGAGCGTGGATCATTCCGTTTAAGACCAAGCAAAAACAATTATTCCCTTGACTTTCAGCTCCTGAAGCATTGGATTGGTTTAAAAATCTATTACATACTTTGCAGCTTCCTCATTTAACCACGTCATCTAAATTACTGTTCACGTATTTTAGTCTCGCAACCCATGAGTCAGACAAATTTTACAGGAGTTTGTCCAGCCACTGCTGCCCACGAGTTAAATTGAATTCTCTTTTTACCCACGAGTGCTTTTTCAAGCTAGGAGTTTTTAGACCTCTCTCAGTCAAAGGGCTTGAAATCTCTACCTTGGCGTAAAAGGTAAAGCTAATCATGCTGAATTCACTTTATTCTTAGGCTTTTTCAAATGGAAGCTTTCAATTGTCAATTTTAAAAAAAAAATATTATCATCATCGTGACAGTTACATAAAAAAATTCATTTAATAAAAATAATTTTTTAAAAATAATAAAATTCAAAATTAATAAATTTATCACACTGTCTATTAATATGTAAAAAAAATTTACAGAATAAAAATCTTTTGATAAATAATAAAAAAATAATTAATTGAATAAAGTTAATAATGATTTATCAAATGTTTTCAAAAAAAGTTATTTAAATAAAAATTTTTACTTAGTAAAACATGAGAAAATATTTTAAAAATATTAATTTTATTGTTGTCATCAACATTTTTCAACATTTTTCAACATTTTTCTCATCTCTCATACATCACTCCTTTGAGTTGAAAAATGGGTTAGGTACTTTGGAGTTTTTTCGTTTAAGTCAGCTAACCCATGCGTCAATCAAACTTCGCCGGAGAGTTACTCGAGCCCCGTTTGGCCAAAGTCAAATTGAAATCTCTTTTGCCCATAAGTCAGTTAAGGCGCGTTTTCAAGCTAGGAGTTTTAGGCCTCTCTTAGTCATGCCCAGACTTTAACACACGCTTAAGTTCTATTAAATGGACATTTGTAATTGTCAAGTATAAGAAGGACGTTACACTAGAAAATTCATCCAATGAAAATGATTTTTTGTAAATAATAGGGTCAAATTTGATAAACTTACCATATTATCTGTTAATATTTACAAAAAAATTACAGAATATAAAAGTCTTTTGACAAATAATAAAAATAACAATTAATTGAATAAAGTTTATAATGACTTTCCAAAATTATTGGAGGATCCTAAAATTATTTTCACAAAGTTGATAAATTCTAAATAATTGTAAAAATATAAGATAAAAAAGTAGTAATTAAAATTAAAGATAATTTAAAAAATTTCATCATCAAAACTAGTGTAATTAATATTTATTTTATTTTGACTTTTAAAAAATATTTATTTTATTTTAATAATTTTATTATATAAATTAGGGAGCTTTTAAAAAATAACTCTTAAAGATAAGACGTTTTCAAAACTAGTCTTTTTTATAATTTTAACTATTTTTAGTCAAGTTGGATAAAAATACCTTTAATGAAATTACACGCTATGATGTTACACGCTATGTACAAAAACATGTGACAAGTCATGTATAAAAACATGTAACACGCCATGTACAAAAATATGTGACAAGCCATGGTTAGGTTGTTACACGCCATGTATAAAAATCTGTGACAAGCTATGTACAAAAACCTATGACACGCCATGTACAAAATATGTGACAAGCTATAGTTAGGTTGTTGCACGCCATATACAAAAACCTGTGACACGTTATATACAAAAACATGTGACACGCCATGTACAAAAACCTGTGACACGTCATGTACAAAAATATATGACAAGCCATGATTATGTTGTTACACGCCATGTTCAAAAATCTATGACAAGCCATGTACAAAAACTTATGACACACCATGTACAAAAATATGTGACAAGCCATAGTTAGGTTGTTACACGCTATGTTGAGAAAAATACTGTTGTTACACACCATGATTAAGTTGTTACACGCCATGGTTAGGTTGTTACACGCCATGGTTACGTTGTTACACGGCATGTTGAAAAAAATTGTTGTTACACAACATATTCAAGAACATTTTGTTACTTACGAACAAAAACTTCAAATCTTCTCAACTCTTTTCATTTTTTTTTTATTTTTTATTTTACAATTTGGCACCGATTAAAGTGTTTTCAACATGTTTTCATAAATCAAAATATAATTTTTATCTAAAACACCTACTTTGACTAAAATTAATTAAAAAAAATTCTTTGAAAACCTAGATTTATAAATTTCAAAATTTTGAGTTTATTGGTGTCTAGGTCCCGAATTGATTCAATTAAAAGCTATTTCATACATCTGTGATTATTTCTACCGTGTTTATTTTATCCAAAATACCTAAAAATCGAATTTTTCAAATACCCACCCACCTAAGCACGTCAAAACCATTGCTTGGTATCTTGAAAGCGCAAGAAAAAGAAATCTGAAAACGCCAAAGAGAGAAATTGAAAGCATAGCAGACGAATGTCGAAGAGAGAAATCGATAAAATATGAGAGAGTGAGATGGTGAGAGAGAAATCTGACTAAATCTAGTTAAAGGGTGTTTTTGTCAATCATGATAAAATATGACTAAAAACAATTAAACTTATTTAAATGGTTATTTTTAAAATATCTTTATTAAGAAATGTCATTCTTCACAATTTCCTCTATAAATTATGTAACTTATCAATAATTACTTTTAATATATTATATTTTGTCAATATAAATTTTATTTCGCTCTTAGAATCATTTAATTAACAAAAATGATTATGTCAACGTTAAGATAAATTAAAATATAAAAAAATCAAATGATTTTAAGAAAATTATTTAAATAAAAAATTGTACTTGGTAAGACATGAGAAAGTATTTTAAAATATTAATTTTTTAAAATAATTGTTTTTTATTATTGCTATTATTATAATATTTTTAAATTTAAAATTATTTATATATATATTATTGAATTTAAAATTATTTATAATGAAAAATTCAACACCCACGGAAGCGGGGCACCACTCTAGTCATATTATTAACAATAACAATAGGTGAAAGCTTGGTAGAGGAGGGAGGGTTGCCGTGTGGCACCCTCCGAACTCAATAGCATTTTTTTTGTTTTTTTGCTTAAAAAAAAAAAACCCAAAAGTTTTATTTTAAAATAAGGTAGGAGCCCTGTCACGCTAGCTGCATCCAGTTCTAAATTTTATGTCATCCAAGGAGAAACCCAACACCATATATACCCTTTCTCTTCTTTTACAAGTTACTACTTGAAAGGGACGATCCAACAAGTATCATCTCTTCTAAAGTCCAAGGACAAATTAATTATGTAGAGGGTGAGGGAATATGCTGCTCAGGAAGTAGTCAGAATGGTATCGAGAGAGAACAAAAGAATACCAAAGGCCAAAGGCAGCCTCAAGTCCGGCACAGAGACATCATCATTAGATAGTATTTTAACAATAGTTCCAAGACATCTATTCTGGCAACTCAAAGAATATGGTACTATTCAGTAGATATTTGGACAAACTGGCAAACTGGAGAAGAAATACAATAGCTGACTCAAACTCCTAAAGAGAATTGTGTCTAATCTAATGTGCTATATTTAAAAGACCAGATTCTTTCCACACCACATGGCAGTCAACAAAAACAAGGGACAATACATCTTTGAGATTTCACAAAAGCCAACACTGGCATTTGCAAGGAACTGAACTACCCCCACGGTGTATATGGCCAACGGTTACCTCTAATTATGACGACTTTGTACATAAAAATACATATGCCCACACGGCTCCCATCAAAACATCAATGAACCCCAAAAGGTTTCCGTCACAAAGGTTCTAAGAGGAGAAGCAGTAATCAGCCATCCATTGTACATGGCCAGTGCAGAAGCTGGTCAATTAGTGACTCAATTCAAGAAGACCACAGTCACGTTAATAAGTTATGCTTCTCCGATTTAGTCATGGGAGAAATACAGTAGAAGCAGTTGCACAGTTATTGGTTTCCTTACAGTGGACTACTCAGGTAGAGAACCATTATTAAGCAACTCCTGCTTTAGTTGCTCCAAGCCATAGATCTTGTCATTCATACCTTCCTTTCTATATGCCTCCACCATGATGGAGAAGGTCATTGAATTTGGTTGGCATTGCTTATCCTTCATCCGTTTAAAAACTCTCTCCATCTCCATTAAATCCTCTGCCTTTGCACATGCAGATATAACAGCATTATAAAATGAGGTATTTTCAGGTATCTCAAACTTGGCTGCCAACTGTACGCTGCTAATAACTTTATGAAAGAGACCAGCATTGGCATATCCATTGATAAGGCAGCAAAAGGTCTTTGTGTCTGGTTTCATCCCTTCACCCCGCATTTGATCAAATGTGTATTCCATGTGTTTTGCATCCCCCACATCAGCAAATGCCTCAATGACATTGTTGTAAGTAGAGGTTGTCCATGGAAATTGAAGCTTACGCATGTATTCCATCACAGATGACATTTTATCATACATTCTTTTCCTCCCATAAGCACCAATCAAGATATTGAAAGTGCGTGTTTCTGGCTCAATTCCAAAATTACGGAATTTCTCATACCATCTCTCCATCATATCAATCTGACCTTTGTTACCAAACACACTGAGGATGATGTTCATTGTCCATACATCAGGTTTGCTTGCAGAGCTCTCCAACATGCCAGATAGCACTTTCTCCATCTGCTCAAATTTCCCCGCCTTGCCATACCCACTTAACACTATGTTCTGGGTAACTGTATTTGGAGTTATCAACCGCTCCTCCATTTCCCCATACAGTGATTCAACTAAGTCAAACCGCGAGGCATCAACACAAGCCTTAATTAAGGTACTGTACGTAAAAACATCAGGCTGGCAACAAGGGAGGGTTTTCATTTGGTTAAGAGTTGCAAAGGCATCGTCAATGAGATTGTTTCGACAATAAGCTGCGAGTAATGCTGTGAAAAGCTCGGGAGTAGGTTCACATCCTTCTTGAACCATTTCCTGAAAAAGCTGACGGGCACGGTGGGGTTGTCCGGATTTTCCAAGAAGAACAAGTAGTTTCATATAGGTGCCTTCTTTTGGTTGGTAAAAGGGTTGATCTCTTAGCATCTCAAATACCTGAATATTCAAATTGGCCACCGTCACACAAGAAGAAAGCAATCATACTCACTTGTTTAATTTCAGAAAAAAGAATCCTACGACAGCCAAAAGGGAACTGTCTTGATCCCCAAAAGTCTAAACTTTACAAATGTTAGTAACGGGCTTGACGTTTCTACAAGCATGGGTAAGCGAGACCAAAAATTTAGCATCTGTAAACTAAAAAGAATCAATTCGAAAAGTTGTAAGACATTGTTATGTTAGAAATTGAACAGCCAGAGGTAGGAAATGAAGAAGAAGAGAAGCAGAGAGTGACCTGGAGAGCTTGAAGCCACTGCTTCTTGAGGATGCAGTCGGACAAGGTTTCAGTGACGGTGCAGACCCAGGCTTTGGCGTTGTTCTTGCGGTCGAGTTTCTTCTTGAGATTCTTGAGGGGGGTTTTCTTGGAAGACCCAGGCGTAAAAGTGTGTGATACTGATAGGCCAGGGTACTCTCCTTCCTTCCAGTGCCTCTGCCTCTTCTTATCAGAAACAGAAGACGGAACAGCACCGACTGCACGTGGAAAAAGCGGAGGATTGGGCTTGCTCTTGTTCTTGGAGTCCGATTCTAGACGTGGGCGTGGGAGAGGAGAGGGAAGCAGAGAAGAAGAGAAGGAAAGGGGCATTGACATTGATGGTGCCATGCTTCATCACTTATCACCAGGGGCTGGGGATGACTGATATTTTGAGACACGAAGAGAGAGCCGAGGACCGGAATCTATTTATTAGGGGAAAAAAACATGAATCAGCTTTGAATCGATGAAACCTGCAGCTAAGCCTGGATAAAGGATGCAGCTAGTTGCCAGTGAAGCCGATCTTCGCAGTTGAGTTGAGTTGGCCAAAAATATCTTTTCCTCTTTTAACTGCTTTGTAGTATGGGACTGTTCATTTATCTTTTCTTCCACAGAAAATATAAAACTACCTATTTTCTCAACGTTTTGATTCTTTCCTCTGTGTTTGTAGCATTTTAACAGATATGAGGATTACCAGTATAATTACCGCCCAAACTTGATTTCATCATATTTGCTTCTTTCTAGAAAAAAGAAAAGAAAAACTTGCTCCAGGAAATAGCAGCTCAGAAGACACTTCACCCGAGGAAGAAGCCGAAGCAATGAACTTCCTTAAATATTTCAGAAATCCTAGTCTCGTAGGGGGGACTGGGGCCGTGTCGACAAATTCACCATTTGGGAGAAAACAGGGGTGATTACTTGATCAATAGAATACACCTACATAGTTGGAACTTTTCCTATATGTCTATAATTGAAGTGAACAATCATAAGTAAATTTATGGTGTATTTTCCACTTATCTATATCGTTACAGTTCAGCGGTGCTTCTGGAATAAAAGATAAAGACTGCCAACTTGTTCCAGCCCGTAGCTAGAAACTACCTTAGCTAGACCCATACTTCAGCAATTCCCACCTGAATGGTCGGAATACATAAAGAACTTCAGGTGAGCTTTTGAAAAGCAGAGCCACGCACACACAGACAGCAGCAATTGCCACCATCGCGAGCATTGCTGGCCTGTATACCAGGGATGTTCTGCTGTTTCCATAAGCCAGCTTCTGTTCACATGCCCTGCAACTCTGCTGCCTTGCTTTCATCTTAATCTTCTCCGTCTCCAGACTGGCTGCTTTTGCCAATCTGGTCCCATCTGATAGTTTCTGCTTGGAATTGCACTCTAACTGGGTTCCGGAGATATCCAGCACCACATGTCCACATTCCGATTTTTTGTTGATTTTTCTCTGAACCAGGTGGATGTAGGAGTAGTGACCCCGAAGGCATGCATAATCATTAGGTGTCAGACCTGTGCTGTCTCGGGCACTTTTCCAGGCTTCAATTGCCACCTGGACAAGGCACACACCCAGATCAGCAGCAGAAGAGGAGCCCAAAGGGAGTGACTTAAGATAATATCATACCACAAAATAGCTGAATCTTTACCCCAAGAAAATAAAAAATATTTTGTTTAGAAAATCCAATGAAAGTGTTTGAGAGAGAGAGAGGGACTGCAAAGATATCAATCAGCAGTTCAAGCTCAGTGAGCCATCTAGAAATCAAGTAAGATCATAAATCACTGAGCTAGAAAGAGAAAGCAGAGGGGCACACATGGATCATGAATTAAACTCAACAGCATGCTTTCCAATAACAACATAAGGCATTATATATTAAAAATATGCAGAGAGACATAAGGAGATACCAATCCAGGATCATCAGTTAATGCATCTAAGACATCCTCAGAGCCTTCCTTACTGGCTGCCACGTGAAGAGGAGTCAACCCAGCAGGCCCAGCAACATTTGGTTTAAAGATGAATCCATTGTAGTTTACATCCACCAGTGGCTTCTGCTCAGATCCTGGCTTATCCAATACTTTATCTGGGACATATCTTAATAGTAATTCTACCATGGGCCTGCAATTTCTTCGGACAGCCCTGTGGAGCAGACACATATCCAACAAAGCAAACTCAATAGAACTATGGTCCCCCAAATCAACTGTTCCATCGAAGAGAATGCCCAGAAGTTTCTTCACTACGGCACACCACTCATGGTCCATGGAGAATTCCATAAGCCACTCGAACCTTCTGAAAGGGAAGAGATTTGAATTGGGGTTCAAGTGACCCAGCCTGCAATGCAAGTGATTTCTGTGAAGAAGCCATCCCATTTCATGTATAAAATCCAATGCTTGATTCTTGGATTCCATTTTCTCAGCATTTTTATTGGTGTCAACAGTAGGTACAGCTGTCTCTATCACACCCTCCAGAGTACAGATCTCAGAACACACTTCTTGCTCTGCAACTATAAATGGAAAAAAGGTGCTGCTAAGTCCATGGTCTTCAACCTGATAGAATCACATGACCAAAATCCTTGTATTAGAGTGGGAGGGGAAAGAACACTCCATCCATGCATGAAACAAACAAAATTTTGGCAATTCTCTATTCATTTGTGTCTTTCTGTTATTTTAATCATCCAAGATTCGGTCTCAACTAGCACTTAATGGATGTCATTTTAATGATCTTTTCCAAGTCATGGACCTGATTGCCTAATTTAAAATCATATGATAGTATGTGAACAAGATGGTATGCCTATTTAGTAACAACATTTCACTGAAAATGAGACATTAAGGCTCCATAGATCTTAATTATAGGAATAATTAAGGATAACCACCTTCATTTAGGACTTTCAAAAAAAAAAAAAACCACCTTCATTTAGCGTAGGACAGCAATGAAAAACATTATTCTTGATCATGAATGGGATGGAAAATTAAGAATTAGCGCTGTAAATAAACAGGTCTAACACCTCTTTTTAGTTTTCCTTCTTTCCTTTCATCTACAATCCCCCCTCTCCCAAACCACAGAGAACACATCGACAGCTGCATTATAAAAGCTACCCAGTTTTGTACTCGAGGTCTATTATTTTTGTAATTTACTATATCTAACCAAATTTTACAGTGAAAAAGACAATAGAGGACCTCATTGATTAAGAAAAAGACAAAAGAACATGATCAGAAAACACCAAACAATGGAAGCACCTCAATAAATCCTCTGCCAGAAACATTTGGTATGGAGCAAAGGAAGCAAATGGACTGGAGTTCATCCTGTTCATTTACAGGATCAATAACCTGCATCAAGTCATAACAACTTTCCTGCACCAGATACTTTCCTTCTATCGCACACAGTAACCTGAACCAGAGGCTTGCTGGAGTTAGTACTTATCCAGTTAAACTAATAGCATATAAATTATTTGAATATTAGCTTTTGTTGACTCTAAGCTCCTTCACATCCTATTTCACAGAGTGAAATGGATGAAAAGAAAGTATAGCTGGAGGCAAAGAGAATGAAGAAATACCTTGTGCCGGACCGATTAAGGTTAAAGCCTTTTACTACAAATTGAGCTCTCTGTGTTACAGACACAGCAATTGGTTTAATGCTTGAGATCCTGAAACATTTATGGCTTTTCAGAGGTAAAGGGGTGTCCAATACTACCCGACCTGCAGCATAGATAGGATAAATCATAGGCTTTTCTCCTGGCAACGTCACTACAAGATACTAAATTTGTTAATAATGAAATGAAAAGTAGAAACTGTGACTAAAAAATCTTTCAAGCTCACAGAGAACACATAAGACACATACAAACACATTAGCAGAGTGAGAGAGCAGAACCATTATAAATAAACGCGATAGAGTGCTGAACCCTAGCATACACCCATCCTGTTTTCCAAAAAGAGTCGTTGGACACATCAACCAACCTTCTCAAACTGGAACCCAGATCAAAGCATAGCTGTATATAAGACAGTTAGTAGGAGGATCAGTAATGCTTTTCCTCAATATTAGAATGCGATTCCCATTTTGCCATCTGTGACAAAGCATACCTCTTCCCATGCAGACTCTCTTAAACGAAGATATATTGTTAATATTACACAGCCAGGTCTTATGTAGCTTTCAATGTCGGTAGGACTGTGGGATAGCCAGTCGAGGATCTGAAAGATCAATGTTATCCACAGAATCAAACCAACTACATGAAAAATTATGAAATAGATTTTGAACCTATACAATTCTTCAAATTACCTGTCTGCGCAGAGCAATAGGAAAACCATTTGGGTCCTTTCCAAAGAGCTTAAAAACAATTCGATCAGTGCGACTCTGAAAATTGGTAAGAAAATAATGATCAAGTCAAAAAATCCTTCAAGGTCTATAAAGTAACTTCACATACTTGTGCTTTGACTCAAATAAAAAACATTTCATTACAAGTTGC
Source organism: Theobroma grandiflorum (assembly GCA_036013995.1). Taxonomy (NCBI): domain Eukaryota; kingdom Viridiplantae; phylum Streptophyta; class Magnoliopsida; order Malvales; family Malvaceae; genus Theobroma; species Theobroma grandiflorum. Next base: position 197,570 of record CP142132.1, on the reverse strand, counting down.
TTAATTTCAGTGCATTATGTTCTCTCAGTCATAGCAAAATGTACAAAACATTGGAAAATAAATAAGAGACAGTCCAACAGTCCTTCCGGATAACTTATAATAATAATTGCCTCAAAACTGAAAAATGAGTGAAACAGACTTTCATGGCACATGCATATGTGTTGCTTGTTTGTACAAGAGTGTCTATCTCTATGGACAATAAGCATAGATAGATAGATATACAGAAAATGGAAAATATAACTTAAAAGCCTTCTGTCAATGGTCAGCATTGTTATGCTCCAACAATATTGAATTGAACATAGTGAAATAACATAATATAGATGGTATTAGTCTGCGAGCAACTGTTGTCTCTCTATCCCTAAAATATAGTCAAAAGGTTCTTTCAAAGGTAATGGAAGTTGAGTTCACCAAAAATAAATGCTACTGATGATAACAAACCTGAGCCTCTCCACTGGAAGTAGACGGTGACTGGCTGGAAGTTGAATCTGAGTTCGCACTCAATTGAGGTGGACTTGACTTGTGTGATTCTAGCACACGGATAGAGTTATGCAAAGACTCATTTACAGGGTTTTTAAGGACCAGAGATCTTTCTAAATTCTCTACATAGTCTTGGGAATCATCATAAACATTATTCAAGTCTATGTTATTCATTCTGATTCTCCCAACAGTAGGCTCTGGTGCATTTGCTCTGAATGGAGGGCTGCCTCCTGATGGAATCGGCATTTTTAATGGAGAACCAGACAGACTTCCATCCTGAAAATTATTGTTAGCGCTTCTTCTCTGTACCAAATCGGAAGCAGGTAGAGTCCCACAATGACCCATAGATCCCTGCCAATCTGGGATATTAGCAGAGTCATCTATTTTAGAGGCTGAACCAGAAGGCCTAGCATGTACACTACCATTAGAAACCACATCAGTCACTTTTTCAAGATTCCCAACAGCCCTTGCAACATTCACTACACCTTGAGAACCTTGAAGTAATCCAGATATGTTCCTTCCATCAATTGAACCACCTAGACTGGCCAGGCTCCTCAACAAATGAGAAAGCAGATCTTGATCCTTAGTTTGATCAGAGTTGTTAGCTGCAATTTTGCAAAAGCCAAAAGATCTCCAAGTCAAGGAAGGAGAATGAAGGAGGAAGTGGGAGAGAAAGTAAGGAAAACATATCATGAATAAACTGGAAGCATATCAAAATGATTTTACAAGTATGAACTTTCAGCAAAGATTACATTTTGAAGTTAAACATCTAAATAAGTAGCTTCATCCTCCAGGTTTCTTAAACCAGTAACACTAATGAGGTCAAAACTAAAGTGCAAGGATCTGCCGAGGAGCCACTGCTCAGTGGCACTATTAAAGAACTGAAAATTGAGGTGGATCAATGAGTCAACTAGATGATTGGTTGAGGACAGAGCAGGAAATCTGTCATCCACATCAGACCATAACCATCTATTTTGCTCATTAAACCTTTCCGGTCAACTTCCATGTGATCTACTGGGAAGGATAGTACACGCACATGGAGATATCTTCAAACCCAAATTGCATTACAAGTGTAAATTTTAACCCCCCTATTTTTTAGTGGGAAGCATTAGGATCTGCAAAATCACCAATCTCCTTGAAAGTTAATGTGAATGCTCATGGCACCAAATTCCTTGATAAATACAGAGTTACCAAAGCTTAACCATAGATGGAGACTTTCAAAATTTTTCTAACCCAGGATTATAATAATTTCTACCCAGAACTCCCACAAGTTTTGTCGCTTTGGTGATGGGAATTGGACCTTTAGATGGCATCAACACCACAAGCACCCACCTCCAATCATGAACTGTACCTGAAAATAAGTTTTTAAACAGCAATCTGCCACAAAGTATCCCTAAGAATAACCAGCCATGATGAGAACACTGCAGAAACAGCTTTTCAGAATTATCATGTGGCAGGACTCTGCCATTTGGAAATTATATCCAGTCCCAAGTTTTCCAATTTAACATCACTACATCTAAGATTTCATTTCACAATTTAAGTAATTAAAATACAATAATTCTCTTAGACCCATAAGCACCTTGTTTACTTTTCCTTTATCTTTATTTTCTGCAAACTACTACCATCCAATAATCTAGCTAAAGGAGCTGACTTGCAGGAACTTATTTTCTGGTAAGTCACTAAAATTTAGGACCCCAGACTCCAGCAACGGCACCGATGTTGTAACTCCAATTAAGCTAGAAGTTTGGATGGTAATATCTTTAAGCTTCAAAAATCCAGTGTTATGTCATTCAGCATAAAGTTCTAACTTTTTGTCTGGGATGAAGAGCATGTTAACCAACAAGAACACTGTCAATCCATCTATATTCTGTTGCACAAAGGAAAGTAGATACTAATTTCGTTGACTTATAGACAAGGTATGTAAAAGACATGTGCATAAAGCAGAAAATCCAGGAGTGTTATTCTCATCCATAGCAGTTGGTAGGTCTTCTATGCAACCAACTGACATCACTTTCCTAATTAAGCAGCAAGGTAATTAATTTTGGGCCAGAGCAGATACTTACAATGCATATTAGAGAGAATTCTCAGTAGACTTATCAACAAATAACTACTACTCCTTTCATCATTCAGCGAACCTGCAGTAGCTATATTATCAGGATGTGTCTTCCTCCTACGTCTGTTGTGGCCAGCCAAACGTCTACGGCAGCTCCGCTTCCCTTCATCAAACTCTTGAAGAACATGAAACCTGCCCATGAGTATAAGCAAGTTGCATCTAAATGGAGAGAAAAGAATTTTCTGCAATGTAGACTACAATTGAAAAAGCATCTAAACTCCAGTAAGTAACAAAAAATTATGTGAAATGCACAGAAAGAAATCAATCTAATGGCCAGAATCAGGATCATAAATTATGAGTGCTCCAAGATGCAGGTTTTTGGTACCATATGTTTCAGAAATAAAGATAGTACTAAAATATAACCCACCTGCTACACTGTTGACAGAACCGCTGCAATACATTACCCACCAGTGCTTTACTGGCCTTAGAATGCATATCACAAACTTTGTGCCGTCGATGATAATCCTTGGCATTGCTAAGATCAGCCCTACAGTCCTCCACTTGACACACTGCACGGCTAGAAGCAGCCCCAGTAACCTTGGTCTTCTTCCCACACTTTGCATCGTCATCCATGATAGGATAAATTTGCCCCCCAAGCTTTAGATTAAGAGAAGCAGAATCAGCATTTACCTCCTCATCCTCAGCAACTACAACCCTCCTCCTTTTCTCCACTTCCCTCTTTCCTTTCTCATTTCCTGGATTGTTATGTTCTGAACAAGAAGATGAAGTGTGTGATGAACCTGCATTTGCCGGAGTTTCAGGCCCAACAGGAAACAACTGCCTACTCCTACAATCCAATGGCACGGAATTTAATGGAGTAGCTGCAAAAAGATCGCCGTCCCATTTCCATTCATTCAAATCCCATTCTACACTCTTCTTTTCAACTGCTTTCAAATCAGATACCATTGGACCATATACATGATGAGGCTTGCCTCCAAATTTAGCATCCATTCATCAACTCAAAAATCCCCCAAAAGGGAAATTGCAAAGATTCCAATTCAATTAAACAAGAATCCAGTATAAAGAAGGATAGAACTTTAAACCACGAACAAATTAGCAGCTGAAACGTCCAAAGAGATTAAACCCAGAAAATCATTATCCTATTTACCCTCCTTGAACCGCGAACACTCCAAAAACAGTACCCATAAATCCAAATAAGGGCTGCCCACATGTCCAAAGTCGTCTAATCACCCAGTAATCACCTCAAACTCCATAAAAAAAATCATCCCTTTATTTCATTACAAGAAAGTTGCTGAATTGGAGTTGATCACCAGCGGTCAACAAGCTTCATAAACGAGCAGCCTCATAAAAACAACAAATTCATTAACAAAAAGAGAGAGAAACTTGCCAAGAACTTTGAGAGATGAAGTGGAGCCCCCGAGAGACAGGTGTGAAAAGGAGAGAATACGGAAGACGGAGAAAGAGGCACTGCTGCGCTGGAAGCAAAAGTGAAGGAGATAAACTGAGGAAATTTAGGAAGAGGTTAGGAGAGAGTTTTGTGTGATATAAATGCGGTTTCAGTGGGGAGACAGAGAGAGAAAGAGAGAAAGATAACACTTTTTGTTTATTGAAAGAGTCTAGTATTTATTTTATGAGGAATCTAAGCCCCACGCCCGTGTCTCTCGCTCTTTAACTCTACACCGTACTAAAATGTTAGTAGCATAGTAAGGATGTGGACACCCTCCATTTAACCTTTGCGAATGCCAATTTTTCACCCCAGAGGGTGAGCCACCGTGGCTGATGCCCTACTGGCTTGCCCTTGGCTGTGCCTGTAAGGAGTGATCGTAAAAGAAAGGGAGCCGAGTGGTAAAAGTAATGAAAAGGAAGCAATGGAAAGTATCATGGTGTTTTGCTGGTGCATTTTTCAAGGGTACACATCCAATTCCAATGCAAATGCAAATGCAATTAGAATTAGGTAGCATCGGAGAGGAATCTGGACAAAGTGATTGAGACCATTCCATCAGTGGACCCTCTCTTTCATTCTCTCTTTTTACTTGTTTGATCAGTGGAAGGGGGCGGCATTCGGGTTTTCGACCTTCTACTAAGCAAAAGTAGTTTACCTTTTCCATCGAACCTGATAGAAATTTCCCGCAGCCTTCAATTTGGGCATTTCAACATAGCTTTACACCTGTTGTACACCTAATATTTAAAGAATTTCATTACAGTTTTTCTTGTATATATCTTCTTTGCTAGTAGTAAGCAACATACAAGTGATAGGAGATGACGGAGACGGTCAAGTTTAGACAAAGCAAGGCAGTTGCTTTCTACTATGTCTATAAATTGTCAAAGCTCAAATCTGAAACAGGGAGATAAAGGGTAAAGAGAGATCAGGTTTTTCATTCTTGTTCTTGGATTTGATTCTTGTTTCTTTGACCAAAGGGAAGGGTTGTGAATCAAAGACGAGCTTTGTTTGTGTACTTTCAAAAGAAGCACAGCACAAGCTGTGAACCACTGAGAACCATAACATTATTCTGTATTCTGTTCGCTGCAGAATACAAAAGTGGTCAAGGAGTCCATTTTCATGCAGTACCCCTGCCCAATTGCCCATGCAGAGTTGAAGTAATAATTTTAACAGCTGCAAGAAAATTGCAGCGCAATTATACTCTTGGCATTAAAGATTGAAAAGTACTTCAAGATACAAAATGTTAATACTACTTTCTGAAACGGCAAAATCATTTGTATCCACTGCATTAAAGATTCAAGATCCTCCCCCTCCCATCAGGACCAATCACCCCGGGTGCTCGATCCATCAATTGTGAGTCATTGTAGAGTGATCAGGTGAAAATAAATAGCACCCCAAAATCTATATGGAAACAGCAAATCCATTAAAATGGAGAATGGAGAGTGGAGACCCACCATTACCAAGCATATAGATATGGTACACGGTACTCGCTACAGTAACTAATACTATAGCTGATTGATTCTCATTTTGCATAGAGAAGGCTTAGCCTAGATGATAAGAACATAAACAACTACAAGGGAAGGGGGTAAGATTAGATTTAGATGCCCCGAAATTTTCACCATGTCCTTTTATTTTTTTTGTTCTCCAATTGGTATAGCCATAGGGGCTGGAATGTACCACCTCGTGGACCTTATTTTCTTGGTGTAAGGTACAATATAACTGGTTCATGAGTCATCAGTTAGATATACACCAAGTACTTACTGGACAGCGCCCTCGACCTCCATCGTTGCATTTTCCTTCAAATTATTAAAATTTTTTTATCTTTATGGATGCATTTCTACTTTCTCATCATGATTGTTGGAACTCCATTTATGGATTTGGGGAGACCAATGAGGGAAGAAAATTATGAACACAACTGGGGCATAGGCCACAACCTTAGAGAATGAGAATCCAAGGAAGTCATATGCTTAATCCAAAACAAAACGTAGATATCAATGATGCGAAGCGGTCCCCAGAGGAAATGGTTGGCAGGGCAGCTCATGTGAAGTATGGAGGATGGCGCTTGATGGGCAATCTGGACCAAATGTACAGATGTGAGTAGCTCGTCGTGCGGAGCGGAGCCCGAGTATATTTGGGGGTCCAAGCCAACCCCATCACTGCCCATTGCACAGCACATTTTGCTGATGCAGTCAAGTCAACCTAGAAGCAGAAAGAGCAGGAAGAATTGCATATCTAGGACCTCCAAAGGATATTGCATTGCATTGCATACCTAGTTAATTTAACAGCGTTGGATAATCTTCATGACTCATAAATTGTCGTAATTAGGTGGCAAGAATTGATGAGACGTTGAGGGACGAGGAGGGGGTGGTGGTCGATTCTTGAGCACTCATCAATCTGATTCCCCCATGCATGTATTTGAAGAAGGATTGATTTGGTAATTGCTTCTAATTCGACAGCTTACAACTCATAACTGCAGTGCTGACAACTGGATTACATTGCTCAAAATTAATGCATATCAAAGTTTATGTAACTTGGACATTCATACTAGCTATTACATGTCCAAAATTATAGAACTAATGTTGGTCATCCTCTTTTCTTGCTGAAGAAGAGGAAAGAGAGGAATATTTGGGAATGGAGATTTTTTGAAGGCAAATGATAAAAATGAAACAAAGGAAGGGATGAGGAAGCATCCTTGGCATGGAAGTATGGTACCATGTCCTTGCCACTAAGGGATGGGATGCGATTGGGACCCGGACTCTGTTAGAAAGATAAGAACCATTATTATTACTGGTTGTTCAGTTACTATAACACTAACACCAAAGAAGCCAGGTAAATTGTACAACTAAACTAGTAGTAAATTCATTCAGAAATATAATTGACTTTAATTGCACAAATTTATATACCTAATTACCATGTAGATGTAGCCTAAAGACCAAGTTAATCATTCAAATACGTTAGCCCACCTAACATTGTCATGTTCTACACTTGTTCTATTGGTGAGTCTTAGTCAGATGGGGCGCCTCCTTGTTGCTAGACAATATTAATATTAATAATATATAACATGATGTGGAATATTGATATTCCAATACTTTTTTCAAAAAAAAATTAAGAACCATTCATACCAGAGAAGGAGTCCAAAAACAAACAAAGGAGAGTAGACGACTGATTGGCAGCCAGTCTTGACCCTCCCAAAACAAACTGGTAACAAAAACACCAGTATGCCCTCCTTATTCTGCAGAATCAGAGTAACCAACTCTTTCCCTATTTAGCGATGGACCCAATAAATCTGCACTAACCGGGGAAAATGGCCAAAAAACCAGACAGAAATAAGTAAGACATGAGAACAAATTCACTGTTCTCAACTCTTGCCAAATCTGAACATCAAAACAGAAGACCAGGTGCGAGTCAATCCAGCAAACATCAGCACCCTATCCCTCCTGCAATCCAGAGTCAAAATTAAAAACCAACAAAAACTCAACCACATATGTCGACCAACATCAACACTCACAGTCACCAATACATTTTAATTTCATCTCACCACGCCAAGCATCTGTTCAGGCAAACCTTCCTTGGATGTGACGTTATAGATATGTGGACTTGGGCCACTCTATCAGTACAACAGGAAGAAAATTGGGCAACCTATATAATATGGCCCCGAGATATGGATCTAGCATCAAGAGAAGAAAAGGACTAATGAATTGCATGTTGCAACTACAGATGATTAAAAGGTTGGTACAGCCTTCCATTCCATCAAAGAACAGAAAGAGATAAGATTGCTACAACTTGTGTAAAGTGATTTAACAGATAATGACATGAGTTACCATTGCTATTTTTATCAGAGAAAAAGTGAAGGCCTTGCTCTTGCATCTGCAGTTAGGAGAATCATTTCTGTAGCGAATGCATGGCATGGCACATGGGGTTTCCTCCTTTCCAGCCAATTCCAGCAAAGCCAACAAAGCACAAAATCAATGTTTTTTATACTCATATTTAAGGTTTGAATACGAGGGTCTCCAAGGTTTGAGTCATGACACGAACCAACAGTCAAAAGACAGAGGAAGTCACGTACGGGATACGACACAATTTAAGGAAAGAAGCACAACAGTGAACAAAATTTTTACCTCCTTCATTCATTCACTCACATACACCAATTTTGTACTAAAACCCAGAATTGAGAGTCCAAGAATAGAGAGGTATAAAAGTCAAGACAACTAGACAAGGACAGACCAACACACAACCCCCAAAATTTCTCCTCTCTCTCTTCCCCTCATAATAATAATAATACAGTAGTGTATGTATATGGTATATAGTGGAATTGCTGTATGTTTGGTAAATCCAATCTGAAACTCTGTTTTAATTCGCAGAGCAATACCAACTTAACACAGATACTTGACGCAGCGACTGACTTTTGAGTTTTATCAATTATACTAATACTAATCAAGGTAACTTCTTTTTCTTTTTCTATGGTTTTTTTTTTTTTTTTTTGTGTTTAATTCTTCTTTCTCGAAACTGGGTCTTGTTTCTTTCGCTCTTTTAGTCATGTTTGTTCATGTGTTTGATCAGTTTTCTTGTAGCATAAATTTTCTCTATTCTTTTCTTATTGGCTGCTGAGGGTAATAAAAAAAGTTTGAATTATGATAGCATAAATTTAAATGTTTAAAACTGTTCTTTTCAATATCAGAAGAATGATACGATAAGCTTTAATGAGAGTAAGAGGTTGATGGTGAAAGCAGGAATCGCATTGATTGGCTTTTAGATGATTAAAAAGACATTGCTTAATTAATTTGATCATTATATCATATGGTTATGACATTGTTCTTGTTCTTGTAATGGACTTCTCCTTCTGGTAGCCTCTGGTTTTGATGCTTGCGGAGATGGAAGGTTAATATGTTTCGATGCCAACTATTAATCATATGCTTTCGCATTCACCCTTTTATAACAGTAAGGTATTACTTTCACGGTAAAACCACCCGTCATACCAAAAATTTGGGAAGAATTCGGAATCCCTGTTTTGAGCAATAAGAATTCATTGGGTAGGCTTAGGCTATTGGTAAAGAGGAAGTAGACCAAATCCTGCGAGATCAAAATTTGCAGTGGGTGCTGATTTGCCTGCCACAAGTCATTGGTATTTAATAATACATCCTCAAAATCATCATTTGGAATATTTGAACTCTAGAATTCCTTTATCCAACAATAGTATAGTGCGCCAGCCATTAGGAATTTATGCTGCTATTTTTGGTGTTGTAAGGGAATCATTTTAAAATTTGCAAGCTCAAGTCTCATTTTTTCTTACGCATTGAATAAGATTCTATCAGGAGAAAGACACATGAGTTGCTTCAGCTGCTGTGAAGAAGATGATATTCATAAAGCTTCTGAAAATGGACCATTCACGCCAAATAACCCTGCAAGTAATTCTGCATTCTCAAGCTCTATCTTTGTAATAATGTGTTAGATCTTCCTAAGATTCCTTTTTTCTGCTTCTCCTCCTTTAAATTTGATTTTTCTCCCACCCGTTATGAGTTCTGGTTTGGTTAACGTGAAACTAAGCAGGTGCTCATGTAGGCAATACTGCTGGAGGTTATCTAGTCAAAGAAGCAGTAACAAGGGATACACAGTCTGTTACTATTCAACCTATTGCCGTCCCTGCAATTTCAGTGGATGAGCTTAAGGAAATGACAGATAATTTTGGTACAAAATCCTTAATTGGTGAGGGGTCTCACGGAAGAGTACACCATGGCATTCTCAAAAGTGGGCAGGCTGCAGCCATCAAAAAGTTGGATTCCAGTAAGCAGCCAGACCAGGAATTTCTAGCGCAGGTTGGACCTAAAGAAATTTCATTTTATATAAAAAAAAAGTGCAGACATGTTTTACAATACAGGATTCAAATTCAAATCACATAACTTAACAGGTATCCATGGTGTCAAGACTAAAACATGATAACCTGGTTGAGCTTGTTGGTTACTGTGTTGATGGCTCTCTCCGTGTCCTGGCCTATGAGTACGCTTCTAATGGATCTCTCCATGATAGGCTTCATGGTACGTGGCATCATACCATTATCCTCTTCCTCTGTAGTTATGATTTCATTCAATCAAATGAAAGGAGGCATGATTTTCAGTTTTAATGAATAACAAGTTAGCTTTCCCTGGTTGAATTGAATATATACTAGTGATACAATCATCCAATTTGTGAACGAACTATATAGGAAAGAAAGGTGTGAAAGGAGCAGAGCCTGGTCCAGTTCTATCATGGACACAGAGAGTCAAAATTGCAGTTGGGGCAGCCAAAGGCCTTGAATATTTGCACGAGAAGGCACAGCCTCACATAATCCACCGTGACATTAAGTCCAGCAATTTACTTCTTTTCGATGATGATGTTGCTAAGATTGCTGATTTTGATTTGTCAAATCAAGCCCCTGATATGGCAGCTCGTCTCCATTCTACACGGGTTCTTGGAACCTTTGGTTATCATGCTCCAGAGTAATTATGTTGCTCCTTCACCTTTCCTTCTCTATATTCTATTGCTATAATTTCACCTCTGTTTAAGTTTCTTCCTCCGAATAAGGCAGCATTAATCTGGTGCTTACCACCTCATAACTACCTAAGACTATCTCATTAAGTTAACGAATTTGCATCTTGCTGAATAAGATTAACGGATCAGTTTAATCAAAATCCAGATTAAGAACAGAGCTAGAAAGAATAGTCACTAAGTTAATACGTCCTCTCTCTTATAGTTGTCCTTCGTCAGATACAAACCAACCACACATGACAGTATGAAACTGATCTAATTGCTTGTGATTCCTGATGGTAGATACGCAATGACTGGAACGCTTAGTTCTAAGAGTGATGTTTACAGCTTTGGTGTTATCCTGCTGGAGCTCTTAACTGGACGTAAACCAGTTGATCCTACATTGCCACGTGGACAGCAGAGTCTTGTGACATGGGTACTATTACTTTATGTTCATCTATGTCTTTTTCGTTATTGTCATGTTTATAACATATCTCCAAGCTTTATCCTTACACCATTCTGGACTGTATCAGGCAACTCCAAAACTTAGTGAAGACAAGGTGAAGCAGTGTGTTGATGCTAGACTGAATGGAGAATACCCTCCCAAGGCAGTTGCAAAGGTATTGATGGAGAGACTTTGTCAACGTTAATTATTTCTTCTGGCATTTGCTAGCTTTTTCCAAGTTGGTTTGCATTTTGCTGAATTAAAAGCTTTTAACTTGTGGTTGATATTGGTGCACTGCTTTGCTTCCAAGTCTAACTGATGATGTTTCTCGTTTCATTACATGTTGAAAACAGCTGGCTGCTGTTGCTGCCTTGTGCGTGCAATATGAAGCTGATTTTCGACCTAATATGAGCATTGTAGTGACAGCTCTTCAGCCCCTTCTGCATACTCGGCCTGCAGCTTCCCACAGTGAAACGCGACATTCGTGAATTCCTCCACGGGGATGAAATCTTTAGTTGTTCAAATTCGGTCCGACGATGTGATTTTTTTGCTTTTGTAAATGGGTGCTTTTAATTAGTTTAAGATCAGCTACCATCTACCATCCTCAACCCCAATCATATACTTGTACCATTTATCAATCATCAAATCATCATTATATCATATCATTATAATTGAGTTCAACAGACGGAAGTAAAGGAAAGGAGGAGACAAATCGCTGTGGCTTTCCAGTATTTATGATACCAGAAAATGGGTTTGTTAGATAAATTTTTTAAGAAGAATCAAACCAGATTACGTGCGCTGCAACTGGGTTGGATCCATTTCTTTGTTTCTTTCTTTTGCTTGTGTAATATTTGAGATTGGGCAATTTAATTTAAACGGGAAACCTGCTAAAAAAACCAAAGCAGCTGTAGATGTTTGATGTTTGAACCAGGCCAAAATAGTCCAACTTTTGTGTATATGGTAGCCTTCTGTACCTGATGATGCATTCCATCCCAAGATCGTGACATTTGAGAGCGTGGAGAAGCAACAGACGTTGGGGAGACTTGTAGAACGGACAAGTTTGAAAACTGAAATGGGAATGCTGCCACCAGTGGGGCTAAAACTATGTGTTAGATGCCAACCCCGCTGCACATGGTGCGCACTTATTGTAGCCCCTCCCCCTGGAGACAATCACATGCAAATCTCGATGACCTCCCTGTTAAGCAACTCTTCCTGCTATTTCACTCAAGAAGACAAATTTGAAAAATAAGAGAAACCAGTATGTCTGGGTCCAATGTGAAGTGGAGTTGTTAATTGGCAGGCGACTGCCACTGTTCAAGTCAGCGGATAGGCATCCACCATTAAGAACAACTTAGGACCAGAAATAATAGTACAATCTGCCACCCAAAAACAGACTTTTGACCCATCATATGCACATGGGAGACGCCAACCATTTCAGCACATGGACCCACAGGCGCGGTGCCATAGTCATAATTTTCAGCTTGAATTATTACTACTTCAGCAGAAATATTCTTCCAAGTACTAAATCACAACCTCAGCCTGCAACTTTGTTTTTCAACATTGCTTATACAAGTATCCAACTGAAACAAGTGTAGAGTAGTACTTGCCGTCCCTTACTCTCGTCAGATTTCTTACTGTTTTTCTCTTCTTTTTCTCCATCCCAGCAACAAAAATTCATAAAATTGAACTATAAGTCCTAAACCAAGTAATGGGAAAAAGAAACTGTACAGAAAATCTAGTGGCAATAACGTCTCACGACAATGCCAATTCCGGACACGAACTAATCTTCTCTACAATCTAGAAATAGATACGTAATTCAAAGCTCAAAAGGAAGAAATTCCATCAGTTGCATCTGCTCTGCATCTTCAATCTCAACTATAGGCCATTTGAAGGCATTAGAATATTAACAGATGTATGAATGTTGGTTGCCCTTGTTCTCCGCTTCTAAAACAATTTTGCCCCCAAGTTTACTGCTGATGGGGCATTCTACTGTCCAACCTTAAATCTGGATCATCACTTCGATCAGCATCAGAGTTTTTCCTCTGAGGATCAGCATCTGAATTCACTGTCTGATTCCTTCTGCGTCTTCTATCCTGAAAATTTCATCCAGGATAGATTTTAGGAGTCAAGCTAGAGTTACAACAGTAAACTGGACAATTTATCCAAAGCAAGAAGTTGATATCCTCTAGGCTCTAGCCTGTACTTCCGGCATTGAGTATGACCATAATTTCATTAGAAAAACAGTGCAACTTCCTCAAGTTTCCTTTGATATACAGTTGAAGTAATAATGCAAAGTAATGTGATTACTGGAAAGTATCAGAATCAAACCTCTCGAGGAATAGGATACTCCTCTGATTCAAGCATGCGAACAACCTGACTCATCTTTGGTCTTTTATCAGCATCAGGATCAACACATCTCAAAGCAGTTAAAAGAGCCCGTTTAAGAGCACTAGTTGATGGTCTAGTCTCAATGTTTGGGTCAACTACTTCCTCTGAGCGTCTGAGTTGAACCATCATCTTTAGCCACTCAACCATATTTACCTGAGTTCACCATACAACATGGTCATGTCTAAAAAACTTTATATCAAGTGTCTTATGTCCTTAATTGTTGGGTAGGAAGAATGAATAAACAAAAGCATTAGATATAAAATTGGCATCATGAAATAATCAAGGCTGCAAACAGCTTTAGAGTATTTTTATGCATATGTGATTCTCGTACACAGGAATTAAAAACTTCAAAGCAAACATCTATCTGGTAAAAGTACATGAATGATAAAAATATCTCATAACAACAGATAACTCTCAGAAGAAGCACAGCACATAAAAGCCTTTTTAAAATGTCAACCTATGCTAATAAAGAAGAGTTCTTCCTTACCTCAGGCTGAGGGCGACCATAATCTACTGGGTATCTTCCAGTAATTGCTTCTAAAAGCACAACGCCAAAGCTATAAACATCACTCTTCTCATTCAGAAGGCCAGAGTTGGCATATTCTGGAGCAACATAACTTGGAAATCATGCAAGCAGGAGGAAAGACTCAATTAACTAATGATTTTTTTAACTTCTTTAATGATACACCACCTTGGGAGCAAAAACAAAGGGAAGTGAATAAATTAAAAAAAAAAAGCTAAAACTGAAAAGGAGAATGAATGAACTAGTGAAACTGGAAAAAGTCAAGGTAGTTGAATGTAGAGGAAGGGCACTATTCTCACCCAAAGGTACCCATAACTCTGGTTGTGATATAACTTTTCCCATCACCTAGCAATTTGGCCAGACCAAAATCGGATATCTTAGCATCAAAGTTGTCATCAATCAATATATTACTTGATTTTATGTCTCTATGCACAACTTTTGGTTCAATAGCCTCATGCAAATAAGCCAGCCTGCAGCATTTAGTTTTGAGTAACAAATGAGATTAAACCCAAGGTAAGCACTAACAACCAAGATTTGGTTAAAGGAAGACTTACGCCTTGGCAGTGCCAAGAAGAATCTTTATGCGAGCCTCCCAAGTAAGATATCCCTTGTGACACATATCTCCACGGAGCCATTGCTCCAAATTGCCATTATTGACATATTCATAAACCAACAACCTGGATTTTGTAGTGGAAAATTTACAAAATATCAGTAATCTCTCTTTCCTTTCTATGCCACAGATTACAAGAACACTGACACATAGAGGTAAAAATTCGTTAACTTTAACTCTCACAAAGGGATACAAGGCCACAAGCAGCCTGCTCAACTTGCCAAATCATAGGGAGTAGATAAACATGGTACCTTTGTGTTCCCTCAATGCAGTACCCAAGAAGTCGAACTAAGTTTTTATGCCGCACATGACCAATGGCTTCAACTTCCACCCTGAAATCCTTGTCTGCTTGTCCCCTAGAAAGGAAAAACAAAACATAGAATCATTATCAATTAACCTTACAAGCTATGGACAGCATAACAGAAACAACAGGATTAATCTTCCACAAAAATAAGCTTCTCGGAAACATACGGATTGTTAAGGAGCTTTTTAACAGCTACAGGGGTCCCATTAATCAGATTGCCTCTATAAACAACTCCATATCCACCATCACCAATAATATTATCCTTTGAAAACCGGTTAGTTGAAAGCTGTAGGTCTCTCAGAGTAAACCAATGACCCCAGCCCAGGTGCGAAAATTCAGGCAGGCCAGACAAAGGTGAAGGAGCAGTCAAAGGATGTGAAGAAGGCCTGTATGTGGAAACTGTCCTGTTGCCTCCCTCTTCTCCTGGTTGAGATCCTTTAACATCTTTCTCCACATGATTAAAGGAACCTGACTGGCCACTATCATCTCCATTATCTACACTAAATACAACCTTCTCTGAATCTCTGTCACTGAATTTATCATTAAGGGTGTTCAGACCACCATTGTTTGCTGAAACTTGATCAACTCTTATCTCTTTAATTTCCTCTGAAACATAAGGTGCTTGCCTTACAGGAAGGATGTCATTAGCCCTTCTGGATTTCTTCCGAAAACTAAGCCACAGAGATATGCCAAGGATAACGAAAAAAACCACTCCTAAGCCAATTACAATAAGTACCCACAACTGCAGACCAATGTATGTTTTTGACAGAGATTTGTTCAGATCAGACGCCATTTTCGCCAGCACCAAGATGCCTGAAAAATGTTTAACCAAAACAACTTAAACCACATCCTGCATCTAATAATTAAAAACTGCTACATGTTTTGCATTTATTCAAAACCTTAATTGATTGATGAAAGAAAATTTTCCAATCTAATCGAATAAGATATTAAACTGAATATATGTGCATATAAAGAGAAAAAATGGCTAATAAGTTTCAGGGAAAAAAAGTTGGGAAAGAAAATTCAGAAAGATAAGGGGCAACAGAGTGAGAAGAAAGCCAGACCTTTAACCACAATCAAGTTTCCAGAAAGGAACCCAAAGACCCCTCAACCACAGAGAGAAGCTAATAGGAAAGCAAAGAGTTTTCTTAAAATCAAAGTCCACCGACTACCAAACCTTTTCAAATAATAAACAAATATCAAAATCAAATAGAAACAGGCATCGCATTTCCAACACACACCCTACATTTGACAAATCATCACATATAATTAAAGATTCAGACCGAACCAGATATCATATTTCCAACGAAAAAAAAAACACACGAATTTCAGGCATCATTTGACGAGATCAATCAAAAAATTAAAACTTTGATCACTAGATCCCAATAAACACAACGAAGAGCAAATGAATTAAAACAAACCTTGTAGAGACAGTGCTGGTAAGAGGAAAAAGCGAAAAAAGAGCAAACTTTAAGACTATGGGTGTTTATAAAGAAGAAAGGCGAAAACCCCACAGGGAAGCACACCGAGAGACTAGAAAGTGGGGTGCTGCATTGTCAAAAACAAAGGATTGGTGTAGGGTTTCCATGTGTCTGGGTTCTTGAGAAATGGGTTTGGACTTAGGGTATTGGGTAATAAGAAGAAGATGTGGAGTTGTCAGTGGTAGGTAATGAGGAAAGACATGCCTTACATTAACAGTGAAACAGAAGCAGCTTACAAAACAATTGGAAGCTTTCTTTGCTGTTTCTTCACTTTTTTTTTTCTATTTTTCTATTATTATTATATATTATTGGAAACGTTTCTAAATGGGAAAGTGACATATAATCTGAAACTTACACAGAATATACATACATATATATATATATACATACATATATATATATACATACATATATATATATATACATATACACACACACACACTATAACACTTTAAAAAAAAAACCGTTTGGGGGTCTCTTTTTTATTCTTTAATCTTCTGTTATGTAAATTTAGTTCAATTCCATTTCGTGAATGAATCTCTTTCCCTTAGTACTATTACTAGTACTGGTAGCATTTTCTTTGCAGTCAAACCATGACTTGAAAAAAAAAAAAAGAGAGCAGAAGAGAGTGGGGGTATGAATATGATTACAGGAAACAAGGTGAAAGCGTGAACATGTGAAAGAGGTTAAAAGGTCAAAATAAACAGAAAGTACACCAAAACACAACACTTCATGCTCTCATTATGACCATTCATTATGTACCATTTATAATCTTCATCCTTGAGTTCTGTGGATTCTTTTACTTATTTTTCTTTTTGTTTATTTTTTGTTTAGTAGATCTGCATAGTCAAAGAAACAGACTGGACACCATAGCAGGTTTTTTATTGAGCGTCTGTCCCAAAAATACCCTTGTTTTAGCTTCCCAATATGAATAAGATTTACCCTTTCATCTTTAGGCAAATGATAAGAAGAGTGCAGGATCAAGCATAGTCCGTTCCCACAAACACAAAGGTGAAAGTGGGAATTACAAAAGGAGGAGAGGTCCCGTCAAAATTTCGACAGTTGCCCAAAATAAGAGTAGAGCATAATTGCTGTAATAATGAATGAGGATCGAGTAGTAAAGGAATAATCATGGTTTAGATCTGTACGAAGCAACCTCCTCTCCCTCTCCCTCTCCCTCTCCCCAACATTTACAGCCAAAAAGAGTTATTGTGTCATCCTAGGACATTTCACAAAGCAGACATTTGATTGGGTTGAGGCAGAATTCAATTAATTAAGAATTCTCCTGCTGAGAGACGTTCAATACAAATAATTTTGGCAGTGTTTGACAAAATTATTGTTGTGATCTTTGTCCCAAGTCTCCTTTCTGCACAAGGAATGCATAGATAGACTTGCAGTGTTTTAATATACTACTCTTATTATCATTATTATTATTATATGTTAAGCAGTTGGGAATGGCAAATGGGTCCATTGATTGTAAGCTCAACTGCATCCAAGCCAGACCCTCAAGGCCAACGTGTCAGATTGCTTCAGATATCAAATACAAACAGAAAAATTATATATAGTAGTAGATGTAGATGTTAGTTGTTGGCTTGTTGCTCTTGTTATTGTTGTTATTTTATCAAATATCATCATCAATGTGTAATTTGGCATTGCCCGGTGGTAACGTTAATCATTATTTAGTGTGACTTAATTTCATGCTTGTATAAAACTAAACTAAACTAAACTAATCTAAGGGTAATGCATTCACAATCCTCCACCCAACATTTGATGTAAAAACAATTAGTACCAGTTCACGTGACTTTGCACCCTAGTAGAAACAACTGAGGAATGAAAGGGGTTCTGATCTGAGATGTTCAACCATATATATGCATCCGTATAATTGAAGAAACAGAGGCCATTGGGCATTGGCATGACTTTATGAGCGCACCAAAATCCTTTTTCCATTGACCCTGAGCCATTCCATTTGAACAGATTTTGAATCTTGCTAGCTCATGCTCACCCATCTCAATTTTAATTATTTTTCTTCAAGACTTGATTTTGTCATCTGCTTAATTTGATTGTGGTCCTTAAATGGGAAGTGGGTCTGTTCAAAGACTAGCTAATTCATTCATTGTGGACACCCATTTCGGTCCATATATAGGCCCCTCCCTAGAAAGAAAGGAAACAAGACAAGAAAACTGTCAAGGATATGAGCTGGCTTTAGTCTTAACAACAATATTTTACTGTTCAAAAGTGTGTTTAAAGGGGAGAATATTGATAACCTTAATTAATACTGAAGTCTAATGACAAGGAATCTAGGGAGTTTTAGGTGAAAACTTGACATTTTACCTAGCTGGCTACATGCTTACAGACTGCAGTACTACCACTATATATATATATATATAGAGAGAGGTACAAAAATTAATGTTAAAAACTGACTTAACTACTTTGTAAAATCACCACTGTTGTGTGTGAGCAAGCAGTAGAATCAATCAATCAAAAACAAAAGCCCCTGTGCTGTGGCTGTGATTGTGAAGTAAATTTTCTTTTCAACTTAGGATCCCTAGTTAATTCTGTAAAGGGTCTGAAATGTTGACATGGAGCAGGCTTGGAGAATGTAACATTTTAATCAATGTGTTTCAATCAATGTCTGTATAATGTTGAAAAGAGTAGTGAAAGATAAATTTCTTGTCATAGATGCTTGGGGGCTCAGTAAATGGGGACCAAAGATTTTCAACAGTGGGGCTGGGGGTGGGGCTGGGGCTGGTATACGTTTGTCGAGATGGATGAAGTCTTTCTTATAAAAGATTTGACAAGAGCAGCTATAGCTGGATTACACAAGAAACAAGCACATAACACTAAAGTTTATTCAAAAGTAGAAGAAAAAATAACCAAAAAAATCATGGTTTTTGGATTGGCAAAGATGGATTAGTGTTGTTGTGAATTGACTAAAGAATTAATGTGTAGTTGCAAAGATTACCTAAATAGAGCACATGACAATTGACAACATGTAAAAAGAATTAACTGAAGCATCTATTTAATTAAGCAAAGCATTGAGACAGGTTTTGTGTCTATAAATAATTAAATGAAATCAAATGTGTTGTTAATTATTCCAAAACAAAAGTCAACACCCAACATTATCTATATTTAATTTAATCAATAAATGAGTGTTAGCAGGATTTGTAATTAAATGGGACCCAAATTTGGTATGATCAGTTCAAATACACAAGGCCTGGTCACAAATCAGGCTTCTTAATTCATATTGAATACTTAACCAAATGATTTTCAAAGAATCTGCAACTGATTATCTCAATCTATTATTATTTCCAAAATCAACAAATAATCTCAACCATCTGTTTTTGAATAATAATTAAGATAATTTCGAATTGAATTTTACTATAATACACCCAATATAAATATGGGACTCTTTTTAACTTTGACAACAGTAGAGTGGCAGACAGCATAACAATGGCTAATAAAACGTTGTTTATGCTTCTCCTTTCTCATATTATTCTTTGTTTCTCAGTTGTTTTTTCAAATCTAGATGCTAGTCTAGCTGAGGATGGAGCACCTCACTTCGTTCATGTTTGTGACCCAGCTCGATTCGAAATGCTTGGGTTGGATATGGATGAATTTGCATATTGTGATAAATCTCTCCCATATCATGTCAGGGCCAAGGACTTGCTGGATCGTATGACCTTGGTTGAGAAGGCCGACCAAATGGGACATGGCACCAGTGCTGGTATCCCAAGGATTGGATTACCACCATACAATTGGTGGTCCGAGGCACTACATGGCGTCTCTAATACTGGACCCGGCACTCACTTTGACTCAGTTGTTCCTGGTGCAACAAGTTTTCCAACTGTTATTCTCACCGCCGCAGCCTTCAATCAGACACTTTGGAAAACTATTGGCAAGGTCAAAATTTTCTTTTACTTGGGATATATCTATATCTATTACTATATTTATTTATTTGATATATGTATGTATGTATATATATATATATATATATAATTATAATTGTATATGCATGCAGGTTGTTTCAACCGAAGCAAGAGCAATGTATAACCTAGGACGAGCAGGATTAACATTTTGGAGTCCTAACATCAATGTAGTGAGAGATCCTAGATGGGGAAGAACTCTGGAGACACCAGGCGAAGATCCTTTCGTTGTTGGACTGTATGCAGTTAACTATGTAAGAGGGTTGCAAGATATTGAAGGACAAGACAACAGTAGTGATCCTAATTCTAGACCTCTCAAAGTTTCTGCATGTTGTAAGCATTTCGCTGCTTATGATGTAGAAAATTATCTTGGTCTCGATCGACTCCATTTTAACGCAAAGGTAATATCTTTCATTAATTTGTTATATTTTTGTTTTTATATTTTAAAAATAATTGATTAGTTTAATCTTAATTTTTAAAATTTTTATTAATTAATTGTCATTTCTTTATGAAGGTGGCTGAACAAGATATGGTAGAGACTTTTAATTTACCCTTTGAGATGTGTGTCAAAGATGGTGATGTTAGCAGTGTTATGTGCTCTTATAATCGTGTCAATAACATTCCAACCTGTGCTGATTCTTATCTTTTGAAAAAATTAGTTAGAGAAGACTGGAATTTACATGGGTATTTACTGAAACCTATGTCAATAACAAACATATGTTTGAGTTTATTTTCATAAAATTAATCTTTTAATATAATATTTTCATTTTCAGGTATATAGTATCAGATTGTGATTCTATTGCAGAAATCGTGAAAAGTCATAAATGGCTTGATGACTCATGGGAAGATGCTACAGCTCATGTGCTAAAAGCAGGCTTGTATCTCTATCACTTAATTTTAATGCATGCTTTAATTTTCAGAGATATAAGTAAAGTACACTTGGACTGATTAAAATTTTTACTTATGAATTAGGTATGGATTTGGATTGTGGAGATTCCTACAAGTATCTTCCAAGCGCAGTGAGTCAAGGAAAAGTTGGAGAGGCTGAAATGGATAAGTCACTCAACTACCTTTATGTAGTACTCATGAGACTAGGGTTTTTTGATGGAATTCCGGAGTTGGCATCACTTGGCAAAAAGGACATATGTTCAGAAGAAAATATTGAATTGGCAGCTGAAGCAGCTAGACAAGGGATTGTGCTTCTTAAGAATGACAATGAAACTTTGCCACTAGACGCTAGAGAGATTATTTCCCTAGCACTCATCGGGCCACATGCCAATGCGACTGATGCAATGATTGGGAATTATGCAGGTTGTAACTAGATCGAATTTTAGCAACTCTTTTTCATATATTTATTAGTTATTAATAACTAAAGATATTTATATATACTTTCCAATTTGCATGTAGGCATTCCATGCAAGTTCATTTCTCCACTCGAGGGTTTTTCTGCAATTGGAGAAAAGGGTTTTTCTGGATTTGCAGGAGTGAATTATCAAATGGGATGTGCTGAAATGAAATGCCAGAACGATAGCATGATAAACTCTGCTGTCCAAGCCGCAAAAAACGCAGATGCTACTTTACTTTTTGTAGGGTTAGATTTGTCTATTGAGGCTGAATGGGTTGATAAAGAAGATCTTCTCCTTCCTGGTTATCAAACTCAGCTAGTCACTGAAGTTGCTGAAGCTTCAAAAGGTCCAGTTATTCTTGTCATCATGTCTGCCACTGCAGTAGATATTTCCTTTGCTAAAATCAACCCCAAAATCAAATCCATTTTATGGACTGGATATCCTGGTGAACAAGGTGGTCGTGCTATTGCTGATGTTGTTTTCGGAAACTACAATCCTGGTAATTTCCAACATTTTATTATTTGGTCTAACAATTCAAAAGTAAACTATAATGATCTCATTTTTGTAATCATATACCTAATTTTTAACTTGTGTCAATCCTGCATACATTTGCTTTAATCAGGAGGAAGATTGCCACTCACATGGTACGAGGCTAGCTATGTTGATAATCTGCCAATGACATCCATGGCTTTAAGGCCAGTTGGTGACTATCCTGGAAGAACGTACAAGTTCTTCAATGGCTCAACAGTTTATCCTTTTGGTTATGGATTAAGTTATACGAACTTCACATACGAGCATAAATTCGAAGAAATGTCTATCAATATAAAATTAAACAGACTCCAACATTGTCACAACTTAACTTATTTGGATAAAAATTATCAACAAGATTGTCCTTCAGTTTCAATTGATGATTTACCATGTGAGGATGAAATTGCGTTTGACATCACGGTACAAAATGTAGGGCAAAGGGATGGAAGTGATGTTGTTATGGTGTACTCAATTCCTCCGAAAGAAATCAATGAAACTCATATCAAGCAACTGGTCGGATTTGAAAGGGTTTATTTAAAAGCAAAAGAGAGTAAGAAGGTGAACTTTGGGCTTAATGCTTGTCAAAGCTTGAACATTGTTGATGTGTCAGGTTATAGGCTTTTGGCATCTGGTTTGCATAATATTGTGGTGGGAGATAATGCATTGCAAATTCCAGTGCAAGTCAATTATAACTGGTAGAAATTTAATTTGGAGTTGTGAAAATGTAGGATTTGATAGTTTTGTTATTGATGTAGTAGGATTGATGACTTGTTTTGTTAAGTTAGGTTAGATTAGATTAGATTAGATTAGATTAGGCAAAGGGTAAATGTAAAAACATGCTCTTTGTTGAAATAATAAAAAGATTTCATGACTTTTTATTTACTTATTCATGGCAAACATAATATCCAAAAATGGAAGGAAGGAATTAAGCCCGCCCAATGAAACATATATGGGATCCCCATTAACAAGTCTTTAGCTGTCAAGATTTTATTTATCATTCTGATATCTGTAAGAAAAACAAAACAGATGTGTGGTGCATCTCAGCATCTGCTCTTGCATTGGTTATGATTTTTGCTGCGAAATTGCATCGGAAGTTTGTTATGTCCTGCTGATTTCCAGCTTCTTATGTATCTTTCAATTTTCATGTTTATGTTTAGGGTGTCTCTATGTTATGGCCTTGCATTATGTTGCCTCAGGCTGCTTCTGCTTGGGAGCCGAAGCTTTTATATATAGCTTCTCCTTTAATTTGTTTTAAAAAACAGCAAATGGCCTTCACCTAATTTTCTATTCACGCATGCTTGATGAACCAACTACCAAACTTTAACACCTTTATTAATAATGGAAAGGATTCTACGCCTTTTGTCCATACTCACTTATTCTATCAGCTCAGTTGTTTGTATTTTTAACCTGTTTGAAAAACTCCGAAATCAGATCATCTCATTATTCTTACTATTTCTGTCTTATTTCTTTCCCAATTATTCATATGCTTCATCAAGAACTTACATGTTATTAACTCTTACCATAATGCACGTTGCTATAAATATATATCCTTCAAAACTACCACCACCAATATTTTCTTTTCATTTTTTTTCTTCATGCTTATTTTCGTAACAGAACCCTCGTCAATTATCCAATGTTCTGACTACCATCAAGGCAAAACAGACACTCCAAAAAGTATTTGGCAATGATGATGCATTGCGCCCTCCCTCTGCTCTCAAACTAATGACAAAAAATGCGGCAAGCATTGTGAAATTTGTATTCCAGTGGGAAAAATTTTTGGGGTTATTAGTCTTCACATCAATTTCATTGTATTCCTACTCTATCTCTCCCCCTCTGTACTCCTCACCATAACACTCCCCTTGAACCACCTCCTCCCAACAATCCTATATGATGCTACCTCACTCACAGTTTTCTTTTCTCATACACTCAACTACCACACACCATCATTCAGGATAGACCCCCTCCCCTCAATTCCCCACACCTGCCCTCTACGTACCTTACCCCTTCCCCATCCAAATCAATTTCGTCTTAAGCTCACTAAGCCAAATACAGCTTTCTTTAGCCGCTTTTCTTCTGGCTTATACTCTTTCTTTGTTCCATCCCTCTCTTTTTTCATGTAGTTAACAATGAAGAGTAGAAAAGATTCAACAATGAAAAGCATGGACACAAAACTATCAAACCAAGCTCGTAGCTCGCTTGGCTGCGCACATTGGGAACTCTTCCCACATCAATTTTGTTGTATTCCTACTCGTTCTCTTCCCACACTCCTCACCATAATACTCCCCTTTAATCATCTCCTAACCATATGCTACCTAACAAATTTGGGTTCTTTTCAAATCTAGATGCATGTCTTGCTGAGGATGGAGCACCTAACTTGAGTCATGTTTGTAGCCCAGCTCGATTCGAAATGCTTGGGTTGGATATGGATGAATTTGCATGTTGTCATAAATTTCTCCCATATCATGTCAGGGCCAAGGATCTAGTAGACCGAATGACCTTGGTTGAGAAGGCCGAGCAAATGGTGGTGCAAGGCACTACATAGCGTGTTTTATACTGGATCTGGCACTGGCCTTGACTCCGTTGTTCCTAGTGCAACAAGTTTTCCAACTGTTAGGCATGCAATGCATGCATTCTTCATGTTGTTAAGTTGTCGGGTGCTTTATTTTGTGTGGTGTTGGTTTTATGTTGGTACGACCGGGTTTGGAGAGTCGCACATCATGTTGCTGATGTATTAGAAGAACACATGGAGAGATACTGACGCTTTTTGTAGGTGGAATGTTATGAGTTGGGTTTTCTTTTGTGTTAGTGATAGCAATTGGAATCCGCTGGGTATTGATGTTGCAGAGTCAGGAACACTTTGGTATAGGGATGGTTATAACAGCGGCAATTCTGATGTTAGGAAACGGATAACAAGGGAGGATGAGTGCTGGGGGAATGTAGGATTCACCAAAGCATTCCTTCCTTGGATGAAATAATGAAGGAGCTTTAACTTTGAAAGAAAAAATTGTCTGGTTCATGCATTGTTAAGTAATCTGATTGGGACGTCAAGTTATCTAGTTGTTGTGATGTACCATTTCTGGGTTGGGCCCTGTTTGTTGTTTTGGAAGAGGACTTATTAGTTTTGCAAAAATTGGAGTGAATAGGAAATATGGACGGCCATGGGCCATGGGTGATGGGCAACTTGGTTATGGATGTATAGCAATCAAGAAAAAACATCAATCCAAAAGAGTGAAAGGAGGTGGCTAAGATGGGAAATTTGGACCACGTTCTAATTAATTCATTTCAACTTGGCAAATCATAAAATTAATTACATTTATTTGTTTTTTTTGGTTTAATTAATTAAAAAGAAAATAAGGGAAGCGTGGGATGGGGACTAACGAGATGAGGACGATGGTGGAGGCGGCCGCACGGGAAAACTAAGGCTAGTGTTAGTACTTGGAGACTAGTAAATTTGCAATCGCGTGTGCTCCTCCTCCTCTTCTTCTGCTTCTTCTAATTAATTACTTGACAATTTCAATTTCAGTACACTACAATTACTCACACTCCCACTCCTTCCTTCCTTCCTTCCTCTCCGCCAAACACCGCTCTTCTTTTGTTTTTCTGACCTAATTAATTCCCTTGTCTGATCTGCCAATTTCCCTTCCTTCTTCAGATTCGCAGCCGATGCATCTGCCGGTAATTCTCTCTGCCTACTCCACTCTTTCCTTCCTATTTGTATTGTACGCATAATAGATCAGAAACGGATCACTCCTCCCCTCCCCTCCCCTCCCACATTGTCTTTCGTTTTCCTTTTCCTTCCTACAGATTTGCTTTTCTTTCTTTTCCTCGCCCTTCTAGTTTTTATCATTTCTTTCATTTGCTTCTCTTTTATGTTGCTAAATTAGGTGCCACTTCCTTCTCAAAATGCTGATTTCCGACACCTTTTTTCACTCCAGTCTGTAGAATAATTATGAATGCAAATTTTCAGCTTTTACTGATTTCTTTCATTCTTTGTTTTTTTTTTATTTAAAAAAAATCTTTTTCAGGTAATTCTAGTACTAATTGTGTTGGACGCATCATTCTGATTAATTACACCGGAAAAACTGGTACTGTATCTTGTATGTGCTTTGCCGTTAGAAAAACACCTTCTTCTTTTTTTTTTAATTTAAGCTTGTGTGTGTGTGTTAAGATGATGGATGGTTGGGTGGACATAAACCAGTATACTGTTAAGAGTTTTTTTTTTTTTTTTTAGCATTCTGCGGTTGCTAATTGGTGAAAGGAAAGTGAAGGGAAGCCGCCAAAATGATAAACAAGCCGCTTGTATTGACTTATTTCTACCTATTGATCTACATTTTGCTTTCTTCCGGAGTTATATTGTACAACAAGGTAGCAAGCTTCCTCCATTTTTCTATCGTTTGCTTCCTTTCAATTTGAATACTATGTGTCAACGTCCCTGTTGCTTTTTGTCACATTGGGTTCTGCCTATTGCTTTCTTGGTCTCTGTAAATTTATCACACTTCAATATGCCAATTTTGATCAAGATTTGTTCAAATGGTTAGGTTGCAGCTATAGCAAGTTATGAATTTTCTGGTTAATTTTGGCAAGGAACCATTCATTTAAGTAATTCACTGTCTCCAATTTCATTGCAGTGGGTTCTGTCTCCTAAATACTTCAATTTTCCATTGCCTATAACGTTGACAATGATTCACATGGCTTTCTCCGGACTGGTTGCATTTTTTCTTATCCGTGTTTTCAAGGTATGGCATGCAACTAATTCAAGTTTACTCTCTTCTTCATTTCCCGCACTCCATTTATTCTTCCTTTTCCTCTAATATTGCTAAATATCCTAAGGAATGTCTTCATGTTAAACTGGAACAACAGACTGAATTGTATGCTCCATGTTACTGTTATATGCAAATAAATATAGGAACGAGAAGCTTGCCACAATAAAAAAGTGTTGTAGATGACGTTTTCCTCATTTTCGGGAGATAGTAGCCTCGCAATGTATTGGAATTGGGCTAAAGTGGCCTTTGTTTTTCAGTGTGCATTTTGCTGCATAAGAAAAATATAGAACTGAGAGCACTATTATCACAATTCTATGCAAGCTTCATTTTCCATTGTTGTGATTAACTTGGTAATACATTTTCTTCGCCATTGATCTCAACATGCAGGTTGTAGCTCCTGTCAAAATGACATTTGAAATGTAAGTGCATTTCTTTATGCATAATTGCCATGATTACTCTCAACTATTGCATTGCTGCAGGATCCATTTTCTCTTTCCTTGACTATTTTTCTTGCTGTTGCAGATATGCAACATGTGTAATACCTATAAGTGCCTTCTTTGCATCAAGTCTTTGGTAAGCACTTTAAATGTGGTATGACTGAACTTCTTGTTTGGTGTGTGATGTAGTGTTTTCTTTATTAAGATGGTGTAATGAGTCATTTATGTCAGCAACAAGTACAAACATACTGCTTGAAAACCTATTAACTTATTGGTAGATATTGATCATGCAGTGAGTAGTTTGTTTCATAGTGTATCCCTCCTTTGCTTTCAATGAGAATTACTATAATTTTAAGTGCATTTATGCTATTGAGTTTCCTAAAGGTTTCTGCTATAGACTGCAAATTGATTAGGATATAGAGATTGTTGTGTACTGGCTGTACAGAATTTTGTCAGCTTTGTTTTACCTTTCTCCCCTTTGTGGATGGTGTTTTGCATGTTCTAAGCATCAATTTGTTATTTTTTTTTCTTGTTTCTGATACAGGTTTGGTAACACTGCCTATTTGCACATATCTGTGGCTTTTATCCAGATGCTCAAAGCTCTAAGTATGTGGAAACAAAGTGCACTTTTTAATTCATTAGCATGAAATCTCTCTCCAAGTTTAATGACTGGCTATTTGTGTTTCGATTTTACAGTGCCAGTGGCAACATTTTCCATGGGTGTTATGTGTGGCACTGACAAACCAAGGTGCGATGTGTTCTTAAACATGGTGCTGGTCAGCGTTGGAGTTGTCATTTCCTCATATGGGGAAATACATTTTAATATAGTTGGCACAGTTTATCAGGTTACGGGCATCTTTGCAGAAGCTCTTAGGCTGGTCTTAACTCAAGTCCTCCTGCAAAAGAAGGGCTTGACTCTAAATCCTATTACCAGCTTATACTACATTGCACCATGCAGGTACACTGGTTCTATCACATGACTGCCATCCCATGTATATAATCTTTACGTTGGATATATGTGCAATATATTGCTCAGTTGATGTTTTATTGTACTGCTTGACAACAATGGATCAATGTGTGATCTTTATTTGTAATTTTGCCTCGTTTTTCCTTTTTGCAGTTTCATATTTCTTTTTGTGCCTTGGTGTTTACTGGAGAAGCCTAGGATGGCAGTTTCACAGATACAGTTCAATTTCTGGATCTTCTTCTCCAATGCTCTTTGTGCTCTGGCTCTAAACTTGTCCACATTCTTGGTAATTGGAAGAACTGGAGCTGTCACCATCAGGGTTGCTGGTGTTCTAAAAGACTGGATACTGATTGCCCTCTCGACTGTTATTTTTCCAGAGTCTACCATAACTGGGCTAAATATAATTGGTTACGCAATTGGTACTTGTCCACTCAATATCACGCCATTACATTTTTTTTTTTCGTCTTTTGTATTTGAGAAGTTAACTTGACACAACCTCGTTTTGTTTGCTCTCCAGCTCTCTGTGGTGTTGTCATGTATAACTACATAAAGGTTAAGGATGGTCGTGCTCCTCAGCTGCCTTCTGATAGTATTCCAGAGAGAATCACAAAGGTCAGTGTTGTCAATAATGCTTGATATCACAATCTTGTCAACATAATGTTTTATTACTTGGACTTGAGCTTTGTCCCTGAAAATTTTACCTATTATAATGAAAGATAATACAAACTTGCAAAGTAGTATAAATGGCTGTGGCATGTCACATTCATGATGTGGTAATCTGGTTGATACAGGATTGGAAGTTTGAGAAGAAGTCGTCAGACATATTCACCCCGAATAGCAGTAGTAATGGCAATGGAGGGAACTTGGATGCCTCTGAATTGAATGATGAAGAAGCGCCCCTGCTTCCATCAAGGCTATCTCATTTCGGGCGTTCACAACTCAGCAACCATACGGCATGAATGATGTTGGAGAACGGTAGTAGTAATTGGAACAAAAAGAATGAAATGGCGGTTGACATGGAAGTTGAAGGGAGAAATTGTTTTCACAGATAAAAGCAAAGGGCGATTTTATTGTAATTACGTTGCTCAGAGACCCATAAGCGGGGCTATGAGCTTACCGTACCCAGTATAGTAGTATGCTTTATTTGGATAGAATTGCATTCTTTGAACTCCCACTCGCTCACTCAATAGTGATACTAAACCCTTTTTTGGATTCGCAAATGCTTGCACTGTTCTATTATTCTTCCTTAATTTCCATGTATTATTTTCTCCTTGAAAATTCTGCATTATTAAAACTCCCAATCCCAAGAGCCTGCATTGCATGCCCTCTGAGTCAAGACATGGAGATTCATACATCTGCTAAAAGGACATGTACTAGACAGTTGAGCTTGTTATTTCTAACATTACGACCCAAAGAAAGAAGCATAGTATCTAGTTCTCATTCCAATAATTCAATAACCGCTCCCACATGATTTACACAGACTAACACCACAAACCGGATATATGCACATCTCAATTCATAAAAATTGATAACAGAAAAAACTGATTCGTCCCTCAAACAGCATCTCCCCATTCCATTCCAATCCAATCCAATCCCATCCACTCAAGCATAAAGCCGAAACAAACAATGACCCCACTCCAATTATTGCGACTCCCTTAGATATAACAATCTCCTTGAAGGTGCTGGAGGTGCCAATCCTGGAATGTCTCTGATATCTTTGTTGCTCGGATTCACAATCTGAAAATTTTTCCACATTGCAATTAGAATATGGATATTTTGCACACTACTAAGATTAGCATCCTTAACAATGCATGTGAATCCATTAACTCTTAATCTACTTAAAAGAATGTCAATCCTGAGTGGCTTAGGTTTGCTGCAAGTATATAATCATGAGTTTCCTAACAAACTTTTCTCAAGTTGAACACTTCCACCTTGCCATACTACAAAAGAGATGGTAGGGCAGTTGAATGTCTTTAAAGCAAACAACCCTGGAGGTCAAGTCCCCACAAATGTTTTATTTTCAAAAGCTTCATGTTCAAAATTTACACCAAAACATGCCTCACAACTTCCATGGAAAATTCAAAATTAATAAGTGAAAAGAATACCTTCACAACAATGATGGCTATAACACCGCAAACGATAAGAAATAGAAATAGCATGATGCATTTATCAGTGGCCACCTGGAGGGAGAAGAAATTTATTTATTTAAATATGGCCGAAGATAAAAAAGGAACAAAAGTAGGATTTAGAAGCTACCAATCAACTAACCTGCCTACCAATCTCCTTCACCAGCTGCGATGCTTTCTTAATTGAGAACTGAATTGTATCCAGCTCATTTACAATCCGGCCCATTTGTTCAGTCTGTATAATTTTTTATTAGTATATGCAACGCTACAGCTTGACAAGAAAAACAAAAAATGAGAAGGCTCGTGAATCCTACTTACTTGGCCCTTTAGAGTAACAGCAGTTTGAGTTCCAACTTCAACTGTTTGTTCAACAACCTGTGAATCTCAAAGTTCAGAAAACAAAAAACGAACGAAACAATTAAGCTGAGGCATGCACAATTGTACAAAAAGCTGTTTACCTTTTTTGAGCGTTCAATGGCCTGATCCGTTTCATCCATTGTCTTCATCCCATGATCAACAAGCTCTTGATTTGACATTGCTGCAGAGCAAACCACGTAGTAATAAAATAATTTGATCAAAAAGCACAGAAAACAGTCATGTTGAGATGCTATTGTCATAACTTCATCATTTTGGTCAAAATCATGGACTAGATTGATTATGGGTGTAGCATCCAAAGTCATGAATGCTTCTCAGCATTGTTCCCAAACAAATGAGTCTACTGTTCAACATTCTACGAAGACTTCATGTCCCAGTTTCTAGACAGGAGTTGATTCAAAATGCATATAGCAAAATAAAATCCAAGATCAACTAAATCAGCAAAATTATAATTGACACTAGATGGTATTGGAACATATTTTCATATCCCATAGCAGGTGATGAAATCATACCCATCATTTTTATATCAAAAGGTCTTTGATCCCAAGTAAAAATGTTATATAAATCAATACTCAACAGAGGATGAAAAATAATAAGATCTTACATGATGCCACTTTAACATTTTCATCTGCTGTAGGTTCACTGACTCCAGCTCCCATATCAAAGAGTTCAATTTTCTTGTTTCCAAGGGTATTCATGAATCTGCAGTTTTACCCAAAAAGCCATAAAAATTACATCAAAAAGGCCAATTTCATTGGATTTCATGAGCTGAATTCTACCACTCAAAAAGTGGTTTCATCCTACATTTGGGGGGCCAATTTTCAGACTGAGTTATCTCTCCAAACTTCAAGACTCAACTGGCATTAGTATAAATCAGAATTGAACTCGAGAAGTCTAAAACATAAAATTCACCATCTATACCCTTTCAAATTGGCAAACTTACGTTTTCCTCAATGCCACATAGGAATTCAATTCTTTGATCTGCAAAAGTAAGGAAACAAAACTTTGATTAGAAACCATAATATGAAAAGAAAATATATTAAAGGGAGATAATTTTTGCACCAATAAACCACTATGACTACACGTTTTATCTCCGCCTACCAAGGGCATTCTACTTTCCCAAATTCATGTATTGTGATCCCTAAAAGCAATTGCAGACTTCCATGCTACTAAAACACTCTATCATCCACATGCTTTTTAAATGGCCAATAATTATGAAATGTAAGGTTCAAAAAGGATCTTACCATAGATTGTTTCTCATCATTGAGTTGCTTATTTACTTCAGGAGGATTTCTGCTTTCCTCATCCTTAATTTCACGATCAAACTCCTTGATTAATCTGCACCAACTCATTGAAGTAAAGATTTAAAAATGTATAGATGAGAAGAATGCAGAAGAATCAGATATCTGATTTATTATTAAGTTTATGCAAAAAATACAAAAGAATTGGCATACCTTTTACATTCCCTCATCTTGGCAGTAAGTTCTTCCAGCTGTTTGCTTTGCCTATTGGAATCTTTGATCTTATCCAGCCTCTGGAAGCCATTTCTGAGAGCAATGCATCATAGTTATAACATTGATCAATTTAGCGCTGGAAGGACAACCCTAAACCAACGAAGTTGAAACCTTGAAATCTCTTGTTTTGGGTCCTTTATGGACGAAAAAGGGGTAAGTCTAAGACTGGCAACTTGAGGGGATGCGGTCATTACCCATGATGCGAAGGACATTGTAATTGAAGACGTTTGAACTTGAAAATTTTTGCCCTAGGCTTTCGTGGAGGGTGAAATTGATCATTAAAAGAAAATAAAAGAGATAGAAATGGGAAGCATATTTTGGTATGAAGCAACATCCTGTGATGGAGCTGAGCAGAGGTGGTGGAACCAAAAGGAAAAATATTGGACTGCAGATATAAACAATAATAGTAATAAAATCCCTCAACGCTACATCGTTACTCTAATTAGGTAAAGTTGCGTCTCCAGAAGCCGAAAGATGGAAAACAAAAAGGAAAAGAGAGAGAGAGAGAGAGAGAGAGAGAGAGAGAGAGAGATACGCAAGAGCACGGAAATTATCGCGAATTTCACCATGGATCTGCTCCAACTGAGGGCTCATCTGCAACTCCGTGGTGGCCATGTCGTCCGCAGTTTGTTCAATTTCTAATTCCCAAACTTATTTATCTTCTCCTCATTCAAACCCTTGGCCTTGGCCTTCCCCTTCCCCTCCACAGCAGCTTTCGAATATTATAAACCCCAACCAAGCACTAACGCTGGTTGTTTTATTTTTGTTCGAAGTTGGGAACAGAATGGAATTGAGGAATTTAGGGCTGCAGACACCAAAAAATGAGAAAGGGGAACAAAGCGTGGAACAGAGAGAGAGAGAGAGAGAGCCGCTGCCTGTCTGGAAATCATATCTTAATAAAACTTTTTTTAAGTTAATAATATAAATTATGTTATTGAATTACTATCCCAATCCTACCCAACTGCCTTTTATTACAAACTCATTAACTAATATTCTCAAATTTTTTTTTTCAAAAAAAAAAAATTACCCAAAATTGAGATAAAAACATTACTTTTGAAATAAAATGTTGAATGTGTTATTAATATGAAAAAGTGAAAATTGATAATTTAAAAAATATATAAGAAGATTTCATTTTAAGTTTAAAAAAGAACAATAATTAAAGTTATGATTATATATAAGAATACTGATAATATGGAAAAACAAGAAAAGAAAAGGATTCCATGAAGGTTTGATTCCATAATCCACAGAATAGAATAAAATATTGGTATAGAGTTGACTTGATTCCATGAAGGTTAGGGGCGGTGGTAAGTTTGTGGTTGTATAAAATCTATCTTTAATGATCCTTCCTTCCGTCCATCTGCTCTGCTTGGGAATGTTATTGTGCTCCATGACCAATTGACCATGGCATGCTATTAAACCTATTAGAAACAAAAATACCCTTTTTTATAATAATAAAAAAAATAATAATATAGTTTATAACAAGAAAAGTTTTATTTATTTTACAAGCTGAGCTGAGCTGGTTGAAAAATCCAAATTGTTAGTTGGAATGCGCTGTACACAACCACAAGGAGTCGAGGACAAGGCAACAAGAAAAATAATAAGAGTATTACTTGTTAAACTATTATCGTAAACAGATTACAGATGGTTAATCCATTCCATGGGATGGGGTGGGATGGGATGGGATGGGATGGACAGCCCATGCTTCCTACCCTCCGCCTAATACATACATTTTTTGCCTTGGGCTCACCCTCACCCACCATTTCCATCACTCATCATTCACATGGATAGCCCTTACTCTTCAACAACTTTTGGCATCTAAACTATTTGACTCTCAATTTTACCAATTCAAGCTGCTGCATGCTTGCTAATCTTTCGACTGCTGGGGGACAATTAAAAGGCCTGTGGTGTGGTTTCTATGCATGCATTTCCATTTTACTTTACCTTGTTTTTGCAATGGACAGGCCGGGCCCGGGGGTCAGTGTCAGCCCCCTAAGTTTGAATTTTCAGCTTGTGGCATAGGATGTTTCGTGGATCACTGGCTAGGATTCACCTACACCGCTACAATTACTAACTAGTAAAAAGCTAACAGTTTTACCTTATATTGGTCACAAATCCACGGCTGCAAGGCCTCGCTAGTTACCAAGTTTTATCCCCCTCTTTTAGTTTGAGCCAAACATTGCTATGGTGTGGTGACATCCATGGAATACGGATGGCATCCCTTCTTACGATAGAATTAATTGCATTCTTTTATGTTATTTGGAAACACTAATCAGACTTTGTATCCTCCGTCCACAATTCATGTGATGCTTTTACATTACTACATGGTTTAACTAGTTATTTTGATTTAGATATTACTATCACTAGAAAACTAGCTTTCTTATGTTAATGCCAGTTATCTAGTCATTGGATTAAGATCATAGTAATGGCACTAAAAAGGAAACAAAGGAACATGCAAGTTAAAAGAGTATTGTGATCCTAGTCTTATTACCAGATTTCCACCAGGGTATGTATGGGGAAAGAATTAATTGCCAATTTGGGTACGGTCAATGTCTAGTAGTAAAATTCTTAATTACAGTTCACCCAGCGCCGGGGGAAGGAAAGACCCTCTGCCCTGCAAGCGTAACCCACTTGTCCACTCTTTCCACGACTTTTTCTCTCTCTCCCTCTCTCTGTTAATTACTTATTTCATCAGACGTTAAATTCAATTCGAATTCATTTTTATTCTTCTTTGGTTGTTTTCAATTTTGCATTAACCTCTATGTTAGTTTGGCATTTCCTGCACAAGGTATCTGGAATTGCATGTTGCTCGCCTGGGCCTGGCTGAGGGTCTCAAGTTCAAGCTAAATTGCGATTGTAATCGAGGGTGATGGCGGCTAAGAAGGCCTGCGAGTCTTTCTCCAAGAGCTTCATAGAGGAGGTGCAGAAATGGGGTTGCATGAAGCAGACAGGTGTCAGCTTGAGGTACATGATGGAGTTTGGGTCCAAGCCCACCGACCGAAACTTGTTGATTTCTGGTCAGTTTCTCCACAAGGAGCTCCCCATTAGGATTGCTCGGAGAGCTATCGAGCTCGAGACCCTCCCTTATGGCCTTTCCGAGAAACCTGCTGTCTTGAAGGTTTCTTCTTTTTCTTTCAATTTCATGTCTTGTATGGCTTGCTCTTTCTGCTGTTTTCTACAACCCCACTGCTCCATTTTTCTTGTCATAGTTTTGATTTTTCATTTTTCCGAACTGGGTATATATCACAACTTCTTCTTGACTAGCATTCCTTTTTCTCCCTTGGATATGTGATTCTGCGTAATACTGGATCTTAACTTTTATATAAATAATTATTACTAATTCATTTTTACTGTATAGGGAGATTCTTGCTGTCTCTGCTTTCTGATTTACAAGTTATCTGTTGCACGGTCTTCCACGCACTTTACATCCGTTTCCATACATGTATATGGCTGCTTTGCTGCTAACTGCTTACTTTTTAGTGCCTCTAATGGAATCATGGAGAAATTCTTTATATCCTAATTTGTTGCTTGAGGCAGAGATGCTACTTGAACAGTGTTTAGTGGAGAACATTCTGATTTCATATCTGCATGCTGCTTTGCTTTTTGCCGGCTCTCATCTTACAATCTGACCTCATCTTGGAAGCATATTTCTTGGGATTAGAATCTGATGTTAGCATAATTTCGCTTAAAATCTGCAAAATAGTTTGCTTTTACGTCAAATTTTACCGCTTCTCTGAACATTTTGACACTTGCATTCCTTGCTCTGTGGGGAGGATTTGTTTTGAACTAAGAGATGATTTACAAGATGATGGATTAAGTCTTTAATTTGAAGACGTGGAGTCCTTACTTATACACTTTAACTTGTCTTCCTCAGGTGCGAGACTGGTATTTGGATTCCTTCCGTGACCTAAGATCTTTTCCTGAGATCAAGGATATAAATGATGAGAAGGAATTTACACAAATGATCAAGGCTATCAAGGTGAGACACAACAATGTGGTCCCTATGATGGCTTTGGGGGTTCAACAGTTGAAGAAAGGCATGGATCCAAAGATTGTTTATGAGGATCTTGATGAGATTCATCAGTTTCTAGATCGATTTTACATGTCAAGAATTGGAATTCGCATGCTTATTGGTTAGTTTCAACTTTTTTTGCTTTTGTATGATGATCTATTGTTTGTTGAACTAACACCCTTAGGCAAATATTTTTCTATATTGTATTGGTTATTGTTCTTGGAGCAAAGTTTAAAAGCTGCCTGCATGTTTAAATTTTGGTGAAACCAGGGCAGCATGTGGAGTTGCATAACCCCAATCCTCCTCCACATTGTGTGGGCTATATACATACAAAAATGTCTCCAGTGGAGGTGGCTCAAAATGCCAGCGAGGATGCTCGTGCTATTTGTTTGAGAGAGTATGGCAGTGCACCTGAGGTTAATATCTATGGGGATCCCAAATTTACATTCCCGTAAGTTGATTTTATTTCACTTTGGTTGAGTTTGCTCGATTTTAGTTTCATTTAGATTTTTCACCTCTCTTATTTTCACTACACTTTCAATTATGTATTCTCCTGAGCCATTCTGGGTCCTTCGTTCAGTCATATTTATGGTAAGTAGTTATCCTTTTGTTTCTGTCCTATGTATCATCTGTTTTCTTCCATAACAGGTATGTTCCAACACACTTGCATCTTATGGTATTTGAGTTGGTCAAAAACTCCTTGCGTGCTGTCCAAGAGCGCTTTATGGATTCAGATACAATTGCACCACCTGTTCGAATAATAGTTGCTGAGGGAATTGAGGATGTAACTATAAAGGTAGTTTGTCATGCTTGATGTTAGGCGTGGGGATTTAAAGTTTTAAAAATGGACCATCAAGCATATGTGTTCACTCTTTGTCTAAACATATAACTTGGTCTAACTGGCATGTAGGTCTCAGACGAGGGGGGTGGCATACCGAGAAGTGGTCTTCCCAAAATTTTCACATACCTTTACAGCACTGCCAAAAACCCATTGGATGAATACTCAGATCTGGGAACAGCTGATACAGTAACAATGGCTGGATATGGCTATGGGCTACCTATAAGCCGCTTGTATGCTCGGTATTTTGGAGGGGATCTTCAAGTTATCTCTATGGAAGGATATGGTGAGTGCAGTTCTGCTACAGTTTGATCGCTTAAACACCCTAATTGCTCATGACATTAAGGTCAAGCTCTGTGGTCTTGACATTGAACTGTTTTTCATGTAAGCATTTGATTGACATCACGTGTATGTCTGCATATGTGTACATGTATTCTTGCCCATATGTATTTTTGGGTGCCATCATATGACATGAGCTCAATCTAAAAGGTTTTCCCTCATCATCACCTACAGGAGGTTCAATCCTGGAGTGAACAACAGTATAGTAACCTTGATAATCTAGAAATAAAAAAATGCAATTATAAAACAGGAACTACTGGAAGGTCCTAGTTTCATTCATGTTGCAACCAGGGAATTACCTTGTAACTAATGGTTAATGCGAAGCAAGTTTGAAGAAGCATTTTACCCTCTCTTAACTTTTGGAGTTTGAAGATTTCCCTGTATTATATTTGTATATATTATTACTTTCTTACTTGTTTGAAGTCTCTCTAAGTGGTAAGAGAAAGTTGTGTTGTTAAAGATGGCATGTTTTTGTAAATCTCAAAATCCTCAAAATTTGTAGAAAGCAACAACCTAGGCTTAACCTTGAGTTTGTTACTCCTCTTTAAGAGGGTTTAAGTCTTAAGGTTCGAATCTCCACTCTCCCCTTAGACTTCATCATATGTACCAAAAAGAAAAAGAAGTTATAGAAAGCACAAACTTGCTCAAAAGTTGGTAGCAGAGCAAACTGTAAGCAGGCTGTTTGTTGCAGAACAACCACTCCTTTTCTATTTCACTGTACTTTGATCATTAGACATTACCAGTAGGTCTGTCTCTGCAGGATTAGTTGAATACAGTTCTTGAGATGCTTGTCTGAGGTTGTTCATAAAAGCAGAGAACTAAATTTCAAACTGACATACTTCGTTTCATATTTCATAATGTTTTTGTGGCTTTTGTTGTTATGTTGAGTTATTTCAAACTCAAAATTAACTGTTTCTTATTATTGATGGAAATAGATGACATTGTACAACAAAGTATCAACTTCAATCTTTATTCTGTTGTTTTATAATTACTCGGAATACTCTTCTTGTATTGTAACTACTTTTCCCTGCTCCCTTGGGATTAAATTGTTTGTAACTTTGTGAGGTGCTACAATCTAGTTGCATTGGGCTTGTATCTCAAAATATTTAAAGTTTTACTTCCTATATGCTTGAGCTACTGATTTTCTTTGTGTTTTCTCCAGTTAAATTAACATATAAAAATTCTCTTAATTGTTTGTCAGGGACTGATGCATATCTTCATTTGTCTCGTTTGGGAGATTCACAAGAACCACTGCCATGATTCCAGTCTTGAGCCCCAAAGTGGGGCAGAAGCAGGAATCATAATTAGTTCAGGGAAACATTGAGCAAGGGAAATTGTGATGCATTTCTGTCAATTTTTAATCCAATAAATTGGCAGTTGTCTTGTATATGTATCATACTTTCATGTTCTACATCAGTGGGTGCAATGCAAGTAGACCCTCCTTGCTCTATAAATTGGCAGTTGTCTCAACCGTCTTTAACTAACCACTTTTAACATTTTCTCAGGCACCAAAAAACCATTCTGTTATCTTTATGGCTTCTGAAAGGCAGACAAGCCTGCGCCATCACATTTTATGCTTTGCCAAAGGTAGTAGAAAAGAATGGATAAGAATAAGACGG
This sequence comes from Theobroma grandiflorum, assembly GCA_036013995.1. Taxonomy (NCBI): domain Eukaryota; kingdom Viridiplantae; phylum Streptophyta; class Magnoliopsida; order Malvales; family Malvaceae; genus Theobroma; species Theobroma grandiflorum. The sequence continues at coordinate 158,542 of CP142132.1, read as the reverse complement.
ATTTTTAATGGTTTTTGCTTGTCGATGAACACTTAAAAAGGAAAGAGCTTTGGAATTGAAACGAATTCAGTTTATGACTAAAATAGGCAAACTCAGCGGGCCAACGTTGCTAGAAAATGGAAATACATATATTTTATCACAAAATTTTACTCTCTGCATTCACCTTGCTCGATTATGCATCATTCGTATTACAGAGCCTCCAAAAATTCAAACAAGTCTCCTAAAATATAAAGGTCGATACATACAGGCTCCTTGCATTTTAAGCAAAGAGATGTTCCACTAACAAAATGCTAAAATATCTAGCATCAAGAATCAAGAATGGGGTATCCCCATTAATACAGAAGCCGTTGATATGGCATGTACCACACTTCAAACAACTTCATAGTTCAAATTGTTGCTTTGGACATTAGATAGATATATTTCCTTTCCACTGTCAAAATTCCAAAATATACTAGCATTGAAACATTAGTGCCTTCGTTGCTTTGCCCGCTTGAATGTTTGGCGACCTTTTATCTTCCATTTCTCATTTCCAGCTGGCCGATTCTGTTCTTCAATCTCCCGAATCTTGCGCTTCCTGTAAAATGTTGACACTTGTTAATGAAAAGTACTCTACTATTTTGCAGAGGCATACTGGCCAAAATAGTAATACAATATTCATAGTAATAACATAACAAATGATAGAAACAGTTGTCTTGAATATGAAAAAGTTGACTCATGGTATATCTCCTTTCTTCGAATGGCAGATTACCCTAGACATTCCCTGCACTAATACCTCCCCAATACTGAGTTCTATCATCTAACGTTTATTTTGATAAGAGCCTTTTTTGTTTTTCTCCAAACAGGGAATCAAATAATGTTTCGAGGACAAACCCCTGTTCAAACATGTAACAGGGTATCCTATAATCCTATCCAGCACCTAACTGGAAATAAATGACATGAAAAGGAAGATATTGATGGATATCTCACCTGTACTGCTTAACAGCTGGATCAGAAAGCAGCTCATCAGCGAGGGTTGTCTTCCTTTCCTTCTTTGTCATTCTACCTGAGTAGTAGTCAGTCACAGATTCTAACACTGTGCCAACCTGCTTGATTGTTCAAAAGATTTAAAGGTACGGCGAATAAACCAATTAAGGATTGCATACAACATAAAGGAAACTAAAAACATCTCAGCATGTTTCAAGTATCATACACTAATATTATGCTATCAGTTTAGAAAAATATAGTAGTAAACTTGCCTGGAAATACTTGGGCAGTGCCTTGGATTTTGAATTCTTCTTATAGTGTCTCTTGGGATCAATGGCACCCCTCAACTGTACCATATACAAACACAAGCAGTCAAAGTCAAGAATTGGGTTCCATTGGAAAGACGTAAAACATTTAGAACCCTTAAAACAATAGTCCCCCAGGGAAAACATTTTAGCGAAATCAAATGCAAACTAAACATCAATTCAATTATCTTGAGTGGCTGATTCGTTTCAAACATAAAATTTTATGGCATGACAACCATCCAATATGATACAACATCGTATAAAATGGCAACTTCTCAAGGGGATACAATTGACAAATACATAAATAAGCATAGAACGAGATGGTGAGAAAGAACCAAGTTAGCACCAGGAAACGAAATTAAAGAAAAATGGGAATAGCAAAGAGCGGAGCACCTTGAGTAATTGAAGATCTTTCTTCAACTCAGGAGTGAGAGTAGGGGCAGGCATATCAAACCTGTCGAAGTATAATTGTGATATGTGCGAGGAACCCAAGAACGATAAGGATGGAAACAAAAGGAAAGGAAAAACAGCAAAGAAGAAAACTTGAAGAATACCAGGCAGTGCCAGCAGTATCTTTGACTTGCTTTCTGAGCAGTTTGTTAAGCTTCGAAGGATCACTAGGCGGCAGAAAGAGGCCATCAACGAGGTCTTGATTGGGTTTCCAAAGGGCAGAGCGTTGGGGCTCATTCTGGGATTTAGAATCAGACCTAGACGTGGTTTTAGATTGGAAAGAAAAACCAGGGAGTTTGGGCTCCCATGTCAGACCAATCACCGCCTTGCTTTTTGGCATTTGTTGGTATCAGAGAAAGCAAATCGATTATCGAATTGAAAGAAAGAAAAACAGCGGAGAGCTGCATAAGGAAACAGAGGGAGACACGAAAGGAGTATCCTTCCTGGGTGGCGGCTAGGTCTTTCGAAGTGGGAAGAGAACTAGAGATGTCGACGGGTATATGGTCTCTGTTCCGGTTATATTAGTTTCTTTATAAATGGGTTTAAATAGAATTAGGATAGTGATTTTATTATTTAAATTTTAATAAGATAAGGGTTCGGGTATTAGTTTTTGGGTACCCATTATCTAAACTAGATTATTATTTATAAATATATTATTATTATTATTTTAATAATTAAATTAAAAATTTATAATTTATATTAATTTTATAAGTAATTTTTTTGTTAAAAATTAACAAATATATAAAAAGTATAATTACTCTAATTATTAATATAATGATATTAATATATTTAAATTAAAAAATTATTAGATTATTAATTATGTTTAAATAATTTAAATTTTATATCATTGAATATTATGTTTAAAAAATTATTAGATTGTTATTTATGTTTAAGTATGATTACTCTAATTATTAATACGATGACATTAATATTTTTATGAATGCATGCGTGTATATATTATGTACTTTATATATAAATATATTTATTTTTTATTTTATATTAATATTGTAAAAATTATAACTCATAAAATTATTAATTACAGTATATATACATTTATTTATATAAACATATAACATATAAATTTGAAAGGAAGTTATGAGATTAGAAAAGTTAATTGGATAATTGGGTACCCATGAAGAGGATTTTAATAATTTTTTTATTTAATCGGGTATTTAAATGGGTTAGAGTAATTATAGGGTAGTGAGAATGTATTAGGGTTAGGTTTAAGATAGTAATTTTAAAATTAAATAGGTACTTAATAGGATTAAAGTAATTAATTTTTTATAAAATTAAAGTTCGAGTTTCTCGAAATTATAAAATACCCGACCCGTTGACATCTCTAAAGAGAACAAAACAAGAGTAGCTCTTGTCTTGTTTTAGTTAACCGGCGCTTAAGTATTATTACTTAGTACGGAACTTTAAAATTTTAAAAAATGCATACTACTAAATAAATAAAAAAAATTAGGAACATTTATTTAATTAATAGTATTTTTTTAAAAAAAAACTTAATAATAATATGATTTAGGTTTTGGGCTCAACTCCTCTGCTTCTGAGGGCTAACACAATGAGGTAAAACCAAACATCGTTTTGATTTTCATCTTCTACCTTAATCTCATCAGCCACTGCCAGTGCCACCCAACATGAACAATGAACATATACTAGTAGTTATAGTACTAGCATCATGATACAATTTCAAGTTCAATAAACCTTAAAACTCCTGGCAAAGGAAAAACGCCTGGCGCAGTTGTATTATACAAAAATCATAACGATTGCCAGCACTACTAGTTAACAACCATGAATATATGTATTTCAGTACATTGGTTTTGGTTGAGATGACATACAACATTTGTTAGCTGCAAAATTTTACGTTTACTTGACAAACACAAACACAACAACTACATAGTTTGATGTAATTGCCTGGTAAATTTACTACGGAGGATACAATTCTTGCAAAACATCTACTTGCCCTCTTCTCTACACTTTGATTACTTTGTGTTCATCGGCTTCAACCATAAGAATTTCAAACTAATCGCTCACATCATCATTGTAATAATTGAGATCACCATCATCTTCATCGTCAGTGGCTGGATCAATATCCAAAGATTGAGATTCCACATCAGCCAAGCTCAAGCGCTCCATGGATCCCTTTCGAGCCTCCAGAGTTCCACCTTCATAATCAACTCCATCATTCTCATTATCGTCTTCATATGCCGTTCCATTTTCACCATACCTGGTTTCCTGTGAAAATAAAAAGTAAAATGGAACCAGGAGCTTTCATCAAATTTCCAATTTGTTAGTCCAATTCAAGGCAAGTATACTATAGAACACTTGGAATTTGGGGAAGTGGGTAGCAACTTAAAGTTACAGAGCAGATAAACCATTAAGGGAGACTCAGTGTAAGCAAATGAAACTGTCATAAATTTAGATGTGGGCAACCGGCTTTAACTTCGTTTTGCCAATTTTGTGAGAGCTTTCCCCTATGAGGATTAATTTTTACACCAAAGACTAAGAGGTTGGCGAAGGGTATCTACTTTTAAACCAATCATGCTGCCAACTGGGATGAAAATATAATATAAAATAACAAGAAGGTTAACCACAACTTTATTCTTCTAGAGCCCATTTATCAACTATTTGGCATGGTGCATCGTGGTTCAAAACTACCTTAGCTATCTCAATCAAAACTTTTAATGTAATTTGTAAGTCACACAACCCTGACTACCTGACAAGTACGAAGAGAATGTGGAAAAGAATGATACCTCATCCTCTTGCCAGGATCTCTTCTCTGCCTCAGCAATCCAGTCATGAAGTAGATGCTCTGCCAGAGTATTGTCAAGGGAGACTGAGTTGTTGGACCTTTTCTTTAATTGGTTCTCTCTGAGTCTCAAGTTGTAATGAACATAGGTAAGGTCATTCAGTCTTTTCTGAGCTAAACGACTCTGTCTTAGGGTATGGATCTGATCATATATGCTCCACTTATGCTCGCACCCAGAAGATGAGCATGTCTGACTTAATATACGCACTGCTATGCGTTGCAGCTCTAAGCAACTTATTCCATGTTGTTGCCACCATGCAGCTAAGGGAAACAGTAACGGTTAGTAGAATATTACAACTGCCAAAAGTAACACATTAGCATAATGTATGTGCATGTAGATTTCCATTTCAGAATTTTCATTCAAATAACATAGCAGCCCAAGTCCATTACCTGGATCAAGCTCTGTTCTCGTACTAATTGCCAGTTCGGTCCCAAAATCAGCTTTTGCAGAATTGAAATCAGAAATCTAAGATGTTACAAGAAGAATCTATCAAGACATTAAAATACTTGGAAAACAGCAGAAGATGAAACCAGTACAATGCAGCTACAGCAATACCTGCATGGAAGCAGAAGTCCTCCTTGCATTGTCTGGCTCCAGCTGAGCAATGGATTCATTCAGTCCACGCACCATTTCTGCATGCTACATGTGTAAAAAGTAAAAGGTTTGCATTAAAAGAAGGGCAAAAATGCTCCTGTAATAGGTAGACCAAGGAGGACATGAAAAGAAACTGTAGAAAGGGCGTCATCTTTACTAAGCTAAAGATATGACCTAAAATGGTGCAAAGTGTGTTATATGATTCATATAGCCGATCCCGCATGGTGGGAAAAGGCTTAATTTGTTGTTCTTGCTGTAAATGAGAAACTAATTCCAATCTATAATTAGCCACTGTTTAACCTACTGTTACAAAATCAGGGCGATATCTGCATGATGGATTCAAGAAATAAGCTGCTGTGTGTAAAGGGTGGTGGAATAGTAAGCTCCAATGATTCTCTATCACGCTCCAGAATGGTCCATATTTACGTGCATCATTGTCATGGACAGCTTTGATAGCAAGCTTTGCCCTATACATGTCATTATATACAAAGGGCATTGACAGACCTTGATCATTATAAACCTTTTGAAGCACCTGCATTACCGGGTTCACTGATTTGCAAACATACTGCACCTTCTTCCAGAATGTCACATTTACTATGATCTTTTCCATTTCTTTTCCCTCATCCGATTTGGAGAACCGACAAGAAATCCATTTGTTTGACTGGAACATTCTTTTAAGGTTTGTCCTGTGATCAAGCAAGTTCTGCAGAGTTGCAAAGCTGGAAGCAAACTGGGTAAGAGATGGCATGAGAAGTTCCTGCTCTTGGGTAAATTCTTTCTTCGTAAGATTCAACAGCCAAACATTGTTATAAATGAACTTTGTAACTTTTTGGCCTTTCTCAATGCACTCCCACACACATTTTAACTTTAGAAAATCTTCAAGCATTCGATCTATACAATAGATCGCACATGGGGTCCAGAACAAATTCCTCCTCTTCTCTTCAAGCATCTTGCCAGCAGCCTTATATGTGGGAGTGTTCTCAGTGATTACCTACAAGAAGAGAGGGAGGAAATAAAATTTGCCATGGCCACGTCACAATTCAGGTTGAGAAATTATTAAAGAATTAAAGAAAAGACCTTAATACCTGCACTACATTTTCCTCCCCCACTTCCTCTACCACTTTGTCCAGCAATTTAAACAAATTTAAAGCATCTTCTAAGATGTAAGTGACATCAACTGAAGAAACAAAGTAGATACCATAGGGACAAGAAGCCAAAAAGTTAACAAATGTCCTACCCTCTGTATCTACCCAACTGTCAGCCATTACAGAACAACCAGTGATTTCCCAGGAAGCTTTATATTCAACAAGGTAGTTTTTTATTGTTTTAATTTCCTCCTGCAAAAAGTAACCTGATATTAGTCGGCTTGAGGGGCCTGCCAAACCATGTCCATATTGACCAACCAACTCCAGCATCTTATGGAAGTATAGGGAGTTTGCTGCTTGCAAAGGAACTCCTGCATGGTAAAAGAATTTGCATATTGCAGAATAAACTTCCTTGCTAGATTTCTTACCAAACCCTATTTTCTCCTTCACTTTTTTGCAAGAAAGTGCAGTCTCACTCACACCTTTTAGAAAAACAGAATCCAATCGTGATTTTTTCTGTAATGGTTCAGAACCACTAGAAGAAGATACCTCCCTGAAAGCCCTTCTCAAATCTTTACCCAACCCATGATCACCAATTTTCAGCTTTTCCTTACTCTTCTGATGCAGAATATGATATTCTTCCTCTTGCTCTTCATCTTCATCATTTGGTCCCGCATCGAAAGTAGGTATCTCCTTTTCATAAGGTTGTTTGTGTCTCTTCCCAGTACGATGCCATTTCATATTCTCTTTTATTTTAAGATAGACTTCCTCAGGAGCATTTTTACAAGGTGCAACTTCTCCAGGAATTCTAGCTAGATGTTGTTTAAACCGATTAATACCTCCACTAACTATTTTCTCACAGTAATTACACTTTACTTTTTTCTTCCTCTCATCCTGAGGAACACCATGTTCCCATCCAGGATCAACATATCCTAATGACCGTAGAGGGGTCAAGTTTAAACCCGGGTTTCTATTGTCCATGAATAGTTTTCCTTTGCTTCTATAACTGATACGCTCTCCCTCCTCTTCAATTACATTAGAGTGGAAGTTGAAAAAAACATGTCCACCAGTGTTAGATTGCCTTGATTTCTTATTGGAACGACATCCTTCCAAATTTCCTTTCATTCTGAGAAACACTTCTTCTGGAGCCTTATCACAATATGTTACTTCCCCAGAAACTCTGGCTAAATGTTGCTTTAGCCTGTATATCCCACCACTAACTACTTTCCCGCAGTAATTGCATTTAACCTTCTTCTTCTTCTCATCCTGAGGAGCACCATGTTCCCATCCAGGATCAGCAAACACAGAGGAGCGACCTGGAGCCATCAACTTGACCATTCAGGAACCTATAACATAACAAAATTGGCGTTCACCTAATTCAGCCTTGGGCATGACAAGCACAATGAGATTAATGTAATCCAAAACGAAATAAGCAACAAACATAGAGTGATGTGGCAGACACCCAAAGACTCCTAAAACAGCAGAAAATGCACTTACATATAATTAGTTATGGGGTTGAAATTCGTAGAATTGAGGAATGGCAAGACAAGGAAAGATTATTGAGAGTCAGTTTGTTTCAATATGCACCTAAACCTAAAGGAGGCCATGATAGCAAAAGTGTGGTTGTTTTGATGCATAGAGGCATTAAATATTGCAGATAAAAAGTATTACTAGCATTGTGCTTTCAGTTTCACTCTGTTACTTAGGACAAACAAGAAAAGGTAAAAAATTACCCAAAAAAGAACTTAAAACAGCAAATAGATTGCAAGTTAAAGCAATCTGCTGCCTGCATATCAAGTACATACACCCCGACACCCTAAAAAGAGAAATTATTCCATCCAAACCCGATTGTCGGAAAAGGAGATAGTAAAAAAAATAGACAGGAATGGAAATCAAATGGCCGATAGGATTAGGATTTGGGTTTGGGGTACCTCTTACCTCAATCAGAAGCCAAAATGCTGTCAAATGGCATGGGTTATTAATTTCAACGAAATTACATATTTTGCGAAAACTTGGAGGCAAAAGAAGCTAAACCACACGGAAAGTTGAGCACGGAAGGGATGCAGGAGGTGAGAATCGGATGGGCGATTGGGGAATGGTGAGTCACGAGTGGGAAAGGCTGGGTCATGGCTCAATGTTTTGACTCGACTCGCCCGTTTTTAATACTAGAAAACAAAATTCTCTCCCTTTTTTTTTTTTTCTTTTTTGATTTCCAGTGGTTGTCTCGAACTTTTTCTAGGCAAATAAAAATTAAGAATAATTATACAGCTAGTACTAGTAATGTATTCACTCCATTCAATTTCAAATACTAGCACTGTAGTAATACCATTTTATTTTATATTAATTTGTTACTAATAGTAGTGGTATTACATGGAATCGTGACTGAGTTGAGCTGATTCACTGAGTCACCGCGACTCGGTGAGTTAATGCTCTTAACATCCAATGTCAACCCTTTCTCTTCTTAACTCTCATAAAGACAGTAAAGGAATCAATCAGTGAGGTAAATTGACAATAAAACCCAAAATGAATTCAGACACAGAATCACTCAACAACAAACCTGAGAAACAGATTCAAGGCCGCAAATTAAACTAGTGGTACAAAAATAACATGTTTATTAGAACCGTATGACTTGTAGCTCTACATGTACAAGTAAATGTAGTCGGTTCTTGGGGATACTTAAACATTGCATTCACTCTCTATCTGTTCAGGTAAATCCTAAGTGGTAATCAGTCCGCCACCGCCCTGTACTACCAGTAATCTTTACAAGAACACTCCCCATCTTTGAAATGGTGAAACCGATTCCTGTCCCTGACAATTATTTCACGATCAAAAACCTTTGAGATAAGCTTGCTAGCATGGTGACAGTCTCTACAAACTCTAAGATTTTTTGTGATGCGCAAAGTTTCCCCTGGTTTAGTCTTCAACAATCCCAAGGCAATCGCAAGCTTCTCACTGTGATAGTATAAAGGGTTCTCCCTTTCCTCCTCATCAAGGTCATGTACTACTCCTTCAGTGTCAGGAACGTACCCAACAGATCTTATACATTCCAGCATCTCATCAACTTTGGAATATATCTCTTTAGTTTCAGGATGCGCCCTTCCTCCAGCAATAAATTCATTAACAACACCTTCCAATTCAATGACAGAGAAGCCAGGAACCTTCTTCACTCCTCTGTCATTCATCATTCTCCTCACATTAGCCACATCTTCCCATCTGCCGGTGTTGGCATACAGATTAGCCAATAACACATAGCGTCCACTATTCTCCGGCTCCAGTTCAATTACTCTCTTTCCTATCTGCTCTCCCAGCTCAATATTTCCATGGATCCTACAAGCCCCAGAAAGAGCACCTAGTACACCTACGTCAGGGCTCATGGGCATCTGATCAATTAGCTTTTTTGCGTCATCTAGTAATCCAGCTCTTCCAAGCAAATCAACCATGCATCCATAATGCTCCATTCTGTGTTCAATTGCATGAACTTCAGTCATGTAGTGGAAGTAATAGCCGCCTTCCTCAACCAACCCTGAATGAGCACATGCACTAAGGATATTCACAAAGGTAATGTTATCGGGAGCCACCCCTTCCTTCTCCATCTCCTTGAAAAGCGCAATGGCAGCCTCCCCCTTTCCATGCATTGCAAAGCCTCCAATCATGCAATTCCACGAAGAAATCCCCTTACAAGTCAGACCTTTAAAAGTTTCATAAGCTTTTTCCAAGCACCCGCATTTGCAGTACATGTCAATAATAGTTGTAGCAAGTTTTGCGTCGAGTTCAATCCTACTATTTTGGATATATCCATGTATCCACTTGCCTTGCTTAAGTGCTCCTAACCCGGTGCACGCTGACAACATACTAGCTGCCACGAACTTATCCAGCACCACCTTCTCAGCCCTCATCCTATTAAACAAAGCAAAAGCTTCATGAAAGCGGTTGCTCTGCACATAAGCAGCAATCATGGCGTTCCAAGAAACGGAATTCCTTTCCGGCATTAGCTCAAAAATCTCAAAAGCCTCGTCAACAAGACCAAATTGAGCATACCCACTTATCAAAGTGGTCCAAGAAACAACATCTCTGGTAGGCATCTTGTCAAAGACCTTCGTAGCTTTCTCCAAAGCCTGGAAATTTACATACATATGTATCAAATTGTTGAGACAAAAGGTATCTGCAGCGAACCCGAACTTAAATACGTGGGCATGGATTTGGCTCCCTTGTTCAATGGCATTAGCAAGGGAACAAGCTCGTATGAGACAAGGGAAAGTGAATTTATTAGGAAAAACAGAGTGTTGCAACATTTGCAAGTAGAAAAGAATGCAGTGGGTAGGTTGTTGGCGTTGCAAGTAACCCCTGATGAGGGTATTGTAAATGAAAGCATCAGGGTGAGGCAATGTATCGAACAGGTGCAGGCCATAGTCGAGATGTCCGTTTTCGGAGATGGAACAGAACTTGATGATGCGGCCCATGGCATCATTGTCAGCGGAAAGGCCGAGCTTGATGAGGTGGGAGTGGTGTTGCTTGAGGTGGGCCATGGAGGAGCATGTTTGCAGGGCTTCAAGTGGTGAATGGAGGCGTGGCTTTGATGGGGGGTACCCAGCGGAGGAGAGTGGAGTGGCTTGAAGGAGCTGGAGCTGGAAGGAGCTCATATCTGAAAACCAAAGCAATAAGCCTGAATCTGAATCTGAATCTGAATCTGCATGCTAATTGGTGAACAAAACTAAACTCACAATTGCAACAAATCCCTTGAGCTAGTATCGCCTAGCTATCTTCCTTCACCCTTCACCCTTCACACTTGGGGTTGGCACCTATCATAAGTCTCAAGGTACGAAAAATTGTTTGAAGTTGAACAAAAGTTTGGGGCTGCCTTTTATTAACATGAACAATGATACATACCATATGGCATGATGAAATTATGAACGGATAAGTGTTCTTGTTTTATTTTTATTTGTGGGAAAAAAGAAAATTTGGAAAAATTAGTTTTATATTCAATTATTTGATAGATTAATAACACTACCACCAAACATTAGTAGCCTTTGATGTCCTCTTATATTGGCGTAAATTAAGTCAAAAACAGCCAATGAATATTTGATGAGCGGGGAATTCATTTCGGGCAACTGCTGGACTCTCTTTCAATCGCAGACCATGATTCCCGCTTCCTCTTCATCCCAAGCCATACGACCCTCTGCCTAAACTTACACTTTTCCATCACCAAATCTACTCCTATATAAGGAATGCCCTTTCCATATTCAAGTCTCCATCCCATTGCTGGGGAATCATCAACTTTTATATATCAACCAAAATGAACAAAGTTGCTATTGGGGGGGTCTCCTTTGTCCTTGTCCTAGGTGTATGCATTGGTCTTATAGCTAGTGTAACCCACAAAAACAGCTCCAATGACACTACTGAGAAAGATGTCTTGTCCGCTACTTCCAAGTCCGTTGCTGCCATTTGCTCCCCGACCCAGTTCAAGCAGGCATGCGTCGATACCCTCGGCTCAGTCGCCAACAACGAGAGCGCAGTCCCAAAAGACTTTATTCAAGCAGCCATTCATGCCACCCTTCAGGAGCTCCAAGCAGCCCTTAACAAATCAGGTTCCATATTTGGGAGTGCTGTGAGTGATAAAACTGTCAAAATGGCCAAAGACGATTGCGACGAATTGTTGCAATATGCTGTCGATGAGCTACAAGCCTCCTTTTCAATGGTAGGCGACAGCGACTTGCATAACATGGAGCAAAGAGAGGCTGAGATCAAGAACTGGTTAAACGCTGTGATATCATTCCAAGGGTCGTGCGTGGATCAGATCCCTCACCCTCAACTACAGCAGCAAATGTCAAACGGTCTTTTAAATTCCAGTCAGCTAACCAGCAACGCCTTGGCCATTGTAAACTCCATTTCACAGATTATGTCTGCCTTCAATTTGACGTCCTCATTGAACTTGAACTTGGGTGGTGGAAACAATCGACAACTGATGGATGAACCGAATCCTGATCATGATACAACATACCCTTCGTGGGTTTCCTCCAAGGACCGGAAGCTCTTGGCCAGCGGAAACAATGCTCAGTTGACGCCTAATGCCGTAGTGGCTAAGGACGGAAGTGGCCAATACAAAACCATTGGTGATGCCCTTAAAGCATATCCAAAGAACCTGCAGGGAAGATACGTTATCTATGTGAAGGCTGGGATTTACAATGAGTATGTTGTAGTCGACAAGGATAAAGTTAATGTTTTCATGTACGGGGATGGACCGAGGAAAACCATGGTTACCGGAAGAAGAAGCAACCGTGATGGTTACACCACCACTGATACTGCCTCATTTTGTAAGAAATTTTTACGTATTCCTTCCGCCTTTAACCATAGACTATATATATCCCTACGTACTACATATATAGATTAGCTCTCTCTTGCTACAACTGAATATTGCTCAAAAACAAATTGAACTAGGGAAATAGATTTGAGCTTGGTAATACTAATATTATTCTTCAAATAAATCAATCAGTCCTTTCCATATTTCCACCCTAATTAACACACAGCGAAAGGAGGTGGCCATGTTTTTATATATATATATATATATATATGACGTTTTGCATGATCTGAGTTGCAGCTGCTATTGGAGATGGATTCATAGCGAAGGCAATGGGATTCCAAAACACCGCTGGTCCTGAAGGACACCAAGCTGTGGCTCTCCGAGTCATATCAGACCGTGCAGTCTTTTACAACTGCAGAATGGATGGATACCAAGACACCCTCTACGTTCAAGCCCATCGGCAATTCTACCGGAATTGCGTCATATCTGGCACTGTTGATTTCATATTTGGCGACTCCAATACGGTCATCCAAAACTCTTTGCTCATTGTTAGAAAGCCCATGGACAACCAACAAAACATCGTGACAGCTCATGGTCGACGATTCAAGCAAGAAACTACTGGTTTGGTTATCCAAAACTGCCGCATTGTCCCAGAACAAGCACTTTTCCCGGTGAGATTCAAAATTCCCTCTTACTTGGGCAGGCCATGGAAGGAATACTCAAGGACTGTTATCATGGAATCAACAATCGGGGATTTTATCCAGCCAGCAGGGTGGCTGGAATGGGCTGGAAACTTTGCACTCAATACACTGTATTATGCTGAGTACGCAAACCGAGGCCCAGGTGCTGCAACTAATGGAAGAGTCAAATGGAAGGGATACAAGGTAATAACAAACAGAAACGAGGCCCTCCAATTCACTGCCGGTCCATTTCTCCAAGGACAGACGTGGTTGGCAGAATCTGGCGTACCTTTCTTCCTTGGCTTCCGCCCTCTAAATGCAAAGAGTTAAGCCTTTGGCTCTTCGCACATAATGCTTGAATGTTAACCTCAATCCAAAAAAACATATACAGCCATGCAGGGGGCGAAAGGTAGGCCATTGACCCATTGTTCGTCACCCCACCTAACATTGCGTAGGCTCAAACATCTTGCAAATCCAATCTAGGATGATTGTTTTTGTACGTTTATGTTATATGTTATAGTACCCATAGAATGTATATTTCATTTTTGAAGAAAGAAATTCATTGAATAAATAAAGAGATGCACACTATAGATCACAAACGTCTGCAAAATTCTTCTCAACGTCCAAGGCATTTGCCAACACAACTGGAAAGTTCATCATACTCTGAAGAATTGCACTCATTTATCAGCTTCAAGCCTCCCATGTAACTTTGAAAAACAAACAAAGCTCCACAAACTCCATCTATGCCCCATGAACATTAAGCAATGGGTGACTCTCATGCCATAACGATTATTAAATTCAGAAATGGCCTTGCCCATTACCACCAAAGAGTCCCGTGTAAGAGAATTTACTAGAGCAACAAATCGTTGACCCATTCGGAAATATAATTCAATGGAATCAGTAATTGCTTTAGACAATGATTTTCTTCAGCAATTACTACTAAAAATAACAATCATTATATAAACAGTTTGCCACAAAAGGCTGCAGGACCATCCTATAACATAAAGGCTAGAAATTTGATTTAACACAAAAAGGATAAAACGAGAAGGTGGGAAGGGGGTGGGAAATTGAATGCTTCTTCCTCTTTTTCTGATTCTTATTCTTCTTCATACTCTCCCTGTCTCCCTCTATTCCCCATTGCATACAGGCAAACACAGATAAATAGGCAACCAAAACAAACCAGGGAATAGTATAATGGGAAACATTTAGATTTAGAGGTAGATGCCTTCGTAACAAAGCTTACAAAACAATAAGGAATCCTTTGCAATAAAATTTAAAAAGATTTACGATAATGGTAAGTTAACAATCAAAGATCCAGTTGTGACCAACTTATTCGAGGGTTAATAGCACTTACACAGTGGAAAGCAGAACCTGGTTCAGTCTGACAAGATAGCATGATAATATCTAAAGTGAGAGACAACACCAGATGTGCTATCATGGTGCATTTGATTAATGAACATATCAAGGGAGCAAACTGTTCAAAAAGATTTTGACACTTTGCTTAGTGTAGTGTAGACTATGATATTTTTATTTCAGCTTTTAACTACTTGTTCAATAATCCAAATGCCCATATAAGCTTAATTTGCAAAAACAAATAGTAGAGCAGGAAGTCCAGAAAGTTTGGCTTTCGCATAAGGAGAAAGGTTTAACTTTTACTTAAGCAAAGAAGGCAAGGAAGCAAATGAAGAGAAACAAATGGCCTTAACAAAAATACATACAGCGCGGTGCAGAAAGCTACATAAGAAAGAAACAAAAAGCTGAGTACAGAAATGCACGCTATTCCCTTCCTAAATCATTTCTACAAAGACATGAACAAAGGAAAAAGAAAAAAGGAACCCAACAAAAACAAACAATTAACGGAGATTATCTGAAATCCCAATGATCAATTAGGCATACCATGAGCGCTGTGTTGACGCTGCAACTTGGGAATTGGAATGGGAGCATTAGCAGCAGAAACAGAATACAAACCATTATTCCCCTTTTCAGGGAGAGGAGATGGAAGAGATAAAGCGTTGGTTTTGGGGTCAGCTATAGCAGCAGCAGCAGCAGCAGCAGTTTTAGATTTTGGCATGCCTACAAGGGCGGATTTAAGTCTATCATTGTCCTTACGGGCCAAAAACGCGAGTCTCTCGAGAGCCTCTTTGGCCCTCTTCTTTGCCAAAGTAGCCTCCTTGACCCTCCTCTCAGCCTCCACTCGAGCAACGGCCGCTGCTTTACTCATGGAGGCAGCCGCGATCTTAGCAGCAGCCAGAAGCGCTTTAGCCGCCTCCCTGTCAATAACCCTCTTCTTCTTGTCGTTGTCGTGGTCGTCGTTAGATCCTCCCTGATAATCGGGCGTTGACTTAGGTTTCTTATTGGTTATGTTGGGGTCGACATTAAAGAAGGAGAAATTAGGGTTTGAGCAAGGAGGGCAGGTGAAGGAGGATTGGGAGGAAGAGGAGGAGCAGGAGAGGTGAGAAATGGAGGGACATTTGAGGCAGATGAGGCGCTGATGAGGAGGAGGGGACTCGTTGAACACTTCAAGGCAGATAGGACAGAATAGGCCCTGGTGGTTCTTCAGGACGCAGTTGGTGCATAGACGTCGGTAGCTGGCTCTGTGACGGACGTTGTGGAGGAGCAACCGCCCTGGGACGCTGCAGCCCCCACATTCGGCCTGGTGCTCCCGCTTCATGCCCTTTGCATTTCCCTGGTGATATTTTAGGTTTTGGGGCCAGGTCAGCCAACAATACGATTCAATTCCCAAAGTAGTGCAGATAGAAGAGTGCAGCGTGCGTGCCTCCCCCACGGGGAAACTGTCAAGGGAGACAAAGGAGCTTAGGGCCTGGTCTGGTCTGGTCTGGGTTCAAAGTTTATTTAGTATTTGCCACCGGAAAACACGACTTATTTGTGCAGTTCAAAGGGGGAACAGAAGAATTTTGGTGGTGTACACGATGCAGCGACTGCGTGAACGTTTTTCAATTAATGAGATCCAAATTTTGGTATGGAAAGAAAGGGCCAGGGCCAAGGGGTAGACAAGAATCTTCGAATTTTGGGACGAGGCCGAAGACCCAAAGAGGTTGTGAGTTTTTGGTTGTTGGGTTGGGACTGGGTCCGGGCGATGAAAACACCAACTTCCTGGATACAAATCACTAGGTAGAAACCAACTTGAGTTGACACAGATACCCCGTTCATGGACAAATACCAGTAGCCAGTTGCTACAACAATGAGACTTTGGCTTTTGGTCAACTTTTACACATGATAACATAGTATAGCTTTTCTATAGATTATTAAGTCAAACCATTGATTTTCTTGGATGATAACTATCCATAACTATATCTTAATGCTAAGCTGTCCTTGCAAAATTTCATTTATTTGGAACTCAACTCCCACAGAAAAATCAATGGTCAATTACTTCGACATTCATACATCCAATTCAACTCAATATTATGATATTGCACCCTGGAGACAAACTAACACCATCTTACTATTCTGTATACACCCAAAAAAGTGAACTGAGCCAGGAAGTTAATCTGTCAAAACACAAGGACTCAAACTTAGCCCCTCATCAATCTGCTACCATAAATGGATCTACCTCCCCAAGATCAGCAACAAGAGGTTCTAAATCAGTTTCATCCTCATTTTCTACGGCAAAATAAGTTGGGAATGGAAGCACCAAAACATCGGGTTTCTTGTAAACAGCATCCTTTATGAAAACAAAGTTCCCTTCAGCACCTGGGACCTGTTAAGAATAAGAGATCTCTGAATGACACTGCTGAGAAAAACTAAACACAATGCATATTACTTGTTAAAACTTCTGATTCAATGTAATTTGTTCCAAGTCCTTTCCAATCACTTTTGAACAAACAAATAATATGGAAACAACATCAAAGCATACACAAGTACTGTTGAAGGAATTACTCATTATTTCTGATGACAAATATTCAAAGCTTGGAACTCTTTTGCAAAGGCTATAGCCTCCTGATTTTCCATTCAAAAATTTAAGCACTTAACCATACCTGGCCTTTCACCCACATCAAATTCCTGGCAGGATCTATCTTGTATACCCACACATTTTTAACTGTTCTCTGCTTCCCACCCATGCGCCCAGGCATCTTTTTTCCTTTAAATACCTACATAACAATAATTGATTGTTAATTATAACTCAAGGGCACTCCACATGGTTAAGAATGATCATCACATGATTTAAAGAGAGTCATCCTTTATTCCATTTCCAATAATAAACCAAAAATTAAACCAGTCAATTCATGGATGGAGACAAAAGGAAAAAAAATCAACCATAGTAAAGCAAAAAACATCAATTTGAACTTCCAAAAAGAAGTTCTACCTGCCCCTGATCAATGACTTAGTTCTTGGGACAGAAAAGTAATTAACTACAGTTCGCAAAACTATTTAATCCCCAAAAATAATTACTTCAGTTGAAAACATCATTGAAGAGTCTACCAAGTGATACTTAGAATAGAAAGATAGGTGCACGGTAAAAGAAGAAATATGCAGAACAAAATCACATTACAAGAACGAATCAATCATATCAACAACATGGCTGAAGAAAGAATTAAGCAAGGAAGCAAGTACACAATAACATAACTGCTTCAGTGAAAAGCATCACTGAAAAGTCGATTAAGTGATCCTCAGGATAGAAAGAGAGGTGCAGTGAAAACAACAAATATATAAAGAAAAGCAGCATATAATTGAATTTCTCTCAGGTGAAAACTATATATCTCACTCATCCAACCACATCAATGCAATAAACAAGGCAAAATAATAAACTTTTAAAGTAGCTATGCAAACCTTTCCAGGAGCATCCCTCTGACCAGTAGAACCAATACTCCGATGTGATAATGATGCACCATGCGATGCTGGCATCCCTTTAAATCCCCATCTTTTCATTCCACCCTGGACAAGTAAAAGAAATATAAGAAATGTAGTTGTTTAAGTCTCAAATCAATATTAACTTAATCAAATCTAAGGACTGAATAAAGAGAAAAATTAGGAAGCAAATACCACTCCCCCTCATGTGCAAAGATTAGATAGAGTGTAGAGAATGACAAAAATTTGCACATGCTCAATGCATAAATTAACATTATAAAATAGACATGTGCAACCGTTAACCAGTAAATCAAGAATCACTAGTAAAATTTGCAATTGCTTGTACACCATCAACAAATTCAAAAGCATCACACTGTAAATAGTTTTCAAATCAGTCCAACTGCGAATGCTAGCTCTATTAGTCTTTATACACAAAATTTCAAGGATGGAGTATCCGCTAGTGCTACAAACAAATGGAATAGATTCATCGTTTGGTATTAACAAATCAAGGAAACAGTTAAGTAAATCACCTGAAAACCTTTCCCTCTAGAGATTCCAGTAACATCTACATATTGCCCTGGAACAAAATGACGAACACCAAGGGATGTACCAACAGGAAGAAGAGCATCTTCGGTGACGGCGAACTCCCTCAATTTCCTCTTCAAGGGAACACCTTGAGCTCTGAAATGACCCACTTCAGGCTTTGTCAAATGTTTCGCCTTCTTGTGGCCGCAACCAATCTAGCTAACACCACAAATTTAGGCAGTTTGAGTGAATGTTTAGTCATTATTTGATAAACAGCCTCATAGACAGCTCCTGAGGTAGTAAAAATAGCATGTTTGAAGGTAAACAGAACAATTAAAAAATTGAATGCATCATATATAAATATAAATGGAAGCAAAGAAAAGGAGTCGGATACCTGGAGGGAAAAGATTCCTTCTTTCTCAACAGTCTTGACCTGAGAGACGATATTGTCATCAACCCAGAGGACGGTGATGGGAAGCCTAGCACCCCACTTGTCCCAAAGAGCAGTCATGCCCAACTTGACGGCAATGAGCCCAGTGCGCTTGGAGTTGGGATTCATGATAGCTGGAGTGGCGTGGATGATGCGGCTGGGTTGTTGTTGGAGGATCTGGGAGCCGTCCATCAAGACATCGGAGCTGAAGAGTCTCCTAGCAAAGAGATGAAAGGGGAGGGGCGTCGGGGCTGCTACGGACGCGGACGGTGACGATGACGATGGCCTTGCTAGGGAAAGGAGGTGCTGGTGGAGACAAGAAATGAGGCCTCTGGATAAGGCCGACATGCCTGTTCATCAAACGAAGATAACGGAAATGGTGGAGTTAATCAGTTATCTAGTACTAGTTCTGGGAAGAGATAGATTAAGTTTGCGGAGGGAGTGTGTCCAATCCAGCATGGGTACTACTGGGGCATTGGGCAAAGGCCAAAGAGAAAGAGGTATACTTATTTTTAGGAACTATAAAATCTGAAAAGTAGGGATCCTGGGATGAACATAACAGAGGAAAGGAAAGGGCGGGGAAGGGAAGGGCTTTTCTTCTCGCTAGGGTTTTAGTATAAGACATGTTCTTCTCCCTGTGAGTGTGCATTTGGGCTCAGGTGGAGTCCAGCCCAATTTTGAAATGTGCACTGCAGAGTCCAACGTGGTTATTACTTATTAACAGACAAAACTACCAACTTCCGACAAGCCCCTTAGCTCAAGCACGTCATCCTTTTCCCTGATACGAATCGTTTGGAGTGAACGAATATGAATATCAGCCACACAACACAGAAAAAGACGAGTTTAATTTAAGTGTGTTTGGGATTGGGATTGGGATTGGGATTGGGATTGGAAGAAGTGAACAAGTTTCCTTTGATTTGATGATGCCATAATCAATCAAAGTCCAAAACAATGGTGGCGATGAGCTCGATGGAGTTGCTGATCCCCAAATTAAGGTTGGGAGAATGCCACTCCAAATCCCAACTATTAGCACTATCCTCATCATGTATTGCAAAGCAGCAGCAGCCGCGTACATTGATGTGCAGAGCATCAGCGGCTGAATCCAATGCGACGGCGCTGGAGCAGACGGGCGGGAAGATGGTGGTGGAGCTGGTGGGAGCCTTCAACCAACTGACCCAGAAGATCAACGTCTTGTCCAGCAGCTCGTCTCACTTGCTCTTCAAGTCTCTCAAGCTCTCTATTCCCATCCTGCAGGCCTTGCCTCTCGCTCCTGATGGCCGCTCTCCTCTTTCTAAGGCCTTGTCTCTCGCTCTCCTTCTCGCCACTCTCCAGGTACTCATCTCCACACTTTCTTTCTAATAAGGCTCTCCAACATTTTTCTTATGTCATGTTATATGCAAAATCTCAGCTTAATCTGCAGAATTAACCATGATGCATGATATATGAACTGTCTAGATGTTCTACTTCTTCACGCTTCAAAATTTGGTTTCTGGCAATTCACCCCAATCAAAAATCTTAGCGTAAGCCTTGCAACTTGCAAACTGATTGCAGATGGATGCAGAAGTTATTTCCGCTGGCCTACTCACCCAAGTTCTGGAGGTAGGTGCCATTTCCATCTATCAAGTCAGAGATCGTATTGGTACTGGCACTGCCCATCTTTTGCATGAAAGCGTGCGCTTGAAGAATATCCCTTCCAAAGTCGAAGTTTGGGATGATGATAGTGCGGCTGCCCTAAGAAAATTCTGCCTTACATTCTATGACATTAGGGCTCTCATTTTGGATCTCGCTCTCAAGCTTGATATGATGAGGCATCTTGATTACCTCCCAAGATATCAACAACAAATGCTCTCTCTTGAGGTTTTGAAGATATATGCCCCCTTAGCTCATGCTGTGGGAACCAACCACTTGTCCCTCGAGCTTGAAGATCTCTCCTTTCGTTGTCTCTTTCCTTATTCATACCTGTATGTGGATACATGGCTAAGAAGCCACCAGCCTGGAAATAAGCCTCTAATTGACATGTACAAGGAACAGCTGCTCCAAGCTTTAAAAGCTGATCCTATCTTAGCAGAGATGGTTGATGATGTCGCTATTAAGGGGCGCTATAAAAGTCGGTACAGCACAATGAAGAAGCTCCTGAGCGATGGCCGCAAGCCAGAAGAAGTAAATGATGTTCTAGGATTGCGAATCATATTGAATCCTAGGTCTGGCATAGACATGTCACAAGTAGGTGAAAGAGCATGCTATAGGACTCGTGAAATCATTCAATCACTATGGAAAGAAATGCCTCACAGAACAAAAGACTATATTGCGAGGCCCAAAGCAAATGGATATAAGAGCTTACATATGGCAGTTGATGTGAGTGACAATGGAATGACTAGACCACTTATGGAAATACAAATACGCACTACTGAAATGGACATGCTGGCCACAGGTGGAACTGCATCCCATTCATTGTACAAGGGTGGGCTAACTGATCCAGAAGAGGTTTGCAGAATGTTATTTGATTGAGATCAGTCCTTGATTCTAAATTAGTGACTCAGCCGTGAAACAGTACAATTAATGCCTCTTGATCTTTTAATTTTTCTTTTAATAAGTATTTGGCTATTTTTTCATTCTCAGGCAAAGAGACTTAAGGCCATAATGATTGCTGCAGCTGAACTTGCAGCACTGCGGCTTAAAGATTTTCCATCCACAAATCATAAAGGCCTTGGGTTTGGTCAGAGAGATGAAGTATTCTGCCTTCTTGACAAGAATGGTGATGGTAAGATTAGCATTGAAGAACTAATGGAAGTTATGGAAGAGCTCGGTGCCCCAGGGGAAGATGCCCGAGAGATGATGCAGCTCCTCGATTCAAACAGTGATGGTTCTCTAAGTTCTGATGAATTTGGTTTGTTTCAAAAACAGGTAAAACGCTAAGTAATAAGGAGTTTATTTCTTGTACTGCTATCCTCTAGCCTGCTCCTTTTTATTTGGGGTGGGGTGGGGGGGTTATTTTATTGTTAACGGCATTATCACTGGTAAAGGTACTTATAATTACTAGGAATTTGGGTTTAATATGCATTGAACTTTGATAATTTTCTAGCCTTTCCATGCTAACTTTCAGAAATAGAAAATTTCTTCGAAATTGCTTGAGCTTGTCGTGGTATTTAAACAAGTTCTGGTTTACTTGTATTCTTGTTGAACTAATTGGATGATATTTTACTCTATATAGCTTTGCTGTTTCTGTGTTATTGTTTGTAACAGGTTGAATTTATGCGCAATTTAGAGGACAGAGATGTCCAATACAAGACCATGCTCAATGACAAGCTCCAAGTAGCAGACAACAGTGGCTTGATTCAGGTATACAGTAAAGAATTTGGTGACAGGCTTGTAAATTAGATTGGATTGAAACTTGATTGATTGTGGTCATGTATATACTATATAGTGAATCACCCTGTAGTATAACAAATTAGAACTTTTGATTTCTCTAAAATTGTAGTATTTCGGGAAAAGAGGAAAAGAAAAGCCATAAATTGCACGAATGTTGTGCATAGGATAGTCTCTTGTTTTTTCCCTTTGGATGGTTGGAGCATCAATTGTAAACAACAAACAATAGTAAAATAAAATGGTAAGGGAGGGGGAGAGGTGACAAATGTTTTCCTTGATAACACGGTCAGATGTTTACATGATTACATCATCAACAATCAAAAGTAAGATAGAGATAAGCTGATAGTGGATGTGAAAAGTAAGCATTTGATGATGGATCAACTTCTTCCACTCTTTCATCACCACCCAAACTCTAAAGTCATTGTTGTCGTCCGGTAAAATTCTGGGATCAGTAGCCATCATCTGGACAGCAAGCCAACCCTGCTCAGCTCTCCTTACCCCTGTTAACATATCAAACCTTTTGTGGAATCATTGCTTTTGGAAGAAGTTACACCAATACCCAATAGCATGCCGGAGATTTTTTGCTTTCTCCAACAAAAATTTGAGATTAGTGCCACATATTGCTGATGTCGCATAAGACAAGGATGGAAAAAGGTATTGATGATGGACCTGTACTTTGTCTACCATGAGCATGACATATTGGATTGATTTGGTATCAGCTTTGGAACTGCATATGGTGGTGTTTTATCATGAACAAGAAATAATTATTAGCTGGCTTGATTCTCTTCTCCCTCTTTCCATGCTACAGTCTAACCTTTTACAGAAAGCTCACACTGAAAAACATAAGCCTTGAACTAGGCTATATATATATATATATATATATATATATATATAAAAGAGAGGATTGCAGTTTATTTATGTAAACTGAGCTAAACTTGCTCAATGTTCATTCAATTGGGGAGCAAATCTCCATTCTTCAGAGGAGAGGAGAGCTTCTCCTTCAACAAGGAAATAGCCAAATAGGCAGAGTTTAACTGATTAAATGTGATTTTATATTCAATTATCAATATCTATGAACATGCAGAAACCAGCTGCACTGTCTGGATTACATTAAAAGACTAGACTGCTGCTTCTGCTTGTAACTGCCAACACATCTGCACTTTGGACATATGTGCTTATAGGTATATACTTTAGTTTAAGTCTCTCTTTTTTCCCAAAAAGCTATAAAACAAAAAGAAAATACTACTGTAAATAAACAAAAAAGAAAAACATTTACATAAACACAACTATAACCTATGATAACATCTCTCTGTCTCAGGCTCAGAGCTGATATCCTTTAACCAACCAACAACTAGTCTATCAAGCTTGTGTGTACACCAGCCCTTGGCCTTGAGGAACGCCCAAGTCATTTGAAAGCTTTTTACATAACTGCAAAGTATCGAACTTGAATTACAACAGAGAGTAAGATGAGAGAATGGATTGAACCAAGGAAAGGAAAGCGGGAAATACTGTACCTGTCTATAAACTGTAGAATCACCACACGATTTTCTTAATTCAACTACATACAAGGATGGGCTTATCTCAAACACCTGACATAGTTACAAAGACTTGGATTAGTAAATGGAGTAACTCTTGTCCAGGTTCACAAGGATCAACAAGGGGGGTGGGGATGGGAGTAGGGGTAGGGGTGGGTTGTGCAACTTTCTGTAGTGATAAATTGCTGAAAACACACATTTTCACTTTTGAGTTAAAAAATACCACAAAAATTTGCCCAAATTTTTAACAAAAGAATTACCTCGGCGGCAACTGAAAGACTGACATGACATTTCTGGCCTCGGTGTTCTTGTGTTGCTTTCAACTGACACAAAGGAGCATACAAGTTTAGCACTATATGCGGCCATTAGTATGACTGCATACCAAATCTCCTGAAAGCATGCTACTACCAAGTGCATGTATCTGTGTGTGTGTGTGTGTGTGTTTTGGCATCATGAAGGTACGGTAACATTTTGTGTAATTGAGAAAAGCTTAATGTATCGCATTAAGCAATTATACAAAGCACTAACCCTTCCGTTCTTCATCTGGACTCGAAATCCCATCTCTGTCACAATATCTTGGATCCTTGCGAGCAAATCTTTTGCCGAATGATTGGATGTAAATCTGATCTTCCTTTCAGAGACATCCTGTTCAAAGTATTGCAATCAGCCATTCTGAAAACTTTGTGAATTAGGGTGATAAACTAGGGACGATACTACACAAAAAAATACACTGACAAGGCTACAGCCTTTCTTTTCCTCTTACCTCCTCCTCGAAGAAACCAGAAAGGTCCAGGCATGAGGACATTCCTATCAACTGAAAAGCATTAATGATAATGGGTGATTCCGGACTCCTAGTTCCATCAGATGCCTTCATCAAAATCACGCTTCTGTTAGTTATGTTCAAAATTTGCAAAGGAAGGTCTCATCAAAGATAAAATTTTGGGAGCTCATACCACTTCATCCATTGAGAAGGCTTCATCGTCAATGTATAAATCTTCTTCCTCATCGTCAGCCACTGCAGGAGTATAGTCTTGCTTGAACCATTCATCATCTTTAATGCCCGCAATTGTTATCCTGGTATCAGGGTTTGGATCAAGAATCCTTCTTATCATGTTCCGAGCACCAGATGATAACCACTTAGGAATCTGAGCATCCCCTTTGAAAATCTGAAATCTCACAAGAGGATTACAGATAGGAGTTGATGAGAAGGAAATTATTAAAAATTTGTCAGAGAAATGACCAAATGTAGCCCTCAAATACCTTCTGATAGAGAACTGCAAGATTTCTATCATCGAAAGGGAGGTATCCGGTGAGAATTACATACAAGATGACGCCACATGACCATATGTCTGAGGTGGCACCATCATACCCTTTATTAGCGAGAATCTCTGGTGCCACATAGTTAGGACTTCCGCAAGTTGTATGCAGTAAGCCATCCCCCTGATATTTGAAACTGAATTAAAAGAATAGAACAAAATCTTTTTCATGAATTTCTTGTTTAGGAAAGCACTTTACCCTAATGTGTTGAGGCAACGCACTGAGTCCAAAATCAGATATCTTTATGTTCCCTTTTGCATCAATAAGGACGTTTTCGAGCTGCAATATCGAGAACAGATTTTAGCAGATTAACATTATGGAAAGAAGAGAAAAGGAAGACAACTTCATATAACATGGATTGTTATGATTTATAACATTTTAAGATATGAAAAGACGTTTAGAAGTGATGAAAACAACCTTAAGATCCCTGTGATAAACACCTTTGTCGTGACAGTAACTAACACCATCAATTAATTGCTGGAAGAGCTTCCTTCCTTGAGACTCGGAAAGCTTCCCTTTGGATGCCTGTGATACAAAAGCAGCTTAGCAATGTCTCTAATTTAATATTGGTGCAGAAGGAGCCCTAGAAATTCAAGTTCCTTACAATTCTATCAAACAATTCCCCTCCAGTTACGTATTCTAGGACCATGTAAATCTTGGTTTTGCTTGCCAAGACCTGCATGTTTATTATCAGCAAATTAAGGCATCATTAGAGCAATTCAGTAGCTGATATCGACTTTAGCTAGAGATCACGTGCATGCACATGCACACCGAAAAGCTACAATTCTAATCTGCTCATCACCATCACTATTTACAGCTTCTACATACTTTCATTATCATTAATTTGCTAATATAATATTCTCACTCCCTAAGGATAAAGAGGACAGTAAAGAAGTAACCCAGAACTTGTAGCTTAAAAAAACTGGACTAGATACAAACGCCAGCAACTTGAAGCACAATGAATCCATTTATTTGCCCAAACAACAAACATGAAGCATCCATTTCCACTACCAGCATTGGCTTCTTGTGCACATACCCTAAAATTTTTAAAACCCTAAATTTACGTGAAATTGAGTATCGGAGTGGAGCAAAAAGAGGCAGAGACCAAGGAAGAAGAGTTGATGAGATTACGCAGTACATATTCAATCAGCAAACTTGACAACCAGGCAAAGAAAATCACATGAAATCCAGAATGTCATGCCAAAAAGCATGCATAAATTAGCGTAAGTCTAAAGAGTGCCAGGCGGAAATCCCTCCAATAAATATTTAAATAAGGTCCATCAACATAAAGCAAGGTGAGAGTAGAGGATAAAGTGTCCGACAGTTTGACTAGTTTGCAAAAAAATATCAGGAGGAGTGGGTGGTGGGGGGATCTACATGATTAAATAACATTATTAGATTCATTTGCTCTACATACATTCAACTGAATTATTTACAGCTATAAATAATAAAACGAGGGTGTCTAGCGGTGGAGGCATGGGATGGAAGCAGGGTGTAAGAAGCAGAATTGGCGAATTAGATGAATGGAAGATGATGAACCAATAATGTATAGCCAGAAAAGAAAAGAAACTAGGAACATGATTACCAGTTGGTCGGTCAGAAAGGCGAAAAGCTATTAAAAATATAATATCATTACTAAAAAGAAAAGAAAAGAAAGGGAAAGAGGGATGATGGCCCCGCGTGACCAGTTGCCCATTTCCTTCCTCGTTATAAGAAAGCAGAAAGGTTGTTGGGTCAGGGATTTGTGTTCACAGGCATGACAGTAAATAGCAAAGCACATATATGGTCCCCTGGCACGGATTTCACGTGCAAAACTAAACCATGATTGCCAGACCCCGGGGCGTCAAACGAAACGTTGCTTAGTTGGATTACTTACGTCCTCAACTTTGTAGCAAATTCGATTAAAAAAATGGAAAAATCCCAGAGCTGACGACTGGTCCACTGGTTGCCTTTTGAAGGAGTTTGTAATCAGATTAGATGGACAAGGCCTTTTTTATGAGGATGAATGCTGACAAAAGCGGATTTGATTATGATGCATTCATTTCCAACACAAGAACGATTGCTCAACAGGAACTAACTTGTTTTTGGATTCAAATTGAAGCAAAATTAAAATAATCCAATTTAAGTTGGAAAAGCCACAAAAAAAAGCCGCATATGTTTTTTGGCTTCTCCCACGATTGGTGGAAGATGCTTTATCGCAGAAATAAGCATGAATGATAATAATAACAATAAGAGAAAGGCACACCTCATGTAACCGAACCACGTTAGGATGTTTGAGCAGCTTCAAGGTGGCGATTTCTCTCTTTATCTGCAATTGGAGACAAGATTTGTCTTTAAAAGGACAAAAAGAATAAAGTTTATCAAGCCCATTTGGATTTCAGATTTGAAACGCGTAGAGGAAGGGAATCCGACAAGCGCAAGCAAGGGACTTGAAGAAGAAAGAGAAACAGAAAATGAAAACAAGAGAGGAGAAGAAAACGCACAAGAGCCTTTCTAATAAGGAAAAAGGAAGGACTTTGGGATTGGCGCGGGTATTCTTACAGATACATAGGTAATACATGGTAAAGAGGAAGAGGAACCTGATCGGTGATGTTGAGTTGAATGATTTTGGCCTTGTCAAGGATCTTAACAGCGAAAGGGTGGCCGGAGTGGAGGTTCTTAGCCAATTTAACTTTTGCGAAATTGCCTTCTCCAAGAGTCCTTCCTAACTCGTAATTCCCCAATTGCAGCATCCCTGGCTGCTGCTGCTTCTTCTTCTTCTTCCTGTTGTTCTCCTCATCTCTTGTCCTAGTGCTGCTCATCCACTCTTTTGTTTTGTTTTGTTTTGTTTTTTTCTCTTTTCTCAAAAACCAAAACCACCAGTCAATCGACAATCGTCTCAGTGTGAAGAGAGATGTATATGTCTAGAGAGAGACAGAACAAAGAAGAGAAAATAACGGAGTTGGTTGAGGAAGGAAGCAGCAATCTGTTTTCTCTCTCTGTATCTAATATTTGTGATACCATCCATGAAGAAATACAAATCACGAGTATAACATAACAGGATAAGGCAAGACACAAACAGAAATGTTGGCAAACTTTGAAACCGTTGAAAAGGTCATGGTCATGGTTGCTTCCTACATACATATGACAAGGCGGAGGGAGCCACGATTTCAATCCCAATCCCAATCTCAATCCCAATCCCAAGGCTTCTTATGTTACTTGCCGTTTTCGCTTTCATTAACTTTCCAGGAAAGGATACAAGTTTTATTATTATACATATATCTCCATAATAATTAATATACTAATGGCTTTTCATTGCTTAATTATCAAGTATTATGTTTGAATATTATTTTCAAAGGTAAGTATAACATGTCACGTTTATAAAAAAGTAAGAAAATGGCGTGTGTGTATATATAAAGGATTAAATAATTTATAATGTTTAAATTTCTGGTGCAAGTGGTGTTACGTCTTGATAACTTATCAGTCCTCTTTTATCCCAACTCAAAAATCAAAGCCCTTGCTTTTCCTTTCATTTTTGGTCCGAACTCCATCTCATATATATATATATAAACCCTTTAATTACTCTGACATAAACCCTTGGCCTTGGAAATATAGAAAAAGAAGAGTAACTTAAGTTTTGATTTGTACCAATTACTTACTTAAAAAATGAAATTAAACCGTAAAAATCACACTACTGTATTTGGATCATTGCATGTGTTTTTGATATTAAGCATTTTTGAGGCAATGAAGTGGAAAAAACATGTGAGTGTGAGGTGACCTTGTTCCTAGCTATAAGCAAAGTAAGAAAGATAGATATTGCGGGCTCTGTCTCTTAATTTGTCTCTTCTCTCTACCATTATTACTCCAATTCAACGTGTTAGGCTCAATCATGATTATTATATGATTTTTATAGTACTCCTACCTATTAAATTAAACAGAATAACAACATAAGAGGAAGGGAAACTATAAAATTTAAGATTTATATATATGTGGTTAATTATCAAATCACTAGTATAGTGTAGGTTGGAATTAATTTAATTTCTTTATATATACATATATGTTGTCTAACTCCAATTAGTTGGATGTAACAAGTCACGTGATTTTAACGTAAATAAAGAATTAGCAGGGTGGTATGGTAGCACAACATTATAAGTAATAATAAAAAAATAATAAGAGGAGGGGAATGAAATGAAACCTTAATTAACCCACAAAACCGACCATTAAACATAACATATATGGTTCGAGGGTTTCTTAGTTTCATTGGTACGTCACCACTAAATCCTGTAAAGGCAATCAAGAGCAGAGCGCATGGCAAGGCCAGATGTATGTGTGTGTATATATATATATATATATATCCCCTTAATTTCCTTTATTAAATATCAAGTCCACGCCGTCCACCGCTTTCGTTTTCAGGCACAGCAAAAGGGTAGATTTGTGTTTTGGAGGAAATGAAAGAATTACTATTCATATTCTGGGAAACTCAGCGTCAGGCATCATATTCATTCATGGGGAGCGAAGACATGATTATTAAAATTGGAATAATAATTAATATATACATATATATATATATATTAAAATTTTTCCGTGAAGAAGAAATTAAAGTTGAAATTAAGGAAGAGACTATTAATTGGCGTACCGTGTAGACAATGATAAAATGACCCAAATTAAAGCGATAAGGATAGGTTTACGATTATTAATTTTAGAAACAAATTCAATTGCGTGGAAGAACAAGTCTAATACATGAACATGACCACCCCCACCCTAACCCTATTTCCCACGTGAATCATTTAATTAATGATATGCCAACAAAAGTATTAACCCCATTGCTGTTCTTGACTTTGAAATTAATGATGACTTACCCAATCAATTTTGATTCTATTAATTCATTTAGATTTATATTTATATTAAACAATAAGTCATAATTGGTTGTTTATTTTCTATAATTTGGATAAATACGATTTTCTTCATGCAAAGAGACAGGCAACATATGGGACATTACCAAACTCAAGAGACAACGGATTTCAGATATGACATTTTTATTAGTAACTTTAGTGTTAGGGTAACTCTTTGCCTCTGACGATGGAAATATGTTATGGCTTGCTGTACATGCGTGCATGGAGTGGGAACTCCTCGGATTTGGATTTCTTCTCCACTGCTAATATTCTAGTACGTGATTTCATAGATGTATGTACAATATATATATATACACATCTATTCACTGTAGATTTATAGTATATATCAAAGTTCGGTTTAGTATTAATTAAACGCATCTGTCCGCTCAATCCATCGCCATGAAATTTCCTCCCTCTCCATACCTCTTATCTTTGGCTGCATATGCATTCGCCCACCAATTCCGATCTCTAACCATCAGCTTGGAGACAAAAGGGGGCCTGGCCTACCCACCTACTAAGTGCCCCCTCCACCCTCGACTCTACATGTAACGACCCATTCTTCCCCGGGGTGGCATTTTCCATTTTCACTATTCCCCTGCCAAATGCCAATCCATATCCCTTTCACCTAACTCTCAAAATACTCACTTACCCTTCAATAATACACTTCACTCCACCACCCTTCCACCTCGGTGGGCACCCATTGCCACGTCCCAATCCCACAGGATGAGGCCCAGCAGCAAATTACAAATGTCTACATACATATAGCTTTCAGTCTTCCACTTCCTTTAGGCATAGATTTTGGGCTTCACTCGTGCTCATCTTAGCTAAAAACAACCGCCCTCACTCGGCCAGACAGCAATGGGCCGAGGCTCCTCGAGGAAACTACTTTACTACTAGTGTTTAAAAAAACGGCTCCTCATCACTTTGAATGGGAACCAGAACCACCCAATGTTAAAGAAGCACTGTGATAACTAAACAAATCATACAACAAACAAAAAAGTATAAACTACGGGCTAGAAATGCACACACACAACACTTCCTTTTGAATAATTAGCCAAGCTATTTTAATCACCAACTCATCAAAACAAGCAACCCCTTTCCTTGGCGTTAGCAACTTTCAGAGCTCCTCATCACGGCCTCGACCAGATATATTCTCTTCGATTTCTTGTGATTTCTGCTTTGCAGCCTCATAACTTGAAGCAATGGTGTCCTTTGCAGACTCTAAGGCCTCTTCAGCTTTGCTTTTGGCCGTATCATACCCTTCTTTAGCTTTCTTCTTGGCCTTGCTTTTGGCCGCATCATAGCCTTCTTTAGCTTTCTCCTTGGCACAGCTCAGGTTCTCCTCCGTTTCTTCTTTCTTCTTCTTGGTTTCATCCACGCATTTCTTGGCTCTCTCTGCGGCTGCAACCCTCGCTTCTTCAGCCTTCTGAGCTGCTCTGTCCTTCGCTTCATTTGTCATTTCCCTTGTAGTACCGGCCATCTCACTGACTTTGTCCTTTGCTGAGGTTGTAGCCTCTGTACCTACATTGGATGCGGCGTCAGCCTTTTCTTTTGCCGCATTTATTAATTCACTGGCCTTCTCTACCGCTGCACTTTTGGTCTCGGTGGTCTTTTCCTTGGCCGCATTCGTTACGTCACCGGCCTTGTTGCTAGCTGTTATTTTCATGTCCCTTACCTTATCTCCAATGTATTCACCAGCTCCTGCCCAAAACTGATATAAATACTACCATTTCCAGTGGAGTTTCTACCTTGAAATGAATTATATGAGATCATCCTTCCCTCGTCATCAAGTTTAAGTATTTACGGACTAAAATATCAAGCAGACAGTGCATTATGGACACACACAAACTCTTTTTAAGTATTTTAATTAACTAACCTGACTATTCAAATAATAATAATAATTAACTGACCTGAGGCCACTTCTTGGGCCTTGTCCTTAGCGTTTGTAGCAGTGCCGGGCAGTGAATAGAATCCTTGGTATCATCCTGCTTAAACCCAAGGCCTTCAGAGATCTTTTCCTTAGCCCACTCAGTCCACGATTCTGTAGACTCCTTGGCCTCTTTCCCCATCTTTGATGCCTCTTCCTTGGCTTGCCGCGTCTTGCTCTTTACCTCGTTTGCCGGCTGTTGCGTCTTGCTCTGGATCTCGTCCTTGGCTTGTTGCGTCTTGCTCTTTAACTTAGCATAGTCTATTTCTTCCTCCTCTGTCGATGGCATGTGGTCAACGCTTGTGCAGCTGACACTGGCAGCAGTCGGGACCAGTACTGCCGCCCCCAACAGAATGAAAAACCAAAAAGGACTTGGCCCGGGAGCCCTGAATATGGATGAAAGTTTTCTGAAAAAAGGGAAGCCTTCTTCTTTCCTTTTTAATACGTTTGAGTAGCGAAGTAAACCTTGTTCTAATGATTGCAAGCGTTGGAACAAGTTGATGATGTTACAGTTTTATTAATCTTAAGGGAAAGAGAAGGAGCGGATGGGCTTGGAAAAATGAAAGGTGTCAAGCAACGTGGCAAACTCGAACATATTTGAGGTTGCCAGGTGGCGCCTTCAACATCCCAAGTGTCAGCTCGGTAGCTCGAGTAACTCTCAACAAAGCTCGTGCGTGTCTTCACAGTGGTTACTAGGAAGCATAACTGCAAAATCTTCTGCAAGGCACTATCATCCTAAAATCATAAACATGGCGAGTCGAGTCGGGTAAAAATGGGGGATTTCCATCGACTTGTTGCGCATGTTGTCTAAACTTGCTTGGTTAATCAAGCTAAAGAGAAAGCACCCAAGAGCCAGAATAGGAAACCAGTAGCATACATGTAAATATAATGATATATAATAATAATTTAACATTTCGACTAGATAGCTGGCAAGCATTGATGTAAAAAGTTGCTGGAAAGTGTTATAAACGAATCAATCTGGGTAAATACAACATATTTTATCCCGTAATTCTATACCATATAACAACTGATTCAACCGTTACCAAAGAATGTTACATCAACAAGTTAAACCCTGTCCCTACTAGTAGTCACCTCAACACCAAAATTTAATGAACAGAGACTACGACCATTGCTCCCATATCTTACAAATAAAAGCAAATTGAGGCAAGTCACCGAAGCTCCAGGAGACTGACGTATCGTTAGTGCGTGTGCTCACTCATTGGATTGTCAGGTCAGAATGGTGATGAAGGTCATGACACGACTAGTAAAAGCACCTCAAGAAATCCAAATATGCCACTGATTGGCAACAAGAAAGATTATCACTAAATCATAGTACAAGGTTCTTATGTTCTGTAATAATCGGAGAGGATGCCTGCACAAATTCATATATATGAGATGAATTTTGGTGCCATGCACTGCAAAAACAAGCAAGTTGTGGACAAGCTACACCTGGTTATTAAACTTCTGCTACATCTGGTTCCCATGTAAAGTGCATGGAAAATAAAAAACAAAACCAAATATTACAATTTAACTACAACAAATGGACGTTCAAGCACTGTCATTTCCAGATTTTTTTAATTGTCCAGCATGTTTTTTTTTCGGTACAAAGAGGAATACTGTGTCTCAAATTTAGAATCTCTGTCCAAACCTCACCCTATCCTCACCACTTTGAGTTTAATTTCAAGTAGCAGTTTTCAGACTCGTTAATCATCCAGAATAAATTAAGATGCAAGCAATAACCATAAAGCTATAATCAACCACCTTTCAGGAAGCAACAAGACCAATGCACATTTGGCTTCAACTTCAACAGATCACATCAGGATTGTCCGAATAAACGAACATAATGGAAAATCTTGCAGTAAAAGAAGGCACATGTAGCACAAAGCATTGCAGCGATATGAAAACACATATATGAACTTTTTTATACTCAACACCACCAGGCACAAAAATAGGTATTACAGCTTCACAAGCATGTCGACATAACTTTTTTCTGTTTTTGAAAAGCGCATGCCGACATAACCACTCTCCTACTAATGTATGTTTTTGGAAACTGTCAAAACCAGCAACGTAATTTACAGTCCAAAATTTTGTAGACAAACAAATACCGTAAACACTAATCATGTTGGCAAAAAGCTGGCTACATCTTATATAGTTTATTTCATAACTTAACTTTACGAAGAAGAAAATCCCTACTATTGAAAATTCTCCAAATTAATTTCATTGCAGTGTGTTGTCATTTGATTCGTGGCCCAATATCTTTTTTTTTTGGATAATTGAAAATTCATTCGATCATCCAAAGAGGCATGAAGAAAGAAAACCAGCTACAGAGTTACAAAAGGGAACGAGAACAACAAATAGTGTTCCAACTAAAACAAACAACAAAGAGGCTAAAGTTTAAAACAAGACCCCAAATTTAGCACAATCTCCTGTTAAGTGGTGTGGCAGCAACTATGACAAGCTGTTCACTTTGCGGCCCAGCATCAACTTTTTAATGAACGCTCAATGAGTATATGCTTCATTTATTTATCTATCTTTTGGCTTCGACCGAAATATTCATTTGTTCATCTACCCCTAAGTAGGTTATAATGTGGAGGATAGGGTAGCAGAGCTCCTAAAAAATGCAGTGTTGATAAGGGCCAGGAACTATAGTTGCCAAAAAAGATTGTCCAGTGAAACATCCAATGATGGTCATTACTAGCACCTAGAATATAGTTACTGCTCACATGGTATATTACATTTCAACCTAATTCCCAAAGCTTATCTATCTTTCTGCAGATAAGCATTATGCTATCATAACTTCAAGATATCACCTATCAGAAATGCCATGGATGATGGTGATAGACGAAGTAGAATGTGTTCAAATAGATGGTTAGTAGTGGCATCTCAAAATGACACATAGAGAAGAACTAGTATAGATAGCAACCAAAACTATTGAATCTTATATAGCTGAAAGGCCATGAAGAGTGGGTGCCTACTTACAGCGTCCTAACATCTACACTAGGATTCTTTGCATGTTTTCTTGTTGTGGCCAAGGCCTTTGCATTTGCTACATTGGAGCTGCCGTTTAATAATGTCCATTGATTCAGCCTGCTTCATCTTTGGCCGACCTGGTGGACGTTTAGTTGGAGGAGGAGTTACAGTAACAGCTGCCTCAGGTGATTCATCCTGAACTGGTCTGTCTACATTTGGAACAGGGTGAATGGACTTGGCATATGTTAAGCGGAAACTCTCAGTTGCGAAGTATCTGGAGCAATAGTCATAAGGACTTCTACCGATGCATTCAAAGACAGCAATAGCATGACAGCAAGGCAATCCAGTAAGTTGCCAGCCCTTGCAGCTGCAGTCCCAATGATCTATATCAACAACGTCAACAGATTCCCCACGAACTTCAAATATATTACCATGTGTGAGTAACACTTGAAGTGACCTTGCCCTTACAGTTTCCTTCTGCAACTTTTCCTCATTACATGGAGTTAACTTTGTCATCCATTGATTGGAATCTACACGACGCTTGTAGATCGACTCCATTGTCTTACCCCTCAATACATCAATCATCTGTGTTATAGGCAATTCATGTGCTTCTGATACCCAACTATAAAACTGCTGCCCAAAGTTTGATGTCATGTGGTTATACCTTGCTCCTCCAAAAAATGCATTTGCCCAGTGCTCTGGTTCACTTTGTATGACCCAGTTGTAAGCTTCAGGAGAGATGCCTTTTATATTTTCAGCAGAACGCTGGAAACCCTCAAGCCTTGGTGCATGAGCAGCAGTGTAAAAGTCATTGATCATAAACCGTCTTGCCTCGTGAGAAAACTGCCCCTTCAAATCTCTGTTAAGTTTTTCAGCAAGATGACGTAAACAATAGCTGTGGTAGCATTTATCAAACACATCAGCCAGTGCCCTCTTTAAACCATTCTGAAAATCAGCAACAAATGTGAGTTGGCTACATGTAGTAACTGCAGATTTCAGTTCCCTTAAAAACCAAGTCCAATTTTCCTCATTCTCAGCATCAACTACAGCAAAAGCTAAAGGAAAAACACCATCCTCTGCATCTGCAGCGGTTGCAGCCAACAAGATTCCTTGGTATTTAGAATTTAAAGTAGTGCTGTCAAGAAAAATCAGAGGTCGACAACCTTGTTGAAAACCAGATATTGAGGCATGAAATGAAACAAATAGACGATGGAAGCTTGAGTCATCCTTTGTAGTAAAGGTAGCAATGCTGCCTGGGTTAGTCTCCTTTATCTTCTCACAGAAAAAAGGTAAGAGATTATATGCCTCTTTGTAGGAGCCTTGAAGCTGTTCCCTGGCAATCTCTTTTGCACGCCATGCCTGAGAATAATTCAGTTGGATTCCATATTCTCGCCTGATGTCATCAGCAATATCTTTTGGCTTGTAGTTTGGGGAAACTTTTAACTTCTCCTTTATAATGCTTCCTACCCAGCCCCTTGTTGCCCGATACCCAGCTTTTACAGCGGCTCCTTCACATGTATGTTTTGTGTTCATTTTCTTGATGCAAATCAACTGGGTCGTGGACAGTCTTGATGCATATATCCTCCATGGACAGCCTTGAGATTTGCATTTGACAGTAACACGATGACTGTCGTTTTTCTTATACCTATAAGCAAACCCATGTGCAATTGAGTATTTATGCAAAGCTTCTCGGAATTCACTAAAACTACTAAATCTTTGATCAACCCCAGTGATGGTATTCTCCCACAGCTGTGCAGCTTTATGATGCTTCTCATCAATAAAATTAATGGGCATACACTCTAAACGAGTTTCAACAGGCATGTCCATGTCAACTTGGTCAATGGCATTGGTCACTCCAACAGCCACACTGACAGGAGCAACCATAGGAACCACAGCTTCTGAGACGGTTGTCCTGCTAGACCTGCACAATCAAGCAGCTGTAACAATGACAGCAAGAGCTGAAATTATATGGTAAATCTAGAAATAAGCTAGACAGAAGAGTAACTACCTACTAGCAGGCATGTTGGAAACATTACGAGCAGCAGCTTCCTCTGACATTATGAAGACATCGACGGTGGCAGAGTCACCAAGAAAATTAAGCATGCGCTGTAAATCCTTGTCTTTGGAGATAGTGATGAGAGTCTTCTTGTTTCCTGGGAGGAAGTACTTGATAGACATGTTATCAGAGGTAAAATTAAACGTTTCCGCTATTTCAGACTTGAAATCACTTAACTGGGTTTGCTGATCAATGTCGATAGCATAGGCATCACCGCCACTATAGGACAATGAACCATCTTTATTGGTGACAAAGTCACCCCCAGACTGACATATTGCTATAATTTTCTTTGCAGCCATGGCCTAACCATGAGAAACCAAATTATAACCAATGTATGAGAAACTAAATCAAACACAACAAACTACATTAATAAGATATGAAAAGTGGAAGAGTTTTGGTTTTTTTTTTCTTCCTTTTTCCGGGCACAAACACTCTGATTTTTTTTTTTTTTTAAAGGCATAAAATTCCAATAGTAAAGCGGTGACCCGATGAAGCTAATCAACTTTATCTTTTCCGGGATTACTTTCTGAGATTACAACCGAGGTAAGCTGAAAATAAGAAAAAGAAAAAAAGAGCATATTTGCATTGGGGAGTTGAATTCAGAAACCCTAATGACTATGGAGTTTCAAAAAGGAAAACAGAAAGAAGAAAGATAATACCTTAATTGGAGGAACATGAAAAACCTGGAATTTTTATTTAATATTTTTCGTTGGGAGGTTTAATCCTTGAATTGGGGGCAGAGTCCCAGAGGCAGAGCCTGAAAGAGGAACGAAGACAATCCGCAGCGTATGTGCAGTGCCCGCCCCACTTCCAAATCCGATCCTTTGATTTGTTTGACCTTTTTATTTTTAATTAGTTTTAGACGTTTGACTTTTCCAAGTGGTTCCACTTGTTATCCAAAAGATGAATAATAACAACAGTTAAAAACCCATTCATAATTAACTATTTAAATTATTATCTAGTGTTTATGTCTTTTCCAGATTTATTTGTTTTACTTCCGGAATCTAAATATGGATTGAAGTTGTTCAAAGGGTGGTCGTCATATCATCTATTGATTTATTTTCTCAAGAAAAACGCAAGGGAAAATGGTAAATATATGCAAAGGCACGGCTCATCATGATTCATGCCGCAATACAATACAATACAAGATGTGGGTGGTTTTGTTTCATTATGAACTGATCCAGGGGCCAGTGGCCAGGGGCTTGTCTACAGAGTGATCACAGGCAGGACGCATAACATCATAACATATGAATTCACCAGATGATCTGTTGGCTACTGATGAGCAACAAGTTATTCACAGGCTGTCTGATGCTCACTGAGATAACATGTTCAACCACTTAATTCAGGAATGACCGCTCGTCTATAAGCTTATCAAATGACTTGGCATTCTATAGAAAAACAATGAAGCCATACTTTTCCTTTCCTGTTAGTATAGATGGAACCCTAACATCAAACAGCTTCCCACCACAACCACCCAGTTTGTAACATCCAGACTAATCTACATACAAAATTCCAGTATATCGGTACATCTCCCCCAGGTCTTACTCATCTCTAGATTTCTTTCAACCAACCTAAATACAATATAACTGCAACGTTTTTACCAGGCACACCAACGGAGCAGTGTTAAGCAGATTGCTTGCATTTCCTTTTGTTGTGCCCAAGCTTTTTGCACTTGCTGCACTGGAGTGTTCTCTTAACAGCTTGTTTGGATGTAAGCGTATGCTTTCTTTCCTTGGGCCGACCCACCGGACGGGGTATGCAAGGAGGATGCACGTGCAATGGCGAGGATTCTCTTTGCATGGACCTGTCCAAAGCTGGAATTGGGTGTATAGACTCTGAATATGTAACTCTAAAAGCCTCAGTTGTAAAATATCTACAGCAATAATCATACACATTCTTGCCAATGTGTTCAATTGCTGCTGCAGCATGTGAACATGGTAAGCCATTTATCTGCCATTCCCTGCAACTACAATCCCAGTTATCAAGGCTGACAACATTTATTACACCCAATTTATCGCAAACCTTGAAAGAACCACCAGGTGAAAGTAATACTTCTAGAGAGCGTGAATTGACAAGACATCTTTGGAGGTTTTCCTCTGCAGATGGAGTAAGCTTTGATGACCATTGATCTGAATCAATCTTGCATGTGTAAATGAATTCCATCATTTTACGGCGTATTGTTTCAATCACTTGTGTTATTGGCATTGCAGGTAAATCTGAAACCCATTCATAAAATGACTCTGCGATGCTAGATTTAAGATGATTGTACC
Source organism: Theobroma grandiflorum (assembly GCA_036013995.1). Lineage (NCBI taxonomy): Eukaryota > Viridiplantae > Streptophyta > Magnoliopsida > Malvales > Malvaceae > Theobroma > Theobroma grandiflorum. The sequence continues at coordinate 119,281 of CP142132.1, read as the reverse complement.
TTGCACCCTTAAAAAATGCATTTGCCCAGTGCTCAGGTTCAGTTTGCAGGACCCATTCGTAAGCCTCAGGTGATATATTTTTAATAGTCTGAATGCACTTTTTGAACCCTTCAGCAGTTGGTGCATAGGTGGCACCATGAAATTCAGAAATTAGCACACGAACTACCTCTTGAGTAAATGATCCCTTAAACTTGTTTTTCAGGCTTTCTGTTAGCTGATGCAGGCAATAACCATGGAAACAATTAGGAAATATTGAGCTAAGGGATTCACTCATCTCCTTCGTCATATCTGCCACAAATGTTATCTCAAGAGATGTAGAGAGCACAGTCTTCAGCTGCTCCAAAAACCAGCTCCAATTATCATTGCTCAGTACATCTACTATTGCAAAAGCCAAAAGAAAAATGCCATCATTTCCATCCAAAGCAGTGGCTGTAAAGAGTTCTCCCCTGTATTTTGATTTCAAAGGCACACAATCAAGAAAAAGTAGTTGGCGGCAACCATTTTGGAATCCATGAACCGATGCATGGAAAGCAACAAATATACGGTGAAAGCTTGAGTCTTCTTTGGTGTTAAGAATGGCAGCACTACCAGGATTTGTTTCCATTATTTTCTCACACAGCAAAGGTAACTGATTATATGCCTTTCTATGTGAACCTTGAAGTTCCTCTAGTGCAGCCGCTATTCCCCCATAAGCCTGTGCATAATTTAGTTCAATCCCCAAATCCCGTTTGATATCGTCAATGATTTCTTGTGGTTTGTAAGTAGGGGTATCTCGCAACTTTTCCTTTACAATACTTGCAACCAATTTCCTTGAGGCATGTGTCCTTTTTAAACCCACACCACAGGTGTGGGTGTCATTCATCTTTTTAATCCTGAACAACTTTGTGGTGGACACTTTTGGTGCAATAAGGAACCAAGGACACCCTTCTGCTTTACACCTTGCACAGAAACGCCTACCATCACTGTTTTTAAGAGTATAGAGGAAACCGTGTGCTAAAGAAAATTTGTCCAACGCGTCATGAAGTTCACGTCGAGTATTAAAAGTCTGACCTATTCCTGTAATACAATTCTTCCATGATGAAATGCCAGGTGTTTTTTGCTGTTCACTGTCTTCTGCATCAGGAAGAAAATACATAGGAGCATCAGCAGGAGAAGCAGGTTCATCAGCGGCAAAATCAGTAGGAGCATCAACTGGAGAAACAGGTCCATTGGGCATTGTATGACTGGACCTGCATTGGTGAGTATGTTCATGCAAGTTCAGGAAACAAAATGTCAAAATATCAATTCCCAAGATTGCAAATAGCTACCTCTATTTTGTCTTATGTGAATTATCTGCATAAGTCTTGAACTAAACTAGATGACCTAAGTGAATTCTAAAACAACTGAAACTAAAATGGTTCGATCCTCCATATTTATTTTTACAACATTTGATGACACAGAAGGAAATGAAGGAGTAAGGTGAAGTAAGGTGAAGTAAAGGAGAGGTTTTGACCTGCTACAAGGCATGGAGGTAGCATCACTGGGAGCAGGAGGCGTGGGCGTGATGACATAAACATCAGCAGAAGCAAAGTCTTCATGGAATTCAACGAAGCGCCGTACGTCTTTGTCAGTGGAAATGGTGATAAGGGTGCGCTTGTTATTGGGGAGGAAGTACTTAATGGTGAGAGAATGGAGGTCATACTTCCACATATCAGCAACTTCAGACTTGAAATCATCAAATTTGGTGTCAAGGGTGACGCTGGTTGCGTGGGCATCTCCGCCGGAGTAGGAAAGCGTGGCATCAGCATTGGTGGTGAACTTTCCACCGGAGAGACAAACAACGATCAGCTTTCCGATAGCCATTGCAATAATGAAACTGAAGGTGAAGCGCAAGAGAACTTTAATCAATCAATCAATCAATAAACGGAAATAACGCATGAATGCCCAGATGACGTTTTGCAGTGAATACTTGAAACAAAAACAACAAGAATAGAAATTTGAAGGAAGAGGAACAAGATATGGGCAAAAGTAGAACCTTGTGATTGCTAGCAAGCAATTAGAAACTAGATACCCAGAGTGGTTATTGGCTTAGACTTCGATAGATGAGGAATCCTCTCCTCTTACACCTTCCAGCCTGCATCGGCACACAACACCATTAGGAAGTTAGGAATTTATTTATTTATCCGGCTCGGCTATAGCCAGGAAGGAAGGAGGAAGGGGGAAGGGCCAGGGGCTGGGCACTCCTTACACTACACGACGTCGTAGCGTTTCGATATATAATGTCAACATGTAGGGTCCACCGGTTTTGGACGGGGTGATGATGGTGTTGCAGTGAAGTTGTGGTGATATCCAGTGTAGGCAAGTAAGGGAAGCTGTATTCAATTTCAATTCCAATTCCAAGCGATGATGGGCAATTGGCAACGGGCAGATGAGAAGAGTTGAGAGAGATGAGTTGTGCAGCTTTAGGCCTTTCTTCTCCTTCATTTCCAAATGGGCATCTTTCTTCTGCCAACTCTACCTCTGTAACTCAATCTTGCATCTTTTTCTTTTCTTTCCTTTTCTTTTTGCAGAAACAAACATTCATCTTTCTTCTGATTTCTAGGTGGAGGACTTGGGAATGGTGAAGCCCACCGTTGCTCTTCCCCCCTATAAGTGGCGTTTGCTTATAGCTTATGACGGTACTCACTATGCAGGTTTCCTTCTATTTATTACTAGTATTCATCAGATGAGATTCTGCTCAAATACATAATCATTTCTTTTTTTCTTTTTGAAAATGTTTCATTTTTCAAGATGAAATAAGGTTGCTTTTAGGACGGAGGAAGCTCCTATGGTAGCAATAGCATCACCGTTATTAGAGTTTTCCTCCATGAATGCACCATATTGCTCACCCCCCATTCTTGGCATTTGCTGCCTCTGCTCTAAATCTAGAAAGCATCTTACGCCAGTTTGCTGGCTTATATAAACACTTGAGTCAAAGTCCCTTCCCAAACACCAGAAAGAAGAAAGGTTTTTGGCCTCAAATGTACATTTTGGAAGATTTCCAACTAATTTAAATGTTAATGCGTTATGAAATCACCTTAACCATTTTCAACCGGATGATTCTTGGATCCTACTGCAGTTGAAAATTTGCATGTTTTTAAGCAGCTTAATGAATGGGAATCCTACTTTGTTAAGTCGAGCTCCAGCAGCCTTAAAAGATGCTTATCGCCTTGAATTTATAGCAAGGTTTCAACCTCTTAGATCTCCATGTATTGAACATCAGCATTTATTTCAGGCTGGCAATTTCAAGTTTCACCACCAACTGTACAGTGCATGGTAGAAAAGGCTTTAGTTCAAATAACAAAGCTCAAGCGGGAGGATCTCCATTTTGTTGGTGCAAGTAGGACAGATACAGGAGTTCATGCCTGGGGTCAGGTCTGACTTTCTTACTTGTAGGAGGATTCAACAAGCATCCATCAATAACCCCCAAACTTACATTCAATTGAGATTTCAGGTGGCACACTTCGTTACACCTTTCAATTATGACAGCTTGGAGAACATTCATGCAGCTCTAAATGGCCTTCTTCCTTCTGATATCCGAGTTAGAGAGATGAGTGCTGCGATGCCTGAATTTCATGCTCGGTTTTCAGCAAAAAGCAAGGTTTACCACTACAAGATTTATAATGACAGCATCATGGATCCATTTCAGCGTCACTATGCTTATCATAGTGTTTATAAACTTAATACTGCTGCCATGAGAGAAGCAGCAAAAAAGTTTATTGGAAAGCATGATTTCTCGGCTTTTGTCAATGCATCGCGTAACGATCGAGTGCCAGATCCTGTGAAGACAATATTTCGCTTTGATGTGATTGAAATGGTAATTGTTGATCCTGAGAATAATGTTTCTTCAAAACCTTGAAGTTTAGCTTCCAGCTATCACAGATTTGCTAACTCATATCCATCCCATTACTGCCTGTCTTACCCTTTCAACTGTGTTGTTGTTCAGGGAGCTCTTTTACAGCTGGAGGTTGAAGGTTCAGGATTTTTGTATAGACAAGTTCGAAACATGGTACGTTGTTACAAAATAAAATGTCACAATTGTGGTAAAGTGCCAATATGATTGAGTTCTCGCCATGCTTGAGTTGATGCCATAGAATTTAAAATGAGCTAGATCGATGTTGACAGAGTTGTAACTTTGTAGGTTGCTTTGCTGCTTCAAATTGGAAGGGAAGCAGTTTCTGCTGATATTGTCCCAAAGATTTTGGCAACTGGAGATCGCAAAGAGCTGGCTAAATATGCCATATCTGCCCCACCACATGGGCTTTGTCTTCTGGCTGTCAAATATAAGGAAGAGCACCTGCTGCTTCCCTTAGGTTGCCCCTCAACTAGCTCTGGTAGGCATCATACTGTTCGCAAATGTAAACTTTTCTTTTATTAATTTCAAATGCCGACAATTTATTCAGAAAAGAAATGGGTTGAGTTTATCCAAAGTTGTTTATTGTTTATGGCCCGTCAACTTAAACTTCATTCCATTTGAGTCCTGGTATAACATGCCAACAGCTCAAAATATCTCAAGGGACTTCATCTGCATGTCCATAAATGTCAAACCACCCTGGTTTCTTTCTTTTGCTAAGTTCTGAGCCCCATTTTCCTCCATAAAAGAATCAGTTTCTTCACAAATTCCAAACAAGTTGTATCTAGAACAGCAACTTCAGTTTACATACCTCATGAATCAACTTGATTATTTTCTAGTTGTGCCAGCTCTAATATCCAAACAAAAGAAATGCATAATTCAGTTCAACTGCTAAGAGCTGGTTAGGATGAACTTGACAACAGGCTCCATATAGTTTTCCAGACAAACTATATTACTTCTTAAGCAAATGGGTTATAGCATGACTAGTTCAATGTACATTCTGAGTTGACTACAAAAAGCACAATATGGCAAAGGAAGGTTTTCGGATCCAATTCGAGATTTTCTTTTTGTACTCGAATAGCTTTATTTCTTAAATAACCATCCAAAGGAACAGCATCTGAAATAGTGAGAAACATCCCTCAATGAACAAAGGAACTAGAAGATACAACAATGGAGTTTCCAAACATACAAGGAGGGCAAAGTTTATGTCTCAAAAAAACGCAGCTCTACCATAAACTCTTGATGCCTTGGGGAATACCAAGCAACAGCCTTAGCCGAACCAAGGACCTGCAATGCATATTCAATGGCAAGTACCGGTTCATCTGTATGTATGTGCCAACCTTTGTTCTTGAAATCAATTGCAAATCCAGAATCAACTCTAAAACTGAAAGGTCCAGCAATCTGTAAATTGTAAATAAAAGAAATTTACAGGATGTCCCAAATACAAAAATTGTTGACAGCTGCATAGTAAGAAGCCAGAAAATGCCTAAGAACTTTGGTGGCAACATTCAAAATTCAATAATGGAAATCTCCAGTTCACATCAATAAACAGTTAAAGAAATTCATGGGAAAACTGATGGCATTCAAAGCCGGGTGGAGCAGTAGATATAGTCTTATCACCAAAATAGTAGACATTTTTTGCTGAACGACTACACTGGCTTCAACTGCCACTCTTGCTAACATCCTAATTCAACAAAGCCAAGGAATATTTCAAAAGACATACCTGCTGCTGAAGAGAAAGGGTGGCAGTGGGGCAGATCATGTTAACTGCCTCTAAGCTAGGCTGGCGGGAATTCAAAATATCTTGAACTAATTGTGTGGCACCTGAAAGAAATTTTGAACCAGAAGGAAAATCAAGGCGAGCATGAAATCTTGTAAGATCAGAAAATCGCCGTTGGAATTTCCCAAGCTGTGCTGTAAATGAGATAGATGCAAATATATCCCCTAGAAGGGTAGATTTTAGAGTTGGATTATGAAATGAGAAGTATTTAATTTCTTCAGTATCTTCACATGATGTGACTGAATTTTCCCCAAAAGCCGCAGTCAAAGCAGTGCCTACACATATAAAGCAAGGAACATTTTAGTATTTCCCACGAATTGCAGTCATAAATATGGCATCATTCATGAATTGAACAAGAATTACAATGCTAAAAGTGGATTTCAAATGTATATTAGGAAAAATGCTATAACTTTGCAATCTAGATTGACAGAATGAATTAATTATTATTATCAACTAAAATGAAGCGATACCTATAGTAAATGGAAGCAATCCCCCTTTACTATTTGTAAACATATAGGTTAGGTTATCAACTATTAAGGGAGTTAACTGGGTACTATTGTTATATCTTACCAATGATTCCTGAAGCTGAAACATGGGGATCTGAAAGGAATATGTCATAAGGTTGAACCATCTTCAGTTTTTGAGCTTTACTTCTCCAAATGTCAACATTCTTCTTGTAAGAAAAGGCACCTTTGACAGTAAAACCCGGCAGTAGAGAAGCAGGGACTTGAGCCATTTGATCATCACCTTCAAATTGCTTTGGTGACCCATGATTATGGTGTAAGCACAGATGATAACTTGGACCAGAATCAGAAGGAAGAGAAGCCCAATCAAGTGCCATGGAGAAGGGGACATCCCAGTAATTAGCATTGTTTTTGTCCAGAAAGAGAGCAGGCCAAACTACTTCCAGCATCAAATTATGATGCGGGAACTGCTAACGACCACATTTAAAAAAAAGAAAGAAAGAAAAGATTATAGTACGATGATAGAAGCAAAGTAAACAGGTATATAAGTAACAGGCATTACTAGCAGGAATAGTTAATCGGAGAAAAGGGAAATCAGCACTTGCCTTATGATGGAAAACTGCTTTCTTTCTGGGAGTGGTGTCGTGAGCATAATAGAAATCAGAGGAAAGAAGCAGAGTGTCATCAGGGGTTAATAAGAGCTCAGAAGAGAAGCCAAGAGCATACAAGGACTTGTCACGAAGAAGCCTCCCGATGGATTTGAGGTCAGCTCCACCACTTGCCCGTAAGGAAGACACAAACTTGCGCAGGTTAAACTGGGCAAGCAAAATAGAAAACCAATTGTCATTAAAAGGAATGGTGAAGACTCGCTGAAGAGTGAGGCCAAGGTGATTGGAGAAGGAGGGAAGAAAAGGGGCGGCCATGAAGCGCTGCATGAAGTCGATCTGCTTGGGCCTGGAAAGTCTGGTGCCCCTTGACACACCCAGCGGTAGAGCCTTTCCCGGGACTGCACGAGCGCTTCCTTCAAGGGTCCGGGGAGTGGAGGCGTCCAGTTCCCAAAAGTCCCCGTCCATTGCCCATCGGAGCTTCTTCATTCTCCCTTTTTCTTTTTAAATTCTACAACGAACAACAACAATCCCTAACGGAACAGCTGATGGGACAGGAATTGAAGAACAAATCAGTCTACTCAATCAGTAAGATGAGAGTTTGTGACTTGTGACTTGACTCTTGAGCAGTTGAGAGAGAGAGAGAGAGAGAGAGAGAGATAGTAGCATATATATGTAATGCTTGTTTTGGTTTCTTGGTTTTCTTCTTAGCCGAACAAAACTTGTAATTCCAGAATCAAGAGTTATAGGGTACGGTACACTGCTCGCTCTGCCGCTGGCCTGCCTCCGCTCAGTGCACAATCATGCGCTTAGCACTGTATTTTCGTTTCTTGTTTATTACCATGTTTTGTAGATAACACTACTCGTATCTCTCTCGCATCAATCAATCTTCAAAATAGTTTCCTCCTCATTGAATTGATACATTGATGTCTAACAAGGCAAGACAACAATCCATTTAGCCTTTGTTAACGAACCAGTGCATTGTCCCCAGACAAAAATCTCAAAATTTGAGTGGCACTGGCACACAGTTTTTACCAAATTCCCGCTGCACAATGGAAAGCTTCAACACATTTATCCTCCAAACAAATATAATCATTGAAACAATTTTACACTAGTATCTTTTAAGGAAGGATACAAATCATATTAGTATATACAAAAACCACAACTCAACAGCACACAATTGCCAATCAATCAACTAATAGAACAGCAGATGAACCACTAAAGACACTACTCCAGCTTTTCCTACAACTAAAAATCAATGGAGCATATCCTCCCATATTAGTAGACAGCTGGCTATTTGTGCCCGTGGAATTGCTGCATCCACTAATTCAAAATTACAGATGCTGCCTCTCCTGAAATAGCCTATCTGCAACACACCAATCTCGTGAAAGAAATGATTCAATAGCTTTCACTCTCTTCATTTCAAACTTAATTCTCCCCTACAATTTAATGAATGAATGTCTACAAAAATGGGACAATGCTAGCAAAGCTCCTCAGGTTGTAGCATAGACAATGTCCAACTGGCTACTATTGCTGGTCCTGAATTTTCAGGGAGATCAGTTCACTCTGTTGCTGTTGGTTTCTATACCTTGAACCGTTAGGGAACCATCTCTGAAGCCTCTCTGGCCAAAACCTGGCAAAGGACCCAAAATAAAAGAAACTAAGGCCACAAATAGACAAAAACCATAGCTTTCTATCATATTTCCCAGCAGATATCCACTGCTTTAGATCCCAGAAAAGTTGCCCATAATCATTTCATATTTAATGTTCACCTGCTATGTGATCTCATCTTAGTGATCACAATTTATTCAAAAACCAAGAGAAAATCTGCAACATAGTTTTCAATACCACATTGCTACTTCAGCAGTAAAAAAGTACAGCAAAAGGCACAGAATTCCAAATGTGTGATTAAGTTCACATTAATGAGGGGTCAGAATAATATAACATACGGAAGGTCCTGATGGATCCTATCAATGAATGTATAATTTATGAAGAAATATAAGAAATTCCAAAATTGCTACTCACAGTTCAATTCTTTCATAAATTGCCCGCCTAACTGAAGCATTCAAACCATATGCTATCGAGTTGAAAAGGCCCTAAAATAAATAGACAACAGTAATAAAATAAGTTTCTCAAAGAAGATTAATAATTAAGAACAGCACTTCATTACTTAAACCACACCAAATCAAATTGCACTTAAGAGGATCAAACAAGTCAACAAAAATATTTGGTTCCTATCCTTTAAGATGATCAATCTCTTGAAGATGTTTCCCACTTCCAAACAACCTACAATCATGCATCATCGGTGGGAGGATAACTGTTTCCTCCTCCCCCTTAAAAGATTTTCACTGTGGCTCTATCAATTTTACATGATTCCTAAACCCATAAAATGATATATTTCATTTATCCACCCTAAAATTTCAACAAAAAAGAGAGAAAGAAACAGAAAAGAAAGATTGATATAGCATATCATGATCTATTAATAATAAATTAGATAACAACCAAGGAAAATTTTTCTCACAGGAGATGACCTAAAAACCCTGGGTTGTTTTCAATAGTGGAATCAAACCAATTTTTTTTAAACTGACCATTCTCAATCTTGCTACATGATATGCGGCAGAAAAAACTGGTTTTGCAAGTGAGACAAAATTCCCAAACTAACAAACAAAATGACAGATACATACATACACATTTACATATTCAAAGTACGTAGATCACATGAAACAAAAGATAGCAGTTCAATTTTATAAGCATTTACCATAAGTGCAGCAGTCCCAACATCAAGACATGAGAGCCAAAAGATCTTGTGGCCAGGCTCAATAAAATCGTGGATGCGATTAATTGTTCCAAATGCCCACGATCCTATCAGGATCAGTGGATAGTATCCCCACCGGTTTAAAGCCTATGGGAAAAGGAAATCAATGGGAAAAGGTTAAGAGGATAACTAGCTTCATTCAAATGCACTAGATTCCTATCCAAAGCTTAAATTAAATTAAAAAGATGAAAGGCAACAGAAGAAAGCAGCAGAAAAAGCTAATTCCAACAAATAACTACATTCCTAGGGCTTTGACAGGGAAATCTCCAAGTCAGGAAAAAAGGCAGTAAAACAACCATGAAAGCAGGAAGCAGCTTAATCTGACTCTTTCAAACCACAGAGTAATCCTGACAAATAGAGCTTTACTTACATAGCAATCTAAAACAGATGGCAATGGGTAAGTATGTCATCAAGCATTCTCGTTTTCCCTTTAATAAGAAATTTGTTTCAAGTAGCAAAAGGAACCAAAAATCAAAAGGCATGAATTTTCTCTAGGAAATGGATGACTTAAATAATCAGTTTCATTGAAAGAAATGAGAACTCGAAAATAACCAAGGTAGCAAACAGCATATATACATGAATAAGCAACAAAAATAGCAAACCTTCACTTAAGCACACACTTATTTACTATTTGTAAATCTCATATCGTTGAAGTGTACCATATTCTCTGATGCAAGAAGAATTACCTTCATGTCTGTCCTCGCATCAAATTGATACGCACGATCTGACATGCCAACTGCCATCTGAAATTTCCAAAGATAACACAATGCATTGACTCAAAAGTTGCACACATGGATATCAGCTTAATCTTAAGAAGATAGATACAGATAATTGTGCACGTACACGGGTGGCATTGTTCAGCATGCGTATCACTTGAAAGTATGTAAAACCATTGTAAAGAATTGCACCCCATAGTGGGACGTAAAATGTTATAAAGTGAACTGCCTGCATAAATTTGCCAATCACATCAGAAAGTTCAACAATAATAAGATATTGTACTACATTGAGCAAAGGATAGGCATAGGTCAAAATTTTTTTGTTAAGTTCATCACTTCTATTCTCAATTAAAATGTATAACAGAATATACAATACATGATTGTCAAGACATAGAAACTAAAAAACTACATTCAAGGTAAAAAACAGGGCATGGAAACATGAAAGCAATGCGGACAGAAAGTGGTAAAAGGAAAAGTGAAAATCTACGAACACAAACACTAAATCTAGGGGGCAATCCGCCAGACAATGCTACTTTTCACTTGCCTTTCCAGTGCGACCTGTTTGTGCCCAACACCATGCACCCAAATGAGAGTGGTCATTGCCAATAGAACGTATGACAGTCATTACCAGCGAAGTTCCTACAGGAAGTAATAGAAGTACCATATGAAAAGCTGGCTAAAGGAAGAAGAAAAGAAAATGGGAAGTGAGAAGCACCATTCTAGATAAGTTTGAAGCAGTCAACAGAGTAGAAGTAGAAACAGGAAAAAATGCACATTGCAAGAAGGGCACAGATGTATAATTGTGAGAGAAACATATATGATCATACCCCAAACATACAAGTGAAAGATGGCCTCCAAATCTTCAACATCAGTTTTGTGTCTAACAACAGTTCGATGAAGAGTAAAAGCAATAGTTGTGGTCCAGAGGAAGGAAGCAACGCAGAAGAAATGCGTGGTGTAGCCCTGAGCATAACAAAAGAAACCTTTCGATGGGTCTCTGCATGGTGAACAGATTATAATTATTATATTCATTATTTGGTTTTTGTACATGGGAATTCCCCAATTTGTAGAAAAGATGCAAGGGAAACTGATTGGAGGCAAAGGAAGCATACCCGACCATGTTAAAGAAACTGCAAAGCATGTCCTGCAGCGAGCAATGAAAAAGGAAATGAAGAGAGAAATGGACAGTTGTAAAGAAACAGAAAATGTAGGAAGGACTTAGGGTCCGCACAAGCATCAGATCAGAGGTTTACAGAAAAACGTTGCAAAGTAAAGTAAAGTAAAACTGTAATAGTGTAGGTAAGAGAAACAAAGAATTGGATCTGCAATCTGCATCTACATGAACATGATTGAATTGAACAAGACAAGTTTCCGAATATCTATTTACCGTTTAATGTTGAAACAAAACAGAACCCTAAACATGTACTAACTTCTAGTGTCGTAGTAAAAATCTTTCTGGAAGAAATCCGAAAAAAGAAAGAAAGATTACGGAGAGGGAGAGGTAGAAGACGAGCTTGAAGGAGAACTTGCGAAGTTCCTTGAAGAGGGAGTAGCAAAGCACAATGAATCCAGATCCTAGGAACGATAGACTGGACGCTCCACTGTTCAGCGCCGTTAATATTCGTCGATCGTGAATGGAGAGCGCCGTCGCCATTTTGTTGTAAATGACAATAAACTAAAATGAGCAAGCAATAAGCCTTTAAATTAAAATAAAATGTAATTGTGACGTAATGTAGCCCAGATCAGTTGAAAACGCCTGGCTTTGGGCCCATGGCCCAGGCCCGCTTCATTTTGCTTCCTTAATTATAAATTTCTTTTGCCAAATAAAATAATAAATTAAGGTTGCTTTTGTTTTTGTCATGATTCATGAATGATCAATCAATGTATCGACATGACATGACATGACGATGGCTTGGAGGTGGGATACTGGGAATTAATGTATGCATGTATGTAGGTTACTGAAAATTCTCTTCTCAAGTCACATTTTATTTGTTTGTAAATTGTAACTAGGAAAAAGGACAGAAACATGTGCAAGCTACTGCAACATTGAGATTGAGATTGAGATGGGAAGCAAGAAGAAGCTGATCAACGGGATGAAGCCCTTGTGCATGGGGCTACCAAGGATGCATAAAAGCCGCCCTTGATGTTGATTAACCTTTCATGTCTTCCTTTCTCCACTATGCGTCCATTTCTAACCACCCCAATCAAATCTGCACCCTTGATGCTCGATAACCGATGGCTCACCACCAGGGTTGTCCGCTTAACCATAACTCTATCCAGTGCATCTTGAACTGCTCGCTCAGACTCGGCATCAAGAGCACTAGTGGCTTCATCCAGAAGTAATATCTTGGGAGCTTTCACAATGGCACGTGCAATTGCCACCCGTTGCTTTTGCCCTCCAGACAAATGGATACCTCCTTCACCGACTCTAGTGTTGTATCCCTGCATTCATTTTCCAACATTATATTAGCTACCACGTCTCATCCCTTAATTAAGCATGCCTTGCAATGCTTCCAACAACACACTAGCAAGAGATCATATAGAGCATTAATATTGCAGGGAAAACTAGCTAGTGTCACTGACAATGGTCACAACAATTGAAAACAATTAAATTCAACCTGTTGCAAGCCACTGATGAAGTTGTGGGCGTTTGCCAATTTCGCCGCAGCTATAAGTTCAGCTTCTGTTGCATTTCCTTCCTTCCCATATGCAATGTTTGCTCGGATACTGTCATTGAATAGGACAGGCTCCTGACTCACCAGACCCATCTGCTGTCTTAACCATTTTAACCGCAACCGTCGAATATTAATTCCATCCAACTTAATACGACCGGAATCAGGTTCATAAAATCTTTGCAACAGTGATAAGACTGTTGATTTTCCACTTCCACTTTCTCCAACTAAAGCAAATGTCTGATTTACGTACGAGGCGTGGATTGTGAGTTTCAAAATGCTCCAGCTTTATCCATAAAGAGGGAAGAATTAAAACAAAAGACAGCCATAAAAACTCACCATGCCAGAGCGAATAGTCAAACAAAAATCTCGGAGTACTTGAATTTCAGGCCTTGAGGGATACTTGAAATTGACGTACTGAAACTCAATGTCTCCCTTAACACGTTTCAATATTCTTCCGCAATTCTGACTTGGATCTATTTTGGATTTCTGGTCTAGGATTTCGAAAACAGAAGCAGCAGAAATCTTGGCTTTACCGGCGTCAGCAGCAAGGGAATTTGACTGAGAAATCCCCATGGCTGATGCACTGAGAGCAAAAAAGACCTGCAGATATTGGTTAGGCACGTGGTTAGTAACTCACCACCTTTCCTTTCAAACAAATTAAAGGTATGTTTATTCAAAATTAATATTTCAAATGGTGTTAGAAAAACATACGCGAAAAACCTCATGGAATGTTGCCCTGCCATGGTGAACTAAAAGGGCTCCAACGTAAAAACTGATAGCATAGGCAAAATACAGAAAGAAGGATGATATTCCATAACCTATGCCGCTAATCGATCCATGCCGCATTCCAGACTTGAGAGGGTCTTGGCATTTCTGTTCATAATGTTGCACCACCTTCTTTTCAGCACAGAACGAAGCAACAGTCCTAATACTGCCAACTGCTTCATTGGCGACCTGGCTTGCTTCCTCATACATTTTCTGCAACCATTTAATAAGAAGTTTTTCTCTCAATAAAAGTAGGTATGATAGTTTGATCTCTAGTCTATATATATGTCACAAATGCTACGAATACCATCTGATTTTGATATTCCCAAACGTGCAAGTAAAAGATATATTATACAAGGAACTGACAATCTATCCTGGCAGATTCACACATACAAGCACATGCAACCGCGTCCTCCCACGGATTCAAGCAGTTATATTTCAATCCTTCTCTTTCAGTTTATAGTATCTTCATCAAATTCTTAAACATAAACCAACCACAAGTTTGTAAACTTGACAGGAAAAACAGACACACAAGTTTGTTCTTCCCAGATACCTTTGCATTGGCACTGAATCCTTTCATGGATTTCAATTGAGCATATCCACTTATTCCTATAAGAGGTAGCAAACCCAGGATGAGAAGAGCCAGTTGCCAGTTTGCTTCAAAAGCAATGACCAGACCAGCGACCGCAGTGGCAGTACTCTGAGCAAGCAAAGCCAGTGCGTCCCCAACCACCCTTCTTACTGAAACTGCATCTGTAGATAGCCTTGTTCCAATTGCACCACTTGAGTGTTTAGCTTCATCAAACCAACCTATATCCATGTTTACGACTTTCTCAAAGCACATTGATCGTACCCGCTGTATCAACTTACAGCCGGCAACAGCGAAAAAGTAGGTGCTCAACGCGTTAGCCAACAAAGATGCAACGCCAAGAACAACAAACATTAATGCCCAAAATCCGGAATCCTTCTTGAGTTCTTCTGCTGGCTCATAAAACGTTTTGATAACGCTAGAAAGCACAGAGCCAAAAATTGGCCATATTACTCCGTTGGCCACTGCCAGTATGGCTCCTAAGAGCAATACAGGAATCTCCGGTCTGTTAAGATAAGCTAGGCGAGAAAGTGGCAGTGGGACTTCTCGAGGCTTTTCTGAGGCTTCTGAAGCAGGCATATTGGGTAATTTTGGCGGTGACTTTTTGGAATTACTAATTCCAGGGAATACACTAAACGGAGCTGAAAACATGCGGGGACCAATATCTGAATCATGAAGTCTATTCTGTTTCATCTCTTTGCCAATATCTTGCAAACTTAGGAGCTGAGTGTACAGTCCATTACGATCCTTGAGTAGCTCTTCGTGTGTACCTGATTTGGAAAGGAAAAACCATAATTATGTAATGCATATCTAAGCCTAAGGAAAAAAATATTAAAATTTTGAACCCAGGTGGCTGTATGCATGGGAGGGGTTCGGGCAGAAAGCCAGAAACCAACAGCAAAACAACAGTATAGGGATTTGTGATTAGATGGAACAGCACAACACAGCATTATATTGTTCTGAAATTAATTTGTCCGACAAAGAAAAATCCTTATTCTGAAACTAAACATCAGATTTACCTAGTGTTCTTTTATGTACCCTAGAGATAATACCGTGTTGTGTGAACCAACGTGAAGAGAATTCCGTCAATAGTTGAGAGTTACTATAGCAAAATATCAGAAAATTGCACCTTTTTCAACAATCTTTCCCCGCTCAATAACTGCTATTAAATCCGCATTCCTTACAGTGCTCAAGCGATGGGCTACGATGACAACAGTTCGGTTGATCATGGCTTTGTCTAGTGCCTCTTGAACACTCCTCTCAGATTCCGCATCAAGAGCGCTTGTGGCTTCGTCTAGAAGTAGAATTCTTGGGTCTTTTAGAATTGCTCTAGCTATGGCGATTCTTTGTTTTTGTCCCCCAGACAGCTGAATTCCATGCTCACCAACCATTGTGTCTAGTCCCTGAACTCAAGAAAAGAAAGGGAAGGTAAGAGCTAATGAGAAACTCTTAGAGAAACCAAAATCATAAAATAGTCCAAGATCCTGAATTTTTAATTAACAGGTTTATTTTGCAATCTGAAAATTATGACGACTTTTTATAGATAAGTTACGTGCTCTAGGGGCAAATTTAACTTTCAAACGTTAATGAGGTAAGAAGAAGATAAGTTGCGAGGCAGCTATAACAAAGGACTCATCAAATAAAGAAAACCTAGTACTAGAAATCAAATTGGATGTCCCAAGAATTTAAAACCTCAGGCAATTTACAGATGAAGTTAGCTGCATTCGCAACTACAGCGGCAGCTGTTATATCTTCAGAAGTTGCGTCGTCTCTTCCATAGGCAATATTGTCTCTAATGCTTGAGGCAAATAACACAGGTTCCTGGCTAACAAGACCTATTTTCTGCCTGATCCATCTAACCTGGAACTCTTTCAGATTGAAACCATCTATAAGAACTTTACCAGCCTGTGGATCATAAAATCTTTCTATCAAACTTATCACTGTCGATTTTCCACATCCACTATATCCGACCAAAGCTGCAGTTCTACCACTAGGTATTGAAAGAGAGAAACCTTTCAGTATTAGTTCTTTTGGTCTTGCTGGATAGCTGAAATAAACATCTCTTAGTTCGACTTCACCCAAAATATTATCCATTTTTCTTCCCTTTGTGTCATAAGCATCAATCTTGGGTTTCCTATTGATTGCCTCAAACATCTTAAAGGCTGCAGCTTGCCCAGCAGCAAATGCACTCAAGCATGGAGATGCCAGCCCCAGAGACCTGCAATAGTCCAAGTAAAATGTTAGAATTTTGAAGACCATTATATTAGTTATTGCCTGAAACCAATTCTTCTCCATATGAAAATCACTGTGGAGCAACTTACAAGGAGCTAATAACTACAGCAAATATTACGTTGATGACATCCCCTGCAGAGTATCCTTTCTCAAGTATCATTTTCCCTCCAAACCAAAATGCAAACCCATAGGTGCAGAATAAAATACACATCAACATGCCAAATCCTAGGCCAGCAGCCAGGCTTTCTTGTACGCCTGATTTGTAAGCTTTGGACAAAGACTTGTTGTATCTGGCAATGGCTTGCTTCTCTCCTGTAAATGACGCAACCTGTTAGGGCAGTATTACACTTACATCCGTATTCTAGTGCAGAATGAAAAGCCATATTGCTATGCTGATATTGCATACAGTTCTTATTGAGCCAATTGTCTGTTCGGCAACAGTCGCTGCAAGTGAATAGGCAGTTTGTTCACGGGATGCATGCTTGCTTACAAGCTTATGCATGATAGCACCAGAGATGACTAGAGGTGGAATTGAAGATAACAGTACAAGCGTGAGCAGCCACCCCCTAACAAAAGCTACAACAAAGCCTCCAGAAAATGCAGCCATTTGCTGTATAAAGCTTCCAACCTGCAGTAAATATATTAAACAAGCAATATAAGTTTCTCATTTCCATCTACAGGCAAACAACAATAATTGCAATAAATAGCAGTGATGACATATCATCAACATTACCTTCTCTCCAATGGCATCTTGAATAAGAATGGTGTCTCCTGACAACCTCCCAATAACTTCTCCAGTGTTAATTGCATCATCAAAAAAGCCAATATCCTGCCTCAATATCGTTTTCAGGTATAAACTTCTTATTCTTGCTGCCTGCCGCTCTCCTGTGACCATCCAAGAAGCCACCTCTGGAAGACAACAATGCATCTTTTTAATTATTCTCCTTTGAACTTAAGCATATCAAAATTTCTTAACTATTTACACAATTATTTTTGTCAGAGAATCTCTTATCATCTTTGGAAGGAGGACAACACACTTACGGAAAAATGATGCAACAGCTGATGCCAAAGCTAAGTACACAAACTTCAGTGACACCTGAAGATAGAATTGATTGACATTATTTCTAATTAACAAAGTTTAACATTATTAATAATTAAATCAGTTTATGGTTCTGCAGATGACTAGGTACAGGAGTTTAACTTTTATCGATGCAAGAGTTAAGAAGGGCAATGTAGTTTCCACTGGCATATTTGAAACAACCAAGGATTCGAATAAGAGGAATTTAATTGTTAATATATATCAAGGATGCGTATCCTGTACAGAAAAATATGGTTTCATTTCCCGGTTGCATCAATACAGATTAGTCAGAATTAGGAAATGTTCCTGAATACCTCTGTAACTTCATGTACTGCAGTTGTGGTGGTCAAACTTTTTCCAATAGAATCAATTAATTCACCGAAGAATATTGTCGTAACTGGCATGCACAACCCATTTCCAATTGCAGATATTGAGCCAAGAAACATTAATAGATAATCTAGGGAGTCAGCAAAGGAAAACAGCTTATAATATGGTATTATACTCGTGCTCTGCTGTTTCTCCTTGGTCATATTTAAATTTTTGTGGGTTGCTGGTTCAAGCAGGAGTTTTTTGGATCTCTACCACTGCTGTATGAGCCCTGAAGTGGAAGCTTGTACTGTGCACTTATCTTCATCCAAACTGTTTTGGTTCAGCATGTTGCTGACTGAGATAGTTTTAATCTTGTGTTCTCTTTCAGTAAATTTGAGAGCTTAAATTGCTGCTGCAAGAGTCAAAGAAGTAAGAACAAGCAAGGAAAGAAGAAAAAGTAATGCAAAATGAGAAAATGGGAGGCCTCATATTCCAACAAACAAAGCTGAAATAAGTAATTTGGAGAACAGTTAAAAGCACTGGCAGAAAAGGTCATTTCAAACTTAAGCAGATTTGGTATGGTTTGAAACTCAACAATCATTTCTTTTGTTTCGGATACCCTAGATACCAGAAGCAGAGCAAGCAAGTCAAGTCAGATATAAGAAATTGCTTCAGTAGCATTGCTGAGAACGGGACACCGCCTCTCTAGAATTTCAAGCAAGTACTAGTTTGTGGTTAGTACGAAAGCATGCAGAGTGCCAAAAACATACACATCGTAAAAGAAATGCAGGAAGAATGGCATGATCAGAACGTGGAAGGAAAAGCTACTAAGCGGAAAAGAATTTGCTCACAATAAACCTTAGCAACCTTGAAAGGATATGCGTAGCAGGAAACGGGGAAATCAATGAAGAACTACGAAACCAGGTTTTGAAATGCCATATAAGACGGAGAATATTAAGAGAGGGAAGCAAATAAAGTACTTATAAATAACTTGTATAAACAGGAAAATACAGATGTAACGTTAATCACTAAGCACTTTAGTGTAAGAGGCGTGTACCTCTTAATCACAAAGTATGGAACTGCTAATCCGCTATACTCTACAACCAAAATACATATTTCTATTAAGCTATAGCTGTTAAAACAGAATTATTAAATATAAAGTATTTAACAGCTAAAGATTAAAAGAAATATGTATTTTCGTTTATTATATATATACATGCACACAAATGTTAGAATCATTGACATATCAAAAAATTCCCTTTTTTGAAATGTAGGGTCGATAAGACAAGACGACAAGTCCGATGTCCTTCTTGTTGTAAGTGGTTCTTTTGAAGCAATATCTAGAGAGTGTTCCAAATTTGTTGGTTGCTACGATCATTTTTATCCTTTGGTTAGCTTTGTTTCATATACGATTAGTCTGCATTAGTGTTTGACTTTTTGTACATGTGATATTTACTAGTAGTACTTGGTATGGTGTAGGAATTGTTTTGATTGAGTCAGCTTTCTTGACTGAAGCCAGCAATGGTCATGGATCTTGTGGAGGTCTAATTGAACCTAGTGGAGTGAAGCTTTCTATTTATTCATGGATATGATAGCTGCTTGCTGGGTTGAAACTCGAAGTTGTGTCTGAACTTGGTAGATACTTCCACTCTAAGTGTAACAGTCCAATTTATAGCATTTTTCACTTTATTTGTATGCAAGAAAAAATTTATCCTATAGAGCATAGACCAAAAAGAATAAAAAAATTGTAAGAAAATTAGAGTAAAAAAGTTGGTAACATTCTCAAAAGCAAGAATTGTTGGTAGGAAACGTGAAAGCGACCATTTTCTTTTCTTTTATCCGTGAATAAGAAGCGCAAGTGAGCAGTGACCGTGGTGAGTTGGCGGAAGGCAAAGGCAGTGTTGTAGTTAGCACAAGCCCACAAATGGTCCCATTCTCAATTCAGCATATGGGGTTATGGCTCAGTCTCACGGCTTGCGTTCTGCTTGCTAGTCGTAGTACCGTTGTACTAGTACTACTTGTTTTCTTTTCAAAAGTTGAATAAGTAAAACTTGTCTAAATGATGATTAGAAAAAGAACAAACATGCCTAAGTAAAGCTTTGATATTGATTGTCTATAGCTGTAGGAAAGGATTTTATAGATCCGCTGTCAGGTCTGGAGCAGGAGAAGAACCAAGCAAGAGAGAAAGCATTTTCTTTTTTAAAGTTTAATACCACAATTTAAGAAAGTCGGTCCTTTGGCCTTTCAGTTTTGAGTCTGAGGGTGAGAGGTATTTTTGGTTCGTCTATCTTGGCCAAATTTGCAGTGGCTTGCAATGGCTACGACCAACCTCCAATATCTCCAAAGCCTATTCCCAAGACCCACCATTTCTCCTACATGTTTAGTGATCGGAGCTGCCAGAATGGTGTTCAAGTGTGGGTGCAGCAGCAGCGGTAGCAGTATACAGGAGGATGTTTTCTCCCTCATTTCTTCCAGCAAATATGATGTCGACTATCTGGGGCAGAGCACCAAAGGCGATTTAAACGTCAATTTGGAGCATCTCGAGGCTTTCGGTATCTTCTCTCTCATTTTACGATTCCCCGCTTAATTCTTGGTAATGAATTTTTTTTCAGGGCATCTGTCCCTGAGTTCCTCCATCATGTATTCCATTCTACAACTGAGCATGAATATTGAACGGCCTTTTCACGGCACTTTTCCAGAATCTTTTTTTCTCTCTATTTTAAACAGTGATGATAATTATACCGTATTTTGCTGGCTTTTGCTTTATACAAACTTATGTTCATGGCATTCCAATGTAGGGCTTGACGGCCAGGCCACTTTAGAAGGTCCAATTGAACAAGTAGCTAGGCTGGAGACTGAGGAGGCTGAGGGATTACTCAGAGACTTGGGTATCCCGGTGCTGCAAATCCATCCCTTTATTTATTTATTTATTTTTGGTTCTTTCACAGTTTATAGACTCTTGGTTTCTTGTGCCTTATATTATCCCGTATTCTTACATGTTTATCTACTCAAGCACTTTGTTATTGCCCGTTGGTGGTAAGAAATTCTGATTGTTTCTAGAGTACTTACTTCCACTTACCGCATGTGACACCTTATGGTTCTTAATTTCATTACTTAAGTAGACAGCTGAAAGGAGTTTAGTTGTTTGTATTTATTTTCTAAGGTGGATCCATTTCTTCTTCTAAGTTGCTACAGAATCAGTTGAATTGATTGTTTAAGCCAAATTATGCTGTTTTTGTCAATCTCACAAGTCTCATTTTCAATCTGCAGAGTCCTTCAGCAGCGAGACTTTCTCCTCGTGGTATATTTTGTAGTCGGACTCTAAATCTTAGGTCAATAAGTGCCATAGGATACGACATGGACTACACTTTGATACACTATAATGTGATGGTGAATATCTGTTGCTATTCTGTATGAATGGAAATCACTCTGATTTAGATACTGCTTTTATCAGCATAATTGGATTCATCTCTCTTTGTGAACAATTTAGATTTGTATGACGTGGAGTGATTCCTTTGCAGGCTTGGGAAGGGCGGGCCTATGATTACTGCATGGACAATTTACAGAATATGGGTTTTCCAGTTGAGGGACTTGCCTTTGACCCAGATTTGGTAATGTCTTCATTTCTGAGAACACTCATGACTTCTTATTTAATTGCTTTTGCGCATTTTATTGAATCTCTCTTTCTCTCTCTCACTCTCTCTCTCATACAAATTTCATGGCCGTAAACATGCTTTTTCTCTCCTGGTTTTGCTGCAGGTAATTAGAGGTCTTGTCATAGATAAAGAGAAAGGCAATCTGGTTAAGGCTGATCGGTTTGGCTATGTAAAAAGGGCCATGCATGGCACAAAAATGCTATCTACTCGAGCTGTTAGGTATCGATTGAGCCTTGCAACTTTAGCTATTGTTAACTATAATGCAGCATTTTGTTGTGAATGTGTGGCTACAGACTCTAGTGTACAAACCATCATGTAGTGGACATATTATGTAGACCAATTGTAGTAGATCAATTTGCCTTGGATATCACTGCTGTTCTTTCATATATTAACCTGTACATGCATTACATTTTCTGTTTTGATGGATGGCTCTCTTGCAATCTATTTCATTTCTTTGTCATCTCTTTCTTGGCATTTCATATTTTGTTGCATCATTTGCGGCATATCTTCAATTGTGGTGCTTAACTTTCTATGCATGGAAGTGAGATGTATGGGAGGGAACTGGTGGACCTGCGGAAGGAGAGTCGATGGGAGTTCCTTAATACACTATTTTCTGTTTCAGAAGCTGTTGCATACATGCAGGTAGTCTCTTCCTATTTAAAACTACAAAAGAAACAACTCACTTTTTTTCCCTAGAAATGTAGAAATTATTTGAGGCCACTTGCACTTCATTGTGAAATTCTAACAACTGAGTTCCTTCCTGTTTCTTCTTGAATATAATTAGCATTTATGACATGCCTGTGCAATTTTATCACTTTCCTCATGTTCCTGTTGTAGTCAACAATTTTCCTTGCTATGTGTCTACATTGGCTCTTGTGTCGTGGTTGTAAGACCACGAAATCCTCATTTTTTATTTGCTATCATCCTGAGATGCAAAAACCTTTAATTGCCAAATCACCTTACCTTTGTTCTGCCATTTTTGCCAACAATTTGCTACATTAGATTGTTATGGTGTTAATAGTTTCAGCCTCTCATACTCTTCTTATTTAAAGTCATAGTATTCTGGTTCTTTGTTTAGATTACTTATTTGTTTTACCTTTACTGTCAACACCATTTTAACCTATGTTAATATCATATGGCTTTATGTCCAGATGGTGGACAGATTGGATGAAGGAGCAATTCCAGCAGATCTTGGTCCACTGGACTACAAAGGACTTTACAAGGTAAATTATTGCAGTATATTTAGTATTCAATCAGCTCTAAGATGAATATGTGCTTATTTATAACTCTCTGCTTGGTTTAAGGCTGTTGGAAAGGCTCTATTCAGAGCACATGTAGAAGGCCAACTTAAGGTAAATATAACCAGGAAAGTCTGACTGTTCAGTGTTGTGATCCACAAGTGCATACTGATAGTTCGCATTATACAGAGTGAGATAATGTCCAAACCTGAGCTTTTTGTGGAGCCTGATCCAGAGCTACCTTTAGCACTTTTGGATCAAAAGGAGGTATCTCTTTTACAGTTTTACCTTGTCAACCTGGTATGACATGTAAAACTATTGTGTTCTTTATTATTTACTTGGACATTACATGCATCAGGCTGGTAAAAGGTTGCTGCTTATTACAAACTCAGATTACCATTATACAGACAAAATGATGCGGCATTCTTTTAATAAATTTCTGCCCAATGACATGGGTTGGCGAGATCTTTTTGACATGGTAAGTATAATTTGCGCTGCATGCTTACCTTATGATTATTGTTTTTAGCAGGATACTGATTTGTAAATTTCTTTCTTCAAGTCAAATTATAGAAACTGATGACCATGCAGCCTGGAAATTTTTGAACTGTTGCTTCTATTTATATACCAGAAAAGAAGAGCTTCATCACATTCTCATCTGTCTTCTCTTCGCACAACTTCTTGCAATTGGTTTTCTCATAAATGATGAAATATCTTCAATGGATGGAAATATGAACGTTAGATATGATGGCAATACAGGTATAACCTATTGATGTGTTTGTTTCTTGCTGGTCTAAATCTGTATAGGTGATAGTCTCAGCAAGGAAGCCAGAGTTCTTTCAAATGTCACACCCATTATATGAGGTAGTGACGGGTGAGGGTTTAATGCGTCCATGCTTCAAGGCTCAAACAGGTGATCTGTGCTTGAAGCCTATGTTTCTTTGTAGTGGAACATGCCTATAGACGAAACTATGAGATTGAAAGAGATAAACCATTCACTAAGCTATTTTGATCCTGTCTTGGTTATCGTTGATGCTGGCATATAGGAGAAATTTTGGGGTTGAGAGAGAGAAAACCATTGAGTGAATATATGCTTGGGTATTTGAAAGCGTGTAATGGTAATAATCTGCAGCATTTCCCATAGCAAAACCTTTTAACTAGGTACTTCTTCAAATTGGTCTAACTATCCTCTCAACCAATATTTGAGGATGCTGAGAATTTACACACCATGATATGAACTTTTTGGTTTTGATAGTAGTGCTTTTCCAGCACCCTCTGACCAAAGATTTAATCTTAGAATATCTTTTTCTGTCTGTCATGCAGTGTGCCTGAAAGAAGAAATAACAATGCTGCTCATATGATTTGGCATTCTTATTAATCATCTTCTATTTTTTTTGCAGGAGGTTTGTACTCTGGGGGAAGTGCTCAGATGGTTGAAAATTCCCTAAATATCCATGGAGATGAGATTCTCTATGTTGGTGATCATATTTATACTGATGTAAGTCAATCCAAAGTGCATTTGCGATGGCGAACAGCATTGATTTGTCGAGAATTGGAGGAAGAGGTATGAATATGTTATTTCTATTGTGCTTACATGGAAGCAGAATTTTATGTGTTTTGAAAGTTCAGTTGTTTTATCTTGTTCCAATAATTTATTGTAATGATTTGCCTGAGTAGTCTATTGAGCATGATATAATCAGAACTATAAAGTAAAGCAAAAGGGGCATAATTGAACCTGAAGTAATCTTAATTATCACTGTTGGTTCTGAAAATGAGGTTCATTTTTGAACAATTAATTTGGACCATGGAGACTGCTGAAAAGGGTCTCTATTCGTGCACTACAGTATAATGCTTTAATTCATAGTCGGGGTCATCGAGCAACTCTGGTAGAGCTTATAAATCAAAAGGAGATTGTAGGAGATCTCTTCAACCAACTACGTCTGGCTCTGCAACGGAGAACCAAAGAACGTCCAGCACAGGTGATTGATCCTATTGTATATTCATTGGATGTTAGATTCCTGTTTCTTCTTCATGCTGTCGTATGGTCCCTATTACGTGTAATTTCCATTGTGAAACATTTGATGTAAGATACCTTTTTACTCTTCATGCTGCAGTCTCATCCCTATGAAATGATATTATTTCTTTGCATATCATACTTTATACCTGTTTTCTTTCATTAATAACCTCCCTAAGGGGCAGTAACATCCACACTCTCTCTAGCTTCTTGCAATATAAATTTCATGTATTTATTTAGAATTCATGCTCAAATTTGGCTTATCCTAATCTTGCAACTAAAATTTTGCCATCATAAAAAGCATGCCCCACATAATGTATTCATAGACTGTTGCCAAATTGATTGGTTTAACATGTATTTAGAGAAAACTAATGTTTGGCATCGTGAGATGACAAAGTTGTTGATTCCTTCTCACCATGATCTTAGACACTTGCTGCAACTAACATGGATGACCAAGAACTGACAGAGAGCATGCAGAAGCTTCTTATTGTAATGCAAAGACTAGATGAGAAGATTGCTCCAATGTTAGAAGCAGACGGAGAGTTGTTTAATAAAAGGTAAAATAAGGAGAGAGAAAGTTACATCTTTTGAGATTATTTCAATCAGCTAGAAAAGGCTTCTCCTTTATTTTGAATATTTTGAAAATCTGAACGCTCACTTGTGTGGAGTCAACTCGTTAACAGAGTGGGGTTAGTTGATCATTTATGTTTCTTTATGGGGGGTGTGCATACATGCATGCATATTTGCCTTAGAGGCAAGGAGTTGAGATGGTCTAAAATCTTTTGATTTAGGTGGGGCTTTCTTTCGCGTGCGGGTCTGTGGGACAAAAGCCACTTGATGCGACAAATAGAGAAGTATGTGCTTATGCCTCAAAATCCCGTCTTGATGTCTGAAGCAGAGTTATATTAATGAATTGTGATTTCAGGTATGCTGATATATATACATCAAGGGTGTCCAATTTTCTAAATTATACGCCCTTCATGTATTTCCGGTCCCAGGAGCAGGTAATGAGAGTGTTGATTGAATTGAATTGGTAAATATAGATAGGTGCAGAAGTGAAATTGAGACGTTGTTTTGTGTGTTTGCAGACACTTGCTCATGATTCGTATTCACATTACTGTTGACAGCAGAACAAGGAGTGAAATTTGGAGACTGGCGATATGATGATAAAATTGTTTTGGAAGATAAATTGAGTGTATCTTATAATAAATGATTATGTTTATGTGATTGTAGTAAACAGTAAACAGTGAGTAGAACAGTTGTGGTTTCCATGTTAATGAGTAAACTGTTGTGTTTTTAGCTGTGCCTGAGCATGGAACCGACCTGGTACAGGGAATGCGGAATAAACACCACTCAAGTTCGCTTCACGGATTCTGGGTTGAAGTGCTTCTACTCCATTGCATGTGTTTGTTTCTCTTGTCTTAATACTACTGGATTGGAGTCTGGAGACATGAATGAAAGAAAGGAAAGCTTAAGCTTAGTACCACCGCTCGAAAGGAAATCTTAGTTGAGTTTCCAATAAAAATTAAAAGCAATATCTGGATTTGGGCAGCAAAGGCCAAATCTGTGATTATCAACAAAAGGGAGCCCCGAATTTCGAATAAAGAAAAGGCCCCCACAACTCTTTGGATATCCGTATTCCGCAATATTAACATACCCTAAACCCACTTTGGTGTAGCCCCATCGAACATGGATTGGAATTTGGACGTGCGTAGCTGCTATTTACTGGCCCATGGCCTATGGGCATCCATCCTTTCCTTGCTCTCTTGTTCCCCTTCCAGCACTAGGCAGCTACCATACACTGAAGATGGAATCAGATGAACCCGACGGACACCCACTGAGCAGGAGGGCCGAGTGGTGTGATGTGACCCCTCTCCCCCAAGATGATGGTCCCAACCCAGTAGTCCCCATAGCCTACAAGGAAGAATTCCGCGAAACCATGGACTACTTCCGAGCCATCTACCAAGCTGATGAACGCTCCCCTCGTGCCTTCCGTCTCACTCGCCAAGCCATCGTCGCCAATCCTGGCAATTACACCGTAAGATTTTACTATGTAATACCTGTCTTGTTTCTTGTTTTTAACTCCTTCTCTATTAAACTACTTTGTATATCTTTTTGTTGGTGGGTAAAGGTGTGGCACTTTAGGCGACTCCTACTCCAAACCCTTAATGTCGATTTGTACGAGGAACTGGATTTCCTTCAACAGATTGCCAATTCTAACTCTAAGAACTATCAATTGTGGTAACAATGCATTCTCCTCTCCTTTTGTGCAAATCTTTTACCAGATTTGTGACAGCAGTAATGGTATCATGACTTCAAAATCTTTCAAGTGAAAAACTATGGCTTGATTTAAATTATGAATTTTCAAATGAACTCTACAACATTTTTAGGATTTTATTTTCTCCCAGCATGCTCTTAATGTTTGCAATGGTGTGCTCCGACTTCCATCATTCATAGCTTTGCAAACATGCATGTTATGTGCTAATTGTATAATCAATTTACTATGGAAATGGTCACTGAATCTTGATCAATGCAAGTTGTGTCTATTATTCCTCAGCAGTATGATTGTTGTCTATACCTATTGCAAGGCCATGAACTTTCAAGTCTTTAGTCAACTTTTTGGTTGATTTCAAGTGCTACAATCTTTTCGTTTTCTTTCTCATACCCCATTTAACTGTAAAAATTTTACTATGAAATTCTTTAGGCATCACCGTCGGTGGGTTGTTGAGAGATTGGGAACTGATGCTAGAGCCAAGGAACTTCAACTCACTAAGAAGATACTATCACTTGATGCCAAAAATTATCATGCCTGGTCACATAGGCAGGTTGGTTAACCTTCTATTGTAGATTATAATCAAAAGAACCCTTTGCAACCTTTTTTATTCCTTGATTTTTTTTTTTTGGTTGAGTAGTGGCTAAACTTTGTAGCATTTATTAATGGTTTATGTGAGAATTGAAGTTTAAAAGTAGGGTTTTTTTTCCCTCTCTGAATGCAGTGGGTGCTTCAGGCACTAGGAGGATGGGAAGATGAACTTGATTATTGTCAGCAGCTTCTTGAAGAAGATATTTTTAATAATTCTGCTTGGAATCAGGTATGGATGAAGTGTTCTGCTACTGCTTTATGGATCCTAACCATATAATGATACTGACAATGCCAGACCATCTGCCGTGGTTCTTGTGAATGCCTATCACTACTTTCTTCGCACTGTAATCATTATTTGTCACTTTTCTTTCATATTTAATAATGTCAATTTGCATTTATTCATTCATTTACTTTTTGAAACAGAGATATTTTGTTATAACTAGATCTCCTTTCTTGGGAGGCCTCAAAGCCATGAGAGAATCTGAAGTGAGATACACTGTGGAAGCCATTCTGGCCAAGCCAGAGAATGAGAGCCCGTGGAGATACCTCCGGGGTCTTTACAAGGACAACATTGAGGTTTGGGTTAATGATCCACAGATCTCCTTAGTTTGTTTGAAGGTAATGAATGCCAAAAGCAACTATGTATTTGCTTTGAGTATGCTTCTGGATCTTCTATGTCATGGTTTTCAACCAAGCCAAGAATTCAGAGATGCTGTAGATGCTCTGTGGACTTCAGACAATCACCCACTAGATTCTGACCTGGCAAAAGCAGTTTGCTGCATCTTGGAGCACGCGGATTCTTTGAGAGCAAGCTATTGGAGGTGGCGCAAAAGCAAGCTTCCTCTGGCAGCTTGATGATGAATGAAAATTGGATGAACAGTGTTTGAACCATCTTTGTTAATTGTGGAAAATGCTTTGTGTGTGTGTTGTTCGGTTTAGTCTATCGTTCCATGCATGCAAACTACAGATATTTGGATTTCATGTACCCTATTTCCTCAGATGTGCATTAGTCAAGCATGTAAAACTTGAATCAACCTGACATAGCATTTTAGTTAGAGGTAATCTTTGCAAGACTTGTTGTTATTACTTAAAAGGAACCTCTAGCTTAACTGCAGTGGTTCAAATCCTCCCGCTCAAACATTGTGCCAACAGGAGAGAAGCACCAGAGTTGGCGGCTTTTGCTCATTTATGTATTATTTCTTCCATCTCTGATGAAAGATGAATTTGATAATACATGTTTTACACTTTTAATTGCTTAAGATGAAGAGAGATGAACTGTTTGTTGGTCATATTTTCCGTTTACAATTTCTTGTAATGTATGGGCATTTCAAGTTTCACGAGATAACAGACGTCGGGTTGATTAGATTAATGCGTTGTGAATGCCGTTTCAGTCAACCTCTAATCATCCATTTTTAGATGAGGATCGGATTCTGATAAGTCGTGTTTCACTGAATGTATTTGATTTGACTTGGGCATTATTCCTCCTCGTTGTGCAACATAGGATGAGTTCATTTGTCATTTGTCAGTCCTAACCATTTGTAAATTTGGACCGTGTCTTAATGTTGATGAGCGTTGGTGCTTCAACGTCTGAAAGAAGCCTTTCGGCGATTTCTTTGTACGTAAGTGTAAAATACAAGAAGATTGATGTGCCCATTTCTCCTCATAACCAACCGAGTATTGCTTACTTTCCTGTATGGCGAGCCTATACGAAATCTATGTTCAACGTGCCTAAATCTTTTTAATTAATTCCCAGCTGTGCTTTTTACTCCATAGATGGTTATGGTATGGCTGGCTGGCTGGCTGGCTGGTGTCATAAACCACTTTTAGGATCCCACCATAAGATTATGCATGCGTCTGTTGTTAGAGGGAGAAGGAGAGGGAGTATATCTTACTCTTTGTATCATAATAATCATATTTAGTGGATTTTCAATAGAATTGGGCTGACGAGGACTTGCTTATGAGTGACAAATAATTATTAAAACCAACTGGATGTTACTTGATAGATGGCGATTAATCAATGCAAGAGGTCATATACATATATATATTATTGAGAAATTCAAAAACTTGCCAGCAATCCATGACGACTTCCATTGCTATATGTATATCATCATCATCATCACTAGCTCAACGGCAAGTTAATTATGCTTTCACCCACCATGTTAGCATGACTTGAATACATTTTTATAATATATAATGTCAATGTCATCTTCATAATTTTCAACATATGCTTCAAACTAAATGGCCTTTGAAATTCAGGACTTTAGATATTCTCATCCAAAAAATTAATGTCAGATTAAATGTAAGGATATTAACATATCACAATGTGGATGCATTGCACAAATCACCATCAGTCCAACAAAATGACAACTGATGTGATGCGAAACGGCAACTAACCTTCAGCAACACCCTTTTCATTATCCATGTTCTCCCTTCGAAAATGCAATGGCTGAAGAAGAGAGTTTTTAAAGTAGCAAATGAAACAAATCCTAGGTAATTGGCAGGCACATCTGTGAGAGAGAGAGAGAGAGAGAGAGAGGATAAGCCCATAAGGTGGTCCTAATAAGGTGTGGTGAGACCAAAATGCAATGGCTTGCTTTCAGCTTTCAAGGTGGAGAGACGTAGATGCACACAGCTGAGGATATCTTAACGTCAATCTGTCATCCTTTTATTATTATTATTATTTGGTGATTATGAATGCGGGACATCAAAAAGTGTGTAATTGGGCATGCGAGCATTGAATATGAATGCTGCTTTAATTTTGTTTTACTGATATATCTGAGGGAAGGCAATATGGTGTGTTGTTTTGGGAACCTCCATTCACATTAACGTCATTTTGTATCCACCCACGATCGGATATTCTCTCATTTTCCATTTCTTAGTCTCAATTTACGGCCCATTCCTTAATGCTTTGGTTCTCTTCTCTATGGGGAGACCACAGACAACATGTTAATTGCCGTTTGTCCAATTGGATATTTTGTTTCTTCTTCATCACCCAACTTGGCTTTGTCTGATTACTATTAATCGCTCGTTCAACGGACCTCATTATAATTAACCACGAAAGAAAAGCGTTCAGGGGAAAGGCAGTTGCACCAACCCTAGAGGCCAAAGGAGAGGCTTGCATTGCATTGCACTAACGTAACTTCGAACCAACCATTTTGTAGATTGTGATGAGACAACCTGAACCCAATTCTAAATTTTATTTTAGTATGATTAGGGTGTACGCATAGTCATAGAGATGTATGTAGGTACACCATACTGCGCACAAGTCCAGATTGTAGTTTAGTCACCTTCAACCCATTCAAACTTGTGCCTGTAATGGACCCATCCCATTATTTATCTCAAGATAGTGATTATTATTATTATATGTAATTAATCTTGACTCCACCCCTATTGACAGATAGAAAATGATTTATTCGCGCATACCCTGTTTGGTGGTGTGATTTCCCCTCAAGTATTCATTTGTAAAGCTAGTGATTTAAGTCCTTCCATATGAAATATATTTAACTTTCAAAAAAAAAAGCTAGTGATTTAAGTAAATTATAGTTTTTGGTCGCTTGGTTCCAAAAACTCCTATCCCCCACCGCAGCCGTGAAAAATCTGCTTTCTTTCACCAGCAAAAAACCAAAAGAGTCAAGGCATAGACATGAAGTGCCAAGGATGAAATAATCAAATGTTTGTTGTTTTGTGGAGAATTGGAGATACAGCAAAATGCAAAAGCCGCTGCTGCTAGTCATAGGCAGGCAGGCAGACCCCATTGGATTTGCTCCATCGCCTGTCAGATGATCAGATGCTGACACACCTCCCCACGGGTTTCACGTAACACTCTTCAACTTCAACTTGACAGAGACACCGTTTGTGATATAAGTTCAACACACAAAACACTTAATATTTCTCAAACTCTGTTTTAATGTTTACGTAACCTATCTTATAATACTAGCATTCTTTCTTGTATTTCCAGTTATGGTCACCAGGCTTTCCTGAGAATTAAGTCAATTAAGCAGTGCAAGATCCAAGTTTGACCTCAATGAAGCAGCATGAAACACCAACAACCCTAAAACCAGCTGGGCGCAAGCTTACGCCCATTTTGCACTTGCAGAGCACAACCCCTTCTCGCTTTAGGGTCAACTCCAAGCCTATAGATCATTCAGCAAAAGCAGAAGCAGGGCCCAAAACTGTAACTCCTCATGTCAAGGACAGCACGAAGAACAGCAGTAAGTCTCTGCTGCTGAACAAGCCTAAATCTAGAGACCAACCGCAAGTTGTGGGATCTCATCACAAGGGTAGAGTTGTGGAGCAATTTGAGCGGCCTAGGCGTCTTAACGCTAATTTTACTAAGAAGCGCGAAGAAAGCAGAAGCGCAATAGAGAAGAATAATATTGATGAGCTGAGAGAGAAGCTAAGTTTTAGTGAGGCTTTGGTTAAAGATTTGCAGACTCAGGTGCTGGGTTTCAAGGCAGAATTGGATGGGGCACGGAGCTTGAATATGGAGCTGGAGTCTCTAAACAGAAAGCTCAACGAGGATCTTGCCGCTGCTGAAACAAAGATAGCAGCTCTTGCAAGCCGTGACAAGGTCCAGCTGCAGGTGAGATTCTTAATATTTACTACATATGAATCTGTTATTTGCAATCATCTGTTGCATTTGATGAGTAGTTGTACAACATGTTATAATTCAGGAGAAAGATAGTAACTTTTTCAAATATGGAGTGTCTTTTTAATCAGAAATTTGTCTTTCTGGAAAACAGGTTTGGTATTTAATTTTCCAAAAAGATCGTTTGAAAAAGTACGTCTCTTGAAAAATACTAGTACTCTCCTAGTTTAGATTTCTTAAATTGCAGTCCTACAATTTCATCACCTATACGCATCTATTGAATGAAGAGGGAATCAAATGGAGATGACCATAGCTTCAAATTCAAGGACATTCAGGAATTCATTGCCAACAAATTGGAACACCCAAAAGTTACAAGGGAGGCAATCAAGGAGATAAGAACAGTTCAAACGCCATTACCCCAACCTGCTAGTTTGACAACGAAACTTGCCGGTGCAGAGCCCTGTGCAAAAGCAGTTTCCTCTCCGCCACCACCGCTGCCACCGCCACCTCCACCGCCACCTCAGCCCCTTGCTAAAGCAACTACCAGTCCAAAGGCTCATTCCCCTGCAGTGGGCCCTCTACAATGTTACAACTCATTGTCATTGACAAGGCAAGAAAGGAATAAGTATCCTCCAGCAGCAGCAGCATGGAATCACAACAAACCCACCGTTATTAGCGCACATAGTAGCATAGTTGGTGAAATTCAAAATCGATCAGCTCATCTGCTGGCTGTAAGCATCTAGTATTTTGAGTTAAAGATAAACAGCTGCTTGATTTTCTTTCTGTTGGTTGTCTCTGAAGATTAATCTGTTATCAATTGATGATATTTTGCTAGATAAAAGCGGATGTTGAAACAAAAGGAGAATTCATCAACAGTCTCATCCACAAAGTCTTGGCTGCAGCTCATACAGATATAGAAGATGTCCTGAAATTTGTGGATTGGCTTGACAGCGAACTTTCATCATTGGTAAAGTCTCAAATCTCTCTAGGTTGTTTGCTTTACCATTGATCTGAATTCGTATACATGTCACTCTGCACAATAAGTCTTAAGTCGATTGCCACCACCTGTATTTCAACTACTAGTTACGATTACTCCAAAGATAACAAACAGAGGATATTAGTCTACAGTCTGTCGGCTGCCCTCAGTTCCAACAATACATAGCAGTGGTAATCTCTTTTTTAGGACTCCATAACTAGTATATAAGTTAGTAATAATGATCATCTCAGGGTCTGCAGAAAGAAATTTAAATCGCAGAGGAGTTTTAGTTTGTTTTTCATTATTGTGGAAAATTATTTTTTATCACAAGAAAGTATCTTCTTGTAGTTTCTGAGAAAGGAAAAGAAAATCAGAATTATATCTGTTGGATGAAAAGATATCTCATTTTGATAAGAAGAGAGCAATGGATATATGCAGGTTGTCTGAGGCAGTTGTATATTGGTGATGTACATTTGAGTTATTTGTCTTTGCTTGTATCCTGTTTTTACAGGCTGATGAGCGAGCAGTGTTAAAGCATTTTAAGTGGCCAGAGAGGAAAGCTGATGCCATGCGAGAAGCTGCTATTGAATATCGTGATCTAAAATTGCTGGAAAATGAGATTTCTTCATATGAGGATGATACTAGTATTCCGTGTGGAGCTGCCTTGAAGAGGCTGGCTGGCCTACTAGACAAGTAAGGGCAGAATAAACAGCAGTCTAGATCTTCATAATCTTAATTCTGACATATGTGGGTTTTAGTGAGGAAACTGAATGATTCAGTCGCCCATGTAATCATGATAGGTCGGAAAGGAGCATACAAAGGCTTATCAAACTGAGAAACTTAGTACTGCATTCTTATCAGGAGTATAAGATTCCAATTGATTGGATGCTTAATTCAGGAATCACGTGTAAGGTAAGCTCTTTATTGTTTCATACATTTTTTCCTTCTTCCTTTTGTCATTTTCCCCATTTCATCTTAAAGCATCATAGCAAAGCAATCAAATCTAATGAATTCGATTGGGACTGGGCGGCCGATGTTATTTCCTCATAATTTTTACTCCTTCGTGGTTCAAGTCTCTTGCTTTATAATAACGGCCTATTCAGACCAGGGAATTGGTAGTAATAATATGGGTCCTTTTCTGCCATGTGTGTAACTGAATCAGTGTGTTATTTTACTTACCAGATACCTCGATAAATTTGAACTATGGCTTGAGACTTAGGGTCAAGAACTCGTCACCAACTACTACTAGTTTAGGAGTGCCAGAGTGGTAAGAAACGGGTCCTGTAGGCCCAGAAATTTAAACTTTTCTGAGTTTCCCAGTAGCCGAAACCTCTTTTTAAGTGCTATATCAAAGCAGCCTGTGAACAATTAAATATGCTGTATTTGGCCTTTGGTAACTGTCCATTGAGTGAAAATAGTTTGAAGTGTCAAAAAGAGAATTTTTTTTTAAAGTGATTTGAATTCTCACCTTCGATTTAACTGTTGTACATCTTTCACCATGTGACACAGCAACCATTGTCAGTGAAGAATTTGTAATTTTGTAGATAAAGCAGGGTTCTATGAAGCTGGCGACGTTGTACATAAAGAGGGCAGCAACGGAGCTTCAATTAGTCCGTAGTTTAGACAAGGAATCTGCTCAAGAGGCACTGCTTCTTCAAGTCATGCATTTTGCACATAAGGTTCAACAGGTAATCCTTTCAGTGCCCCTTAGCCTCCTAAAAAAAAAAGTCCCTGCCTTGTTAAAAAGAATAAAGAAAAAGGCAAAAAGCTCCCTTCTTTCCTTTGTCGGAAGTGAATTTGGATTGCTGAAACATAATTTGTATGTTTTCTTCTTGTATCATGACTTTTAAGTATGTGCCAGAGGGTTTCTTTGGTATGAAATCTTGTGGTGGACTTTTTAGTGGAGTTTAAAACTTTTTTCTTTGTTGAATCAATACAAGGAGGAGATGGGAACACCAGCTTGTGCTGCTAAATAAGAACTAATGGTCCAAAATCCAGTTGTTGCATCGCAGAGTGTGGTTTGAAAATATTCCTTATTTAGCTCCTGCTATGTGTGCAGTTTGCTGGAGGTCTTGATTCAGAAACATTGTGTGCTTTTGAAGAGATCAGGCAGTGCATTCCAAGACACCTGGTAGGATCCAAAGAATTGTTGGCCGGAATAGCCTCCTCATGAAGTTTTACTGATCGGGATGTGAGTTTGGTTGAACCCAAAGAATTGTTGGCTCCAGTAGATTCCATGTTGTAAAAATGAAAGATTTTACCATCTACATTTTAAATTTTTTTATAAAAATAAATAAAAAATATAAATAGTAAAGGTATTTACTAATGGGAAGCTAAGTGTATTTTAAGTTATATAGCTACTACATAGATTTGTTTTGTTGAAAATTAAGTGTATGAGCAGTTGTCCTCCGCGGAATGAGTAGTGGTATTTGTGGAAACATTTTTCCAATAGCTGCAAGAAAAGAAAAAGCTGTGGGATGATAAGGATGGAGAAACAGACGGTGCATTGAATGTGAATTCAGAAGATGCAGCATATTACTCTGCCGTGAATGTGAGTATGGAATATGTAGCATATTATCAGGGTACCTTAATTCGGAAACTGGGTTCATCTCTACCTGCATTTCTAGCTGTATTGGCCATTGGGTTTAACTAACATAAGTTGACTATAATTTGGAAAATGCAGTTGAAATTTGGTTGTTTAGCAAGTTTTTGATACTTGGTACCTTTGATGCTTTTGAATCCATATTCATTTTCATTTTTCAATTGAAAGATAGATTAGACAGAAATAACATTACCATAACACAGAGAAGTGCAGAGCAAAGCTTAAGCAACTATATAAACGGAACTTCTCTTGCAACTGTACAAGAGGAGTTCCTTTTAGTGAACTGACTTCTGATTTCTTAACAAGAATTTACAACATTTTTATGTCAGACTGTATTTCCTAGCATCATTTATCACCAACATGAAGATGAATTCAGCTTCTCAGGTAAATATTATTTAGATTTCAAAATCCAAATCTATATCCCACCCTGAACAGGCAATTATATATTTTCAAGTAAAATCATTCAAACATTTGATTTACCAAGTAAAAGATCATTGAGCTTCGATTTAATTCATCTAGCAATTTGCACATGGAATAAAACTAGGTGAACTTTTTTGGATTATCTCTAGTTCTGGAACTTGAAATACTTCTGCGACAAGGGATGCCATTAGGCACCAGCAAGTCAAGTAGATTAGCAAAGGCTTCTTAAGTACCAAAACGTTCTTTGTTGCTTGGATGACTACATTAGTTAAGCTTCCCACTCTCCAAAGGCTTAAAAGCAGGGGGATTAGTCTTTCTAGCTTTTAACTATTTCTTATGCCACCAAGAGGAAAAGCTTAGAGACATTCATTTTATACTTGTTATTGAGCTCACACTTGAAGGATCAAAGGATTGAAGAACTGGATAATTGGCTTCACTGAACAGAGTGATTGGGTTGACGAAGAAAGCCATAGATGCGCCGTTTCAATAATAATGGGGTAAGAAGAAAGGAAGGAAGCCTATATGCATCGTTTCAATAAGAGTCAAAAACTTCATAACTACATCGTTTTATGTACAGTTTATTTTCAAAATTTAGTTAGTGTAATAATTAGTTAATTAAGCATTTAATAGTTTATACTCCTTTCAGCTTAAGGTTGAACCTCTGTATATAAACTTTGTAAAGATTTTTTCCTTATCTGGTAATGAGAATATCCTATTCTCTCATCATTTTGCGCTGCTCTCTCATAATTAATGACATGGTATCAGAGCAAGGCACAAAATTCCTACAACCAGTATTCTTCAGCCAATGATCGAAGAGCATCAATAGTAGAAATCACCTGCCATATTCTCATCAACATTTCTCTTTTAGTTAGGATTCTGATAATCAACTTTACTCAAGCTTATTTGTTCTTTTGATTTTCATTACTACTCAACTTGATCTGTCAATCCACAAAACACTATGTCCGAATCTGGATATAATGAGTTAAGGTCTCAAACCATAGCTCAAACACAAATCTCACCAACAGGGGATCCACAATCACCATATTTCATTCATCATATAGACCATCTAGGTGCTGTAGTGATTAACCCCAAGCAAACCACAAGCAACTATGTTACTTGGAGTAAGTCTTTCCAGTTAGCCTTTTCTGTTAGAAATAAAATAAGCTTTATTAATGGAATTATAACTAAACCAGATATTTCAGATCCTTTGTTCTCCCCTTGGATCCATTGTAACAACCTAGTAGTAGCTTGGCTATTGGATTCAATTTCACCACCTATAGCATCAACAGTTTTCTACATGGACATTGTCTTAGAAATCTAGGCTACATTAAAACAAAACTTCGCACGACCTGAGGACACTAAGATATGCAATCTACAATACACTCTTTATAACATAACACAGGGTTCACGACTAGTGGATACATATTCCATTGAACTAAAAGGTGTATGGGAGGAGTTGAGAAGTTTCAAACCCTTACCACATTGTGATTGTGAAAATTGCAATCCAAACTGCTTCAAGAAGTATTTTGAACAGCATCAGAAAGACATGGTTTTTAGATTTTTGAATGGCCTGAATGAATCTTTTCTGCTGTGAGATCCCAGATAATCCTCATGGATCTTATTCCAACTCTTGACAAAGTGTATTGTCTAGTTTTGAAGGAAGAAGCACAGAGAAGCATGCTTTTTCAAACATAGCTAACTCTTGAAACAGCTGCAATGTATACTGCAACAGAAAGAAAGAAGAAAGTCAAGAGGAACATAGTCTACAATCATTATGGAAAGAAGGGACATGTAAAGGAAAAGTGCTATAGGCTAGTTAGTTTTCCAAAAGACTTCAAATTCACCAAAGGGAAAAACAATGTCAGGAAAGGGAAAACAGTTGTAAATAATGTCTTTACAGTGACTAACTTATCAGCTGAAAGGGTCAATTTAACAAGAAAGAAGAATCTAGAGGGAATTCATCCATGTCTCAAATGTCCATCATCAAGCAGCAAGTAGGGAGATTAATGGACATCGAAGAATGGTGAATTCCCTACTTACTGCTTGATTATGGACATTTAATGGTAAGAACTTACAACTTTTCAATGAGAATGGTGAATTCCGATCAGTAAAGCTCTTAAGTGAGAATGGTTTACTGATCGGAATTCACCATATGCTTGAATTCTCTCTTAAGTGAGAATGGTTTAACAGATTTTGATGGTAAGAACTTTTCATCAAACACTTTGCAGACAAACCCTTCCTTGATCAATTCAGCCTTTGCAGGTATTATTTCAGGCCATTCATGTTTTAACACAATCAATAACATGCCATTTAATTTCAAAAATGTTAATGTTGACATGATAAAATCAAATTTCTGGATTATGGACTCAGGAGCATCAGATCATATTGACCCTTCTCTAAACAAGTTCATTTCAACGAGGCTTGTTACTGATAGTTTTGTTCAGCTCCTTAATAACAAAAGAGCAATTATAACACATGTAAGAGTTGTCAAATTAACATCCCTGTTGACTCTAAAAAATGTCCTTTTTGTTCTAAGTTTTAGATTCAATCTAGTCTCAATAGGAAAACTCACTAGAATAAAAGATACCTCTGTTCTCTTTACTAACAAGTACTATGTTATTCAGGACACTCATTCATGGATAGTGACTAGGGTAGCTAGGGCTTCTTCAGGATTGTATGTCATGAAACCTAAGAAAGATGAGCAAAAATTGCCAATTATTCCTTTGATAAACTTGTCAAGTTGCCTTTCAATTTGTCCGACAATGCCTGTAGTACAAGACATAAAGCTTTTGATTTATAGCAGTTCAGACTTGTTCATGCTCTTTTTGAAAGATTGAATGTTATACATCAACAATGTGCAAATGTTAAGTGTTCAAATCAGTTACTTTGTGAAATTTGCCCTTTGGCAAAGTTTCCTTTTCTAGTACATGTTAAAAACACAAAAATTCTTTTTGAACTGATGCATGTTGACATTTGGGGGCCTTATGAAAACCCAACCATATCTAATCAACGTTATTTTTTAACTGTAGTTGATGATCATACAAGGTTTACTTGGATTTTCCTAATGAAAGCTAAATCAAAAGTTTTTGTAATCATTCCTTCTTTCAATGCTTTTGTTCAAAAATAATTCAGTTCTGCCATTAAAAGAATAATAACAGATAATGCAAAAGAACTAGGATTACTTGATTTCTTTGCAAATACTAGTATAGTTCACTAGTTGTCATGTGTTGAAGCTCATCAACAAAATGGAATTGTTGAGAGGAAGCATCAACACATTTTAGTAGTTGCAAGAGGCCTACTACATCAGTCAAATGTGCCTATACATTTTTGGGGAGATGTAGTTTTGATAGCAATTCACATCATCAATAGGCTGCAAAGTAAAGTTCTTCACTATAAAGCACCATATGAGCCCTTGCATCACAAATTGCCTTCATATGATCATTTGAAAGTATTTGGATGCTTATGCTTTGTGTCTAAATTGACATAAGATAGGAAGAAACTAGATAAAAGGGCCACTAAATGCATACTCATAGGTTATCCAAATAACATGAAGGGTTATAAAGTTTATGATCTCAGTGCTAATAAAGTCCTAATATCAAGAAATGTGATTTTTCATGAACAAACATTTTTATTTTGAATTGAACAGCATGATCAGCAACCATTAACCTTTCATCATACACTTACTGTGCATGACATATATTTTGATCATTTTGACCATAACCTTGCAATAATTCCATCTCAAAACCATGAACAAGTTGAATTTAACCTATATGAACCTATATCACCCCAATTAAACCACACTAATTCAAATACCAATAATATCTTAGCTAATTCATCACCTTCAAGCAGTCTGCCTACTGCAGACAGCACAAATCAACCTGAACCAGCTACTAATAAAAACACTTTTGTGCCTGCAAGAAAAAATACAAGAATCAAACATGCTTCAAAATATTTGGAAGCATACTATACAGAATTACCACTAGCAACCAATCATGTTACCTCCCATCCAATTGCCAAATTCCTATCACCTCAAAAACTATCTCTTTCACACAAGTCCTTTACCACCTCATTATCACATATATAAAAACTTGTTTCTTATCATCAGGTTGAGAATGATTCCCATTAGAGAGGGGCCATGGATTTTGAATTACAAGCTTTGGAGGATAATGATACATGGACTGTTGTACCTCTATCTTCAAATTGTCATACCATTGGTTGCAGATGGGTATATAAGGTGAAACTAAATGCAAATGGTGAAGTGGAAAGATTCAAAGCATGCCTACTTACAAAAAGCTACAATCAAGTAGCAGGATTTGATTACCAGAAAACATTTAGTCCTATAGTAAAATAGACAACAATGAGAGTTTTTTTTGCGCTTATAGTAACATGTAATTGGCATTTGTCTTATCTGGATATAAATAATGCCTTTCTAAATGGAGATTTAGAATAAGAAGTATATATAGATTTACCAGAAGTGTATTCTGTCAAGGGGGGGTATACTGCAAATTCAAGATTGGTTTGCAAATTATATAAATCTCTGTAAGGTTTGAAGCAGGCATCAAGGCAATGGAATGCAAAATTTTCTACAGCCATTCTGAAGTATGGTTTTTAGTAGTCAGCCTCAGATCATTCACTTTTCACTATGAAAACAAGTGATGGAAATTTTGCAACATTACTTGTTTATGTAGATGACATTCTTATTGGCAGCACATCTGTTCAGGAATCGAACAAAGTCAAAGAGTTTCTGAACTCTCTTTTTAAGCTTAAAGACTTGGGAATAGTAAAGTATTTTTTTGGGTCAGAAGTTGCTAAGTCTCCTGAAGGTATATCTATATGCCAAAGGACGTATGCCCTTGATCTTTTGAAAGAGAATAGGCTTATTGGAGCTAAACCAGTAAGTACACTAGTTGATTATAACTACAAACTCTCCAAAGTCAAGGATGAGGAAGTATTATCAGACCCTACAAGCTACAGGCAATTGATTGGAAAGCTAATATACTTGACTTTCAATAGACCAGATATATGTTATGCAGTACAAGTTCTATTTCAATTCATGGACAAACTAGGAAATGATCACGTAGTTGCATCTTATAGGGTTTTGAAGTATTTGAAAGCATCACCGAAACAAGGAATACCGATGAAGTCAAAATCTGCTCTAAAAATATCAGAATATTCTGATAGTGATTGGGCAAGATGTTTTGACACCAGAAGGTTAGCCACTTGATTTTGCATCTTCATTGGGGACTCACTTGTAAGTTGGAAATCAAAGAAACAGTCAGTAGTTGCAAAGAGTTCTACTAAAGCAGAGTACAGATCAATGGCTTCAATTTGCTTTGAAATGATTTGGATCAAAAGTCTTTTAGAAGATTTTGGAATCAAATAAGATGAAGCGATGGATCTCTATTCATATAGTTAGTTTGCAATACACATCAGCAAAAATCTAGTGTTTCATGAAAGGACTAAACACATAGAAATAGATTGCCATTTTATTAGTGACAAAGTCCTCACTGGGTTGATTAAACCAAAGCACATTTCAACCAACATACAAATTGCAGATATTCTTACTAAAGCATAATAGCCAAATCAATTCTATAAACTCTTGAGCAAGATGAACATTCAGGATGTTCACTGTTCCTCTAGAGGGGGAGTATTGAGCTCACACTTGAAGGATCAAAGAATTGAAGAATTGGATAAGTGGCTTCACTGAACAAAGTGATCGGGTTGAAGAAGAAAGCCATAGGAAGAAGACCCTAGATGCACCGTTTCAATAATAATGGGATAAGAAGAAAAGAAGGAAGCCTGTACGCATCATTTCAATAAGAGTCAAAAACTTCATAACTACACTATTTTATATACAATTTATTTTCAAAATTTAATTAGTGTAATGATTAATTAATTAAGTATTTAATAATTTATTCTCTTTTCAGTTTAAGGTTGAACCTCTGTATATAAACTTTATGAAGATTTTTTCCTTATCTAATAATGAGAATATTCTATTCTCTTATCATTTTGTG
The DNA here is from genome assembly GCA_036013995.1 of Theobroma grandiflorum. Taxonomy (NCBI): domain Eukaryota; kingdom Viridiplantae; phylum Streptophyta; class Magnoliopsida; order Malvales; family Malvaceae; genus Theobroma; species Theobroma grandiflorum. The sequence goes on along the minus strand of CP142132.1, from coordinate 77,014 downwards.
CCTCTCTCTCATCTTTTCTGACACTTGCAGATACACCACGCAAATTTGGGTAAAAGTTCTTAAAGAGTCCTCGCTCTATTAAATTCTCTGAAAGGCAAATCACTAACAGTTGCTACTCACGAGATTGCTTGCAGAATGCTTGGAGTGCTCATATACATTCCTTATACAAATAGAAATGCTTTGCTTTAATCTGGTCTTGCTTGGGATGCTGTAGATCATTAATCTTGTATATAGAATACAGTTAGATAATTGTATTTGTATAATGGCACGTTGTCATATTGGTTGTACGGCTTGTGCCTTAAGTCTGTAACAGGTTCTACCCTGCTTCTTTTTGGACAATAGAATCTTCAAACAAAAAAAAAATCCTTGTCTTGTTTCCTATGGTTACTGTTTACTTTTTGTGGTCTAGTCTATATACAGGCAAAAAATGAGCTTCGTCTGGCTTTCCCCCGGGCATTCCTTGAAAACCAGCACCTTGGCATTGGAGCCCCACCATCTTGTGCCACATGCACCACGAGAAATTTCGCGGAGTGTTCCAAAACAGAAGGAGGGAATCACTTTGGAAACCTCTGTCTTTGTCAATATTCATCCCCCGCACACTCAACTCCTGTCAATAAGGTGAGCTAAATGGTGAGAAAAGAGAGTTGTTTATCAGTCATTACACTCAAAACTGTTTATCTTCGGTCTTTTTCTCAGCTTTTGTTACATTGAAGCCCTTTCTTCTTTACTCTTTGCTGATCCTGCTTCCTCCTTAAGCTTTGTTAGTCTCAGGTATCATCTCCACAACCTTGCTATCAATTCATTATCTATATGTTACTTTGTACTCTGATACAATAAACAAAATGCTTACATCTTCTTAGCCACATAAGGCGTATGACTCTTTTTGATAATAACTATTTATGGGTTAATTTGCCTTCCAGAGCGCTCCTTGTGTTTTTATTTATAGGGACTACTTGTAACCTCTGCCAAACCTAGACGTAGCTTACAAAATATCATCATCTTGTTAACCGCATGCCACAGAATGTTTGTTCTGTTTGGGATAGGACCTAGTGGGAGTTGATCTTGTATAAGAGGTACCCAATTTACCTTCTTTTTTTTTATCCTTCTTGTTTTCATTTGATAGTGTTGTGCAACAGCCCCGAAACCGTGACTCATACAACAAAAAATTAAATATGAAAGAGAACAAAATCAAAAGCAGACGAACACAAACAATTTGCATGGTTCAACATAAGCGTTCCTCCCACCAGCAGGCAGGCATGGATGACAGAGATATTCCTCATTTAGAGATACGAGATTACAACAATATGTCACAGCCTTTTATTACATCCTTTTCTACGACTTTTCAACCCACTCCGCGTATGAATGTCATGATTTAATAAAATTTGTATATGCTATTTTCTTTGTCTGATAGTAGAGTTGTTTTCTTACCCGATGGACACAGGATACCTTGTATAATGGGGGATAAGAATTTTTTCCTGGTGATGTGTTTATTGGTATCTACCTTGTACGTGGCTATTGCTTCCTCAGATGGTCTAGTGAGAGTTGGTCTAAAGAAACAACGCTTAGACATTAACAGTATAAATGCTGCTAGAAGTAAAGGGAAGGACAGTATGTATGCTAAGGGAAAAGGCTCTACCACTCATGACTCAGATGATTCAACACTGAATACAGTCTCCCTGAGGAACTATTTGGATGTTCAGTATTTTGGAGAAATTGGAATTGGTTCACCACCACAGAAGTTCACTGTCATCTTTGATACTGGCAGTTCCAACCTATGGATTCCATCTTCACACTGTTACTTTTCAGTGAGTTTCTCTTTGTAAAAGTTCCTTTCAAGTTGAAACGCCGATGCTATTCCATTGCTTTGAATATTAAGCTCTTTCTCCATGCAGGTTGCTTGCTTTTTCCACTCTAGATACAACTCTAGCAAGTCCAGTACATACACGGAGATCGGTAATAATTATGGAGCAGGATCTCCTGATACCGTGTTACAATTCAATGGAGGGAAAGAGAAACCCTTATTCAGATTTCTAATCAGGAACTGATTTCTTATTAATTTTGATCCAGGGAAACCTTGCAAAATTCATTATAGTTCTGGAACGATTTTGGGCTTCTTCAGTGAAGATAATATAAGAGTTGGGGACCTTGTTGTCAAAAATCAAGTGGGCGGCTTTTCTTCTCAAGTTCTATCATGCTAATACCCTTTTATTTAATTGACGTCAGACTGTTAATACTCCTATCATCTTTCAGGTATTTACAGAAGCCATAAGAGAAGGAACTGCTATTCTCGCTTTGGCAAGTTTTGATGGGATACTTGGACTTGGGTTTCAGGACATGTCTGTGGGGAATGTGGCGCCACTTTGGTGCAGTTCTTGGCCCTAATCGAGCATAATATTGTTTTATTTTTACCTCCAATTAAGTGTTAGACAGGGGATATCCCTTCTGCACTATGTTTGCTTTTGTCACTATGAATAAATGTTTTTAATGCTTTTGATGCAGGTACAGTATGATGCAACAAAGCCTAGTTGTCCAGAAGGTATTCTCCTTTTGGTTCAACAAAGATCCATCAGCCAGCGAGGGAGGTGAGATTGTCTTTGGTGGTGTTGATCAGAAGCACTTCAAGGGAAAGCATACTTATGTTTCAGTCGCTCAGAAAGGTTATTGGCAGGTGCACTTCCTCTCTTTTTCCATGTATACAATGTATTTCTATATCAACTCTCTAGAAAATTTTCATTGAAAATGTTTGTTTTTCTATTTTCCTTATCTAGATTGATTTGGCAGATTTTCTAATTGCAGACCATTCTACAGGTAATGCTACTGTACACTTTCATCATGGTAGGATTGTTGTCGTTTCCTTTTTATTATTGTTCTCAATCACCAATGTCTGAATCAAAATAATGGAAAAAACAGAGTAGAATTGTGGCTGCAGAATAACAACAGTTTTAGGAGGCCATTGCTTTCTGAATGATATTTACCACTATATCCAAGCTGCAAAACCTTTAATAAGTCAGAAGAAGTTTGTCTATATAGAGCCTTTGCTATGACTGTTTAAAGCAAAACACCAGTAGGGAAATCCTCCAATATGCCTAAAATTCAAACCTTACAGTTTTCCAAATTAATATTACAGGATTTTGCACTGGTAACTGCACCGCAATAGTGGATTCAGGCACATCCTTCATTGCTGGCCCCACAGTATGTGCAGCTATCTTTATGGCAAGTTAGTTAGAGTCAGAAATTTTTAAGAAGCTTCTTCGGACTATGAGTCTTTAAGCATGAGTTTCTTGTTTTACAAGCTTGCTTAACAAGATCACCAATTTCAGGCTGCTGTGACAATAATTAACCATGCTATTGGAGCGAAAGGATTCGTGAGCATGGAATGTAAAAAAGTAGTTGCTCAGTATGGAGATCTGATGTGGGAGCTCTTATTATCAGGGGTTTGTCTGTCTTGAATTTTCCATATTGTACTATTATCATGACTATAGAATAGATCATGTCTTTTATGCGTATATATTTCATGCTTTCCTCTACAGCTACAGCCTGACAAATTATGCTCCAACATTGGTGTGTGTTCCAACAATGGCACTCAGCAAGTAAGGTTAGGCACCATTTCTTTCCTTGTCGATACTCTGCTGAATACTCAGTTTCCAAGTACTAAATACAAATATGAATCCGCACAGCAATTCTATTGAAATGGTGGTAGAACAAAAGAGAGAGAGGCACACAGAAGTTGGCCAGGACCTTCTATGCACTGCTTGTGAATTGATCCTAGCATGGATACGGACTGAGCTTATGGAAACTAAAACTAAAGGAAGAGTAATTGAATATGTGAACAAGGTCCTCTCCCTATACATTATTACTTAAAAAATTTAAGCATAATGTGAGACTAACAATTAATTATATTCATTTAACTCTGATGAAGCTGTGTGATAACCTGCCAAATCCAACAAGAGAACTAGCTGTTGATTGTGACACAGTACCAAATATGCCAACTGTTTCATTTATCATCGGGAACAAATCATTCAACCTCACTCCGGAGCAGGTACGGTCAGTTCATTAAAGTCCTCTGACCTCATAAAGGAAAGTCTATACATCTAATTGGAAATGCCTGTTTCAAATTGGAGGTGAATGAAAGGAATAAACATTTGAGTTAGTTTTCAGATGAAGAGGAGAACATATATAGAACTCTTTAAGAAAATGCTTTCCATTTTCCATCTCCACGTTTACTTCATATGATCACTGAAGTTAGTTAATACTTAACTAGGTTTGGAGTTTTTTATTTTTCAAATTTCGACATTTAGTAACTACTGTTACTTAATTTATTCATTATATATATTCAGAGTAAAAGTGGAAATTAGGGAGATGAGAAAACATTTCCCAAAATCAAATCAAAGATGCCTATTTTTCACTCATTTCTCTTTATTTCATGAAGTTCATGTGAAATACGACATCTTCTGCTTCTTATTGTCTTTTCATCACTGAACCAGTACATCCTCAAAGTGGAACAAAATTTCTCTACCTTCTGCATCAGTGGTTTTATTGCATTGGACGTTCCTCCTAGCCAGGGTCCTCTCTGGTAACTTCTCATGCCTTGGCTATCTGGCCATCATTAGAATTACTGCAAAAATAATAATTCACATGATAAATGCTTTGACAATTGTTGTAGTATTTTTTTTTTTTTTGAAAGTTGACAATTGTTGTAGTATTAGTATTATTAATATTTTTAATTGTTTCTTCGTTCATGCATATTTCATCTGTGCGTAGGATTCTCGGGGCAATCTTCATGGAAGCATATCATACAGTGTTTGATTTTGGTAATCTTCGAGTAGGATTTGCAGAAGCTGTTTAAAGAATGATCCAGTGCTCTTTAATTTGCAAGATGAATGTATGGTTGGGTATGAATAGATGATGGACGTCGATGAATGGATAATAAATTGCTATATTATACTTGTGATGTTGTATTAATGTATTGATGTGCTAGGCAACGTGTTATCCTTTACATGCTACATCCCAAATTGAAGGGAAAAGATTTTCAGGAGGTAGTTTATAGATATATCAACTTTATTGCCCCATCTATTATATTTTTGCTCAGCAACTTTATTGCCATATTGGCACCTGGACTTTAGCATTCAGCCTCCAATCACATTTCTATAGTGAAAATTTTTGTTCAGTAAATCAAAAAATGAGACTATGATCATATTATGGTTGATCCAGAGAGGAAGCATCCGCGTCGTCAGTGTCAGTGTCAGTGTCATTGCATTGCTTTGCTCAAGGTGGTTAAGAAAAACCTAAACAGCAGCTGACAAGACAAGAGAATTCTTCCAAAACCGCATTTAGAGATGTTAGTTCATAGCCGGACAAAGCTTGTACATTAATTAAATTAAAGCCGGTTGCTTGAGCTGCTTATACTCTTTAAAAATCGACCGACTTCATTGTTTTAGTGTCCCAGATTAGTTGGGACAAGCTTATATTGGCTTTAATTTCTTTGTTGTCTTTTCTGGTATGATTGATGTGGCTCATCAAGATCTTTTCTATGTTCTGTTAACCCTCCTCGCTGGGAATTCTTTTTGTTTTCAAGCAAGTCACTTGAGACCTTGCTCCTTGTAAGTCTCCATATGGAGATTTTTATAGTAATAAAATCTCAGCCTTTCAAAAAAAAAAAGAAATCGACCAACTTCACCTAAACGCAGTTTTTATTTTCTCCAGTTTTAGATTGTCTTATCTAGTGGCAAACTATACGTCCATCTACAATCAGGTAACTGGCTACGTGGTTCGTATGAGGAATCAAGTGCTGGACTCGCGTTAAGGCCATATCAACATTGGAACTTGAAAGTAAACTGAACTGAAATAGAGTCAAATGCTTATACATGTTAACCCAGGATATTTGTACAAGGAATACAAAGAGGGCCGAGGGGGGGACCTGCAAAAGGAGGGAGATCAAGAGTTCCCGGAACGACCAATATAACTGCAAGCTGTGCCATAAGCGACCTCCTAAAATTGAATACTGTCCTGTTGTAAAGTAAGATTAACAAGGCAATCTTCCATTTTGTACAAACTCACTTATCTGCTCTGCACTGCATGCATGTTGCTTTGCCAAGCCCATACTCATAATGGCAGTTGTTGGAAACTACGTGGTAGTTTCGCGGGCAGAGCAGAAAGGTCGTGAATGAGGGACTATCCCTTTCAAGTATTGCCATCACAACTCATCTCTTCCTACTTAAAGGAGCAACAGCAACCACAAAAAGAAACATTTTGGCAGCTCACTCCCTCCCCTCCCCTCCCCTGCTTAATGAATTTTGCGAATCTGTTTACCCGAATTTGCCTTCCAAACTCTCATCACCCTCAGGTATGAACTTCCTAATTATTTCTCACAACCCAAAACCATCCTTTTATTAATATATACATATTTAGGGTTAACAAGGCTATTCTAATCTTATTCTTATATTTATCGCTTCATGATTTTGCATTCTCTCTCTTGCATTAAGATGCCGTGTCATTCTACTTTTGTCTCTAAGCTACTGTGTAATATGAATAGTGGCCAAGAGTTCTAATGCTACCAGGTGTAGGTAACTAAATCAATTAATTGAAGCTGTTAAAATAAATAATGAGAAGCCTGTGTATTGTACATCCTTCTGCAAAAGCTTTACATGACATGTAAATTTCTTCTGTTATTATATGCTTTCTACTAAAGCTTGTCTTAATTTTATTTTAGACCCGAACATAATACAGCATGGGCATTAAGTTCGTTCTGACTGCAATCTGTATATGGAATTGGATAACCTCCTGGGTTCTCACTGCTTCATCTGATGAGCTAGTGCGGATCAGTCTGAAAAAGCAGCCTTTAGACCTTAAAAGAATAAATGCTGCAAGGATCACCGGAGTAGAGCTTGAAAGCAACGTGAATGATCAGGAAGCAGGCGTAATATATCTAAAGAATTATCTAGATACCCAGTATTATGGAGAAATTGGCATAGGTTCACCCTCTCAGAGCTTTTCTGTTGTCTTTGACACTGGCAGCTCTAATCTTTGGGTGCCATCTTCAAAATGCCTTTTTTCTGTAAGTCTCGCCTTGAATATTCAGTTTGTTACCGTTGCTCAGCCATGGGAACTACTTTGTGAAGTGTGACTTTATGCAGATTGCTTGTCATCTCCATTCCAAGTTTTGGGCAAGGCTATCCAGAACTTATACCAAGATTGGTAATTTTGCTGCCTGCATTATGTTTGACAAGTTCTTTTCCCTTTTTTTTCTGCATTTGTATGTATGTCTTCCCTTAACAACTTTTTGCAACATTCTTCAAATTCTTTCAGGGATACCTTGCCAAATCCACTATGGCTCTGGATCTATTTCTGGATTCTTTAGCCTAGATCATGTTAAAGTTGGAGATATTGCCGTCAAAGATCAAGTAAGTTACTATTCATGTCAAATAATATGCTCTAAGTGATTGTGTTTCTAAAGAGTTATGGTGTAACATCTACTATCTTTCAGGAGTTTATAGAGATTACAAGAGAAGGTTATCTACCATTCCTAGTTGCAAAATACGATGGGATTCTAGGACTTGGGTTTCAGGAAATTTCTGTGGAACAAGCTACTCCTCTGTGGTACAATTTTTAAATGATTTATAATAAGTTAACCTTGCAGCTTCATTTTGATGATTTAGTCCTAGTTTTTTTTTTTCCTTTTTTTTGTTAATTATATGTCTATATATTTTTGGGTTTTTTCAATTAACTGTTAGCAATAGATATATCATAGTCCACAGCACTATATACTCAGGTTTAATATGGTGCAACAAGGGCATGTTAGCCAGAAAATTTTCTCTCTCTGGCTAAATCGAGATTTAACATCAGAGTTAGGAGGTGAAATTGTCTTTGGAGGACTTGACTGGAGGCACTTCAGAGGTGAACACACTTATGTTCCGGTTACCAAAACGGGTTATTGGCAGGTCTTTGTAGTCGATAATTTGCTTAAATTCTCAAGCTTCTTCTTATGATCAAGGTTGATTTTTAACTATAGTTTCATTCATCATTCCAGATTGAGGTGGGAGATATATTAGTAGAAAACAACTCAACAGGTACCATGTATCAACCATGTTTAGTCATTAACATTGAAACTTTATCTAACAAAAAGTTTGTAAAGCATTACCTGATTATAATTGGGTTTATGAAAAGAAATGCAGCCTTAATACGTTTATTTGGCAGGACTATGCAAGAATGGCTGTGCTGCCATTGTGGATTCAGGGACATCCTTAATTGCTGGGCCAACTGTATCTGTTCATAACATTCACATTCTAATAAATCTAATATAATTGCAGTTGATTTCTATAATTTCTTGATTGGTTGTTTTCAATGTTATCATTCTTAAAGGCTCACTAGCAGTCATTTCCAGGAAATTGTGGCACAGATCAACCGTGGAATTGGAGCAGAAGGAATTGTAAGCTTGGAATGCAAAAATGTTGTTTCCAAGTATGGGTATTCCTTGTGGGACTCCTTAATATCTGGGGTTTGTTCTTTTTCCATTTAAGATCTTTTTTTATTAGTCTTTTAAAATCCTAAAACTTAATTGGTTGAAGGGATATAGCTTAAAGTTTACCTCTCTCTGCAGGTACGGCCTGAAATTGTGTGTGTTGATATTGGGTTATGTTCATATAATGGATCACAGACTATGAGGTAACAGTTTCATTCTTGTTGTCTCTCTTGAAACCCCCCAAATTTTCCTTTCTTTATCTTTGGAACCGTTACTCGGGAAAAGTGGGGTTTGGTTATTTTGAGTTAGTACAAGGAGGAGCACTCAACCTGAATTGGTGCAGTGGTGGCCTCAAGACAGTGGTAGAAAATAAAACTAGGGAAGGATCACCAATTGGTGAGACTGCTCTGTGTACTTTCTGTGAGATGATTGTTTTCTGGATCCAAGTTCAGCTCAAACAACAGAAAACAAAGGAAAAAGTGTTCAAACATGTGAATCAGGTGCGGACAATAATTTTATCTTTAGCTAATATCACATCGACGAAACATGTGCACGGCCCAGGACTAATAACTCTTTCTTTCTATGTCAAAGTTGTGTGAAAATCTTCCAAATCCTATTGGAAAATCATTTGTCAACTGTGATGACCTTGAAATTCTGCCAGACGTTACATTTACCATCGGAAACAATCCATTCCCTCTTACTCCGCAACAGGTAACATCCAGTGGTTATTGTCGTTGATGCTGCAATGCAAACATATGTAAATTGAGAATCTGGATAACGAAAACAAGTTGTACTGCAGCATTTCTTGTGGAATTCCTCTCTCCCTACGTGCCTTAACCACAGAATTTCTAATGAGTGTTTTTCTGTTGGCATATAGTATATTCTTAAAGTTGAAGAAAGATGTTCTACTGTGTGTGTCAGTGGCTTTGTTGCTTTCGATGCGCCTCCCCCACGAGGTCCACTCTGGTACGATGACATTTTCTGTTCGATTATTTCTGGTTGCGGTGTAGCCGTAGCTGAGAAATGCCACAAACATGAGTTTCAGCTCCTAACGTGATTCTGCATTTGGAGATCTACTTGAATCTGTGTCATTAATTCACTCTGGCGAATGCTGCAGGGTACTCGGAGATACGTTTCTGAGCGCTTACCATACAGTGTTTGACTTCGGAAATCTGCGGGTAGGATTTGCAAAAGCTGCAAAATAGTCCTAACTGGATTTCCCCAGCCTCCTTATTTGCTCACGTTAATCCACAGACGGATAACCAAGGATGCATCACTTGTTAGATTCTATATGCATTTGCCCATTCTGCTTCAAATGTCTCGTGTAAAGGTTAATATTTTAGTGTTACTTAAATAAGTTCCCCTATAATATAAAAATCAAAAAAGGATGAAATTATATATTTATATATATATATGATAAAATAAAATACTTATTATCATTTTTTACATTTGAGTATTTAGTTTATTGGTTGATATTGGTTGATATATGATTTTTTTGCTTAAAGAGTAATGTCCATTAGTACCCTTTTCTATTATAATGCCACAACGGTATTTTAATGCCAATTATTGTTGCTATCATTACAACAACAACCCCATTTCCCTATCAGTTTTCACAATTAATTCCTCTTCTTATTCTAAATTAGTTCCTCTTCTTATCCTAAATACTGTCAGAGGATGATGAAATCCTTTGCCGCCTCTATGCCCGTTGGTACCTTTTTATTATAATGACAAGTGTCCATTTACCTAATGTAAAGAGAACGGTAATTCAATGCCAACTGTTGTTGCTGTCATTACAACAATAACCACATTTTCCTTTCAGTTTTCACAATTAATTTCTCTTCTTATTTTATATACTGTCGGAAGATGATGCAACAGCGCAAAGAATACAAGGGAATGTCAGTGCATTCTCATTAATGAATAAAGATCAGTATAAGGTTTTTACACAGAATTTCTTATTCTATCTCTAATTCTCCATCTCCACTTTACCAGGCAAAAAGTCTCCCCAACTCCACCTGCTAACAAACCCTCTCCTTCCACTCGCTCCAACTGCTATTGACTTCTCTGTTTATTCAGGACTGCATTTCGTATCATTTGCATGACCCGTGAATTAATCCACCAAAATTCCTGCACTTGCTGTCTACAATGTGCTATCTGCTTATCGATATCTTACCCTAGTAGTAATTACTATTTTCAATTCCTCAAGTATATATACCTTAACTCAAGATAAATGGAGTTGGAGTTCAATTGACAGGAAATAACAACTGTTGCTGTATGATTTAGTAGCCTGTAGCGTTTTATTTTTCTGCTAGATGAGGGGATTCGCTTAGTAAACTGGCTAAAAAGAAACAAAATTGTAGTTACTGTCGTCATTATCATGGATTTTTAGAATTCTTGTCTTACTTGAGGTTATTGTTGATGTTGAGCCACCGACAACTGGCCATTTCAAATACATCTTTCCTTGATTACATGCTTCTGCTGAAGCTAACATTGCAGAAATTGTTGTTCAATTAACCAAGGGATGTACATGTATACAGGTGATCTGGAATACGATGTTAAATTTGTTGTTGCTGTCATTACAGCAAATATAGAGCCAAGTATATCTCAGAAAATAAAAAAAGTACAGAACCGAGTCCAATATCATAGCTTGGCAAACTTCTTGAGATTCTCTCCAGCATCCTTTGCATGCTCTGGCACAGGCATATTGCACAGAAGAGTAACCCTCGATGAGGATACCAAGGATCTGCTCCCTGAGCTTGAAGGGTCTGTTTTCCATAGTCTAACCTCCCATACCTGTTGAAATTTACAATTTGGCAGCGTTGTGAAACAGCCGTTATTAGTATCATAATTATAGTTTCAACAAAGTTGTTTAAGGCATGGCGCATTGGCATTTAAGACCAAAATAGTACATATGATCTTCCATCTGAATGCTTTTCCACTAGAAATTATAACATGCTTTTTCTATCAGTTTGGCAAATGTAAAGATCTGGCTCAGTGGTATTAATGGCAATTAGTTGATTTGGTAAATGAGACTTAGCAAGGATCAACAGCGAGGACAATGAGGGTATACTTGAAACTGAAACCGTAAAACACTGTCATCGTATGCCTCGTTGTTGTTGGATGGGGAGCAAACAACACAAGTACATATAGAATGATGCACATATTTTAGCGTGAAGCTTATCAGATTGGGCAACCCAAAGGGTTGTGGTTTGGTCATAAAAATTTTCAACCTCGATGGGAATTATTATATTATGATATGTGAAAAAAGGAAAGTGATAAATAGTGTATGAAATCAAAGAATTTGTGTTTTTAAGTAGCTGCAATCAAATATCTATAGACAATCAAGTGATATTTTGAAGATGGGGTGGAACGACCAATGTTTTGCATGTTTTAAAATTATAAAATTTGATATTAATAAAGTAATAATAGAAGACCGTCCAGCTATTTACAGAGCATTTATACATTTACATCTAGATTGCAGCATTAGGAAATAGTAAATGAATATATAAATTAACTAGTAATAGTGGTTAGGAAGTTGGGTACCTAGTGGCTACTCAAGATCACCTACCTGAATGGTCTTGCCAACGTTGACCGGGGTGGCCTCAGCGAAGATAAGGTCCCCCAGTTCGGCGCGCTTCAAATGATTGATGCTAAGGTGGATTCCAGCCACCCTTTGGTAACCACTAGCCATGTGAGCCCCGATGCTAGCCAGCGCCTCGGCTATCAGAGCCGAAACTCCACCGTGCAACACCTTGAATGGCTGCTTTGGCAATAGCCAATCGCAACATTATTAATTAATTAATTTTTTTAAACAGGAAAAGATTACAAAGTTGGAACCATCGAGGCATCAAAAAGACAAAAAATACACAATCTGAGAACTCACCTGGCAGCACTTTTGGGTGACTTGAAGGCGTCCGGTGACTTTGGTGGGGGACAAATCTTGTAATTCAAACCCAAATACATGCAGGGGAGAGTCCAGACTAGCTGTCTTTGCCGAAGATGATGAGTCATCCATCAGCAGAGAACTGTGAGCACACAAGGGACAGATAGTTAGAATTAAGGGGTTAGAACTTGGGTCGTTTGTGTCTGAGAAACTTGGATTTTGGAGAAGAGATATGGTGGCGCGTGGTTGGGTGAGTGCGGGTGCTGGTGTGAATGTGTTGTCATCTACTAGACATTGCTTTCTGTTTTTCATCGCTCTTATTAGGCCTGAGAGTTGAGCAGAGAAGGGGTGTTTTGGTATATTAGCATTGCTGCTTCAGTGGTGGTTGGTGTGCCTCGTGGGAAATGAAGAATTTGTTCATATATTTTAGGCCAAAATTGGGGGTTAGGTTAGGTAGCACCGATCCAACCCCAGTGGATCACTTGTCGCCCCTATAACCGGCTAACGCTTCAAACTTGGACCCATTTCCAAGTAGCCCAAGCCATAAATACATGATTCTAAATGTCAAGTTAAGACATAAATATATATTAAATATTACTTTAATTCATTAATAAGATTTGAATTCTAGATTATTTATTGTCAAAATGAAAAATTTTACCAATGAAATCAATTTTTGTTAATTCAGATTCCATTAATGAAAAATGTTTCTTTTCTAGACTAGATATGCTCTTGTTCCTTGGTAGTAATTAGTAACACTTTTTTTTTTGAAAGTTAGTTATTAGTAATACTTATAAATGTTTCACGCAATTAATAAGAGATAAAAATATTTTTGATTGCCATGCCTAGCTCTATCTTTCAGTTAAAGGCTTTCCTTTATTTTTTTATTTTTTTTTGGAAAAGTTCCTTTATTCTTTTTATAAGTAAGTTATCAAAACTCAAATTATTGGCAAAATGAAAAAAAGAAAGAAAAATATTTACATATTCACGGAGTTGTATCATGCCTCCAGTCCAAACAGCAAAGGCACTTTTCTTCTTTTCCACCTTAATAATCTTAATTTGCTTCAACTACCAAATATTGACCGACCGCTAATCGTCGTGAAATTAGGTTGGACATAAATGTTAGATCCAAATGTAATCATCATCAATTTTAAAACCACTCTCATCTCCACTCCATTCTTTTCTATCTTGCGTTAAAGTGATAGTTTGGAAAATGAAATGAAGTGAGAGAGAAACTGAACTAACAAGAAAGTGAAAAACAGAGGGGAAATTAAAAAGCTGGTTTCCATCTCATTGCCCATTCTGTTAATTACAATGTTGCTATTTATATATAACAACAGAAGGCTAACTCTAGTTAGCTAACAAGGATCTAACACTAACTATATTAATTAGCATAAGAGCATGTTTGACTTGATTTTTTTTTAATTTAAAAGTTATTATAAAACTCTTATGAAAAATAATAAATTTTAAAATTAAATTAAAACTGTTTAGTAAATTTACTTTTTATAAGTTTTTTTTATAGATAAACTGTTTGACAAAACAATTTATATAAATTTTAATTTTAGTTAAAATTACCATAAAGGGTATTTAATAAATAACTTTTTATTAATCACGAATTTTTTTATTCAAAATAGAAAAAAATAACTTTATTTTTTATCTATTTATAATAAAATTTTGAAAATATAAAAAATATTTTTATATAACATAAAGTTTATAATTAATAATAAATCATAAAAAAAAGAGTTTCACAAATAATTCATAAGTAACACATAATTCATAAATAACTTATAAATTAACGATTTCTATTTTTCATCAATGCAGTAACTATTTGGTTGCGAACTCTGCCTATATAACTATCATCCAATGCTCTTCTAGAAATATATGAACTCTACCCACTTCTTTCTTCTTGACTTTCAGGAATATAATTGAGATTATAATCACATTTGTCAAACTCCTCATCTATAACACCACACTGTCTAATGTAGTTATGAAGTGCCGTTGTTGTAACAATAATCTTTTCCTATTTTATCAACGAAAATGGCTTCATATCATGTAGAATATGCCACTTATTCTTCCAAACTCCAAGTGTTTGTTCAATGACATTTCTTAATGAAGAATGTGCATGGTTGAATATTTTTTCTACACCTTCTGGACTAATTGCAACCTCTAAAATCAAGAATGTGATACCTTTCACTTTATAAGGTGCTAGATACCCTTTCATATTAAGATAACCAGCATTCACTACATAATATTTTCCTAAGAAAAAAGTTAAAGCTTTAAGTATTAGTTCATTATAAAAATTCAAGAAATAAATATATAAAATGTCAAACTTTATACAATAAAAATTATAAATTGTACTTTTTGGAAGGTGAGGGAACACGTTTTTCATTTCTTCAAGCACAATTGAAAAGATACAAGTGTCATGTGTAGTACCAGGCCAATCAACAACCACAAAAGTGAAAAACATGTCAAAATTACACACTAAGGTGACATTGTGTGATGGACATCCTTTTCGACCAATAAAACAAATTTGATCATTTGCAAGAAGAATAGCAAGAACATGTGATCCATCTATAGCATCAATGCATCCTTGAAAATAAGGCTAATATCTGCGATCATTTTTAATTTTAGATAGAACTTCTACAAATTGAAATTCTGAAACCTTGACAATTTCCTTAGCCAGTAAACATAAACTATCTAACACTTCAACAAACTTCCTACTTACAATCTCTTTCGATTTTTCAAATTTATTTTGGATATTACGATTTGTTTCGTTGTATGTATAAGTCCAAAGAAATATATCAACCGCTTTTAATGTTGTCATGTCTTTAGATAGATGTAACTATCCTTTATTTATCAATGTATCTGTAAGTTGCAATACAGCATGTGATTCTATCTTAAACATTTTATAACTTTCACTTGAAGTTTGTAAAGTTTCATGTATCCAATTCTATCCATCAGAATAATTGACGTCGTTTAAATTTTAAAATCTTGAATTTGAGACGTGACACAATAAGAATTAAAAAACCACACTATAATACCATGATATATAGTTATTCATGATCAAGAGGATTGAAAGATTCAAGAAAGGAGAGGAAAATGAAAGGAAGTGATTAGTGAGAAACTGAAATAAGGAGAAAGTGAAAAACAGGGACGGAATATTAAAAAAACGGGTATTTCATCTCATTACCCATTCTGTTACAGTGTTGCTCAATATACAAGAACAAAATGCTAACTCTGGGTATCTAACAAGGATGTAACACTAACTAGAGATTAACTAGACTAATTAACTTAAGTCTGTAATTTATCACGTGCTTGACTTCAATCTTTATCTATAAGAGAAAGCTAGACATTCTTGGTAGCGGGAATGGGCTGCCCAGTAATAGTGAATATAGTAGCCAAATCATATGGACAAAGGAAACATTTTCAATGTAGTTTCCACCTAGATTATCCTTGTACATATATCTAACAAAATTGTGTCCAATATTTTGTTGCATTTGGTGTTGTTCGATGGCACGTTTTAATTAACCACATTGACTTGGGCTTGTCAACTTTAAATATTTTTATCGGCTTCTTTTCAAGGTGCTTTTGATCTAGAAAACAAAATATTGAACAAATTACATCAATGATTACTCTACTCTAAGGTTATTAAAATTTTTCTGTTTGGATTACCCATGTTTTTAACTTTAACATTTTCTAATCACTATTATTGACAAAAAAATGGAGAACTCTTTTTTATTTGCCGTGCAAGCCATCTTTTCTTAGGTGGCAACCTAAATTGGTTAAAAACAAAATTATATGAATTTTCAAATATTAAATTGTTTTGAAGTATATGGCTTGGCCTGTTTTGAGAAAGATTCCCCCAAGGGTTGTCCGCATACGTTGTATATATTGCGGCCACACCGGAGTCCAAGGCATCCACAGGGCACAACCCACAGCTAGCTGCACTCACTAGCAAGTTGCAATATCCATAATACTTTTACCATGGGAAGTAGCACAAGGCGCTGTAGAGGGAGAAAGCTATCATGTTGCTTTATCTTCCTCAACATCTTCAAGTCCTGCAGGAGATCATCATATGACACAGCAGATGATGATGCCGTGAATGCAGCGGGTGACTATGAAGGCATTATTTATTGGGAAGTTGAACCTGGCATTAACAGGAGAGCTTCTGACTTCATCAAGAGATTTCACGAATCCCGTGTATGAATGTTGCTGTTTGCCGAATTCAACTTGATCATGTGCCATGCATTCACAGTACCTGGAGTAGGCCGTGTTTTCCCATACTCATAAAATTCGCTTGAATAACTGTAGCATAACCTTTTCGTTCTTGTGAGGCAACTGATCTCTACTCTATGTCTTTAATTTTTGTTTCATTCTGGTTCCGCAGCAGGACCCAGATAAACTTAGATTTGTGAGCCTCATGATGATACTTCAAACGGTCTATTCCTAGTTCATATAGCAGAAGCCTTGTATCAACCTCAAACCAAGCAAGAGCAGAATGTTTTAATAATTAGGAGTGTAAATTAATTGTTTTTAAGCGCCAGAACTACAGCTCTGTTTTCATTAAATTTATTTTTTCTTTTGGGAAATGTAACAAGGTAGAAGTTAGTGTATGGGATGAATAAGTGCGGCATACGGACCCGACACAGAGATTTACTTTCAAGTAACAGGGTGAAATTAAGTTTTGGTGTTTTAATATTTATAAAAAGGAGGAGGGTTTTTTTGTTTGTTTAGAAAAAAAAAGAAAAAGAAAAGAATTTTCCCTTCGTTTCAGCGCAAGCAAATCCCCTCACAAGTCACAAATTAACCTGATCAACGAATTCAATAGTAAGGTTGGACATAGTGAATTAAAATGGGCTGCCGAATTCTGTAAGCTTATTATCAGTTTCACAAGGTACAATAATGTGAAACACGTAATTCTAGAGAATCTGTGGAGGACAATCATTGGTGCCTACCTAAGTCAAGTGGAAGCTTACCGAATCGTCTATTACCATATATGCTCCATGGTTGCATAATCCGCCAAAGCCAACTAAAGCACTTTATTTGAGTACACTACCGCCTGTGATATTTTCCTCGTGTATTAGCGGTGGACCTAACACTGATGGGCTTTCCTTTGATTTTTGGTTCTGGTGAAGAGAAAAAGGAAAATAATATATTAAAGACGCGATCAACAAGAAATCGTAAAATACTACTGATTAAACTGATAATAAAGGGAAAGAGAAGGATATTATTAATGCCTTGTGTTAAAGTATGTATAAGATGTTAGATGTGCACACCAAACTCTGGCTCCAGCCGATGTATTTTCAGGTGCCAAAAAGGTAGACAGCTTGAATGCACTGCTGGGATAAGGGACAAGAACTTTCTATGGAAACATCCTGGCCATTACAGCCAGTGCCATCCCAAAAGTGCAGTTCAAATTTTATTTTTATTATTTTTTTTATCTTTTAAGAAAAAGGAAGAAAGCTATCTGCCCAACACCCAGATGCTTTCTTGTTTGGATTTTGTTATTCCATCTTTTATGTTAAAAAACTCTACGCCTCTTCCTTTCCAAAAATATCCCCAATAGTACAAAGTACGACCTGAACTTTATTACAAACATGTCCATATGTGCTGAACAGTAGAATAAACAAAAGTATGGGTTACTAGCTATAATCATATACGTTGGAGAAAATAAAAAATGGAAAAGAAATCTTTAAATCAAATGCCAAATAAAACATGTCCCATGTTTAAACTTGTTTGCCAAATTCTTACTTGCAAGTTGTTGTAATACAATGATATTAAGGAGTTTGATACATAGCTAAGATAAGGGTGAACTGTGAAGTAAAGCGGTGTTAATTTGAGAAAAACTTAAAAAATCAGGTTATTACTTTGCTATGTTTATAATTTGACACACGATATATACAACACCCTTGCAAATTTTCTCTTGAGGCTCTTTACAGTTAAATTATCCAAGTTCGCGGATGTTTCCTAAATCTACTTTTGATATAATAATCAAAACTCATAAAGTAGATACATATATGTACTCTAATCAATATGGTAATTAATACAAGGGATCCGAGTGCTCCCAATTAAGTCCAAACAGGTTGCATAATTAGCCATGTCTCATGTGCTTCCTTCATGTTTCCTATGACAGAGTTAAAATATATAATTCTATGTGAACCACTTCCACCACATAATTAAGAAAAAAAAAAGAATAAAAAGGCAAGGAGTAAAGGAAAGGAAAGAAAACTGAGCAGAGAAGTGGAGAAAGAAAGAAGTAATAAACTAGTGATGGAAGCAAGTTTGCTAGCCGTAGGGAATACTTTAAAGAAACAGTTAGGGGGAGCTTTTTGTGATTAAACTATGAATGAAAGGAGAGAAATAGCAGTAAGCAATAAAAGTTAGTAGAGGATACGATACCAACCAGAGAAATTAGAAAAAGAAAGAGAAAGAAAACTGTTTCGGTCGATTCAAAAGCAGAGGACTATAACATATATGCTTTGTTCAAGATTTACAGCCATGATATGCATTCTTAATTGGCACGTCAAATCAGTGAATCTCGACCACCCAACAACCTCGTGAGAGTCCCCATCCAATGCGTAAGGCAAGTGGTTCCTTTTCTTGTTATTATAAATGCAAGAGAGATGTCTCATGCCATAGCATACCCGGCCTGCCTAATTAAAGAGCAGTAGTGAAGCTGCGTGAAGGACTTAAAAAGGTCAGAGCTCGATCCACCAGCCCACAGTCCACTTTGTTGCCCTAACAAATAATAAGACAACCTAGCCAGTAGCCAGGAGAAGAGAGTGATGGGTTCAGGTTACACCAAGCAGAGGAAACATTCTTCCTTCTCTATATTCAGTATATTCACATCCTGTTGTTCAAATGGAGGGGACGACATGAGCGAGGAGGGTATCTACGTAAGAAGGATATGGCGTAGCGATGAAGATGGAAGACGTTGGACGGCAGAACCAGGTATCGACCGCAAAGCCTCAGCCTTCATTGACAGATTCAGAACTCGAGTTTCCGACCCCGAGCGCCAAACTCTTGCTGTTTAGTCGCTAGATCAATCCCGTAGCTTATAATCTCATCTATTATTTTGTTATTCCTCTTCTTTTATCCTTTGTACGTTGGTACTTCAACTTGGCTTAACATTCGTCATTTCAACTTTCAATGATAAGGGGAATTTTTTTGAAAAAAAATCAAAACTCCATATTGTTTCTATTTGTGTTTAGCAAATGGCATTGATCCATTTTTACATCTTTAGGTAAAAGCTTCGTAGTTTTTGTTTCAAAAAAAAAAAAAAAACAAAAGCTCCATAGTTAATTATGGAGCTGGTGAACATAACATGACACGTAGTGTAAAAAATGAGATTGAGTTCGCAAATACGTTAATCTTCAACAATTACATGAAAAATTCTAGAGGACTAAAAATTTTACAACTTTTTCCATTTTTTTTTTTTAAATGACCGTATGCTTACATGCACATATATAGCTTCAATAAATTTCTCGAGTGATAACTTTCCTTGCAAGTGGGTGCAATCCCCTCACCTCCTCTATATTTGGACAGACAATTTTTATTTGGTTTTTCTTATCTTTCAACATCAAAGAGCCTAAGATAATTTTCCGGAATAGTACTGTGGAAGATAAAACCGGGGGAGATGATTGCTAGACTGAGCAACCTATATATGGGCTCTGCAAAGACGATGACAATGACGACACTAGGTTTCCAAACAAACCGTTGGACGGTCGAGTTAGTGTTACTGGTAAGGAAGAATGAAAAGATAAGAGAGAGAGTAGGTTATCTGAAGCGCCTCTGGTGGTACCTTATATATCGGAGGCCTGTTGCTTGCCGTGAATGTAGTAGGTACACGTACAGAATCACAGAAACCACTTTGAGATTCTAACAAAGAAACATAGTATATATCAAGTACTGAAAACTCAGTTACATAGTAGCTGGCCAGAAACAAAGAAAACAAAAACTTAAAAAGCCCGGTTGAACACGTGTATACATATATATATATATATTTATATATAAACAAAAAAAGAACTTCCCTTTGGACCGATAAAGAAACCGACCATCAAATTGATGTCTTCATTTTCTGCTTATTATAGTAACTCTTCGGTGGTTGAAAGTAACAAAGGAATCTTTGCCATCGAGTCGAGGATTCCATTAGTTAATTTTATTGAAACATGTGAAACCACTGGCACTCATCATATCACCAATCATATTTATTTGTTTATATAACAAATCACAATGATTTAGGAGTGATCTGCTGTGAGTTTTACATATGTTGCGTGGGAACAAGAAATAACAGAAGCAAGCAGGCAGGATAGAAAGGGGATGCAGTGCTGCGTTTCAGAGAGATGCTGAAGACAAAAGATTACATCAATTATTAATTATGTCTAATTGTATTATATAACCATTGCCTCCGACGTAACTGGATAAGCTTTGCCTTGCTTTAAGATGAACCCTAATTATGTACCTTTAAATAACGATATATTACATACCATAGTGTTTATTATCACCGCATCAAAGTAAGGGAATTAACCTTAATTAATGATGAAGATTCGTTTCACATGATTGTTAATAGCATTGTGAGCTAATGTACTATAATTAAATATGTATGGAAAAGGAGGATGGTCTTAATTATGTATGGGTAATTAAAGAACCCGCATCTGTGACGTTAAACGAGCTCGCAAAACATGCTAATTTTATATATATATTAAAATAGATATCTTAATTTATGTATTATATAAAAATTTCAACAATGATTGATTTAATTTTGTATAAATATATTATTTTTAATTAATTGTTTACATGTATATATATATATATTCATTTTCTCTTTAAATTCTATTAAATGTACCAAAAACTGTACATCAGTTTAAATTTTTTGTTTAATGATGGCTAAATCTTATTGCCCTTAAGGAATTAACCTTTATTGGCCAGCAAGGAAAAAAAACAGTGTGAACCTTTGAGTTAAATAACATTTTGGATTGGATAGTAAATTAATATTGTTGAAGTTTGGACCCACATTGATATGGGTGCCTTCCTGAGTGGTACCTTTCCCACTGAAACATGTGGACATCACATGCCCGTTGCCTACCCCTCCCCCCGTGGAAATGGACGACCAGCAGTGCTTGCGACTCATATTCAATGCCTCTTCTTAGCAATATGTATTTATTGGATGAGCAGGACTCATATTGACATGCAGAAAATTGTCAGTATTCATCCCAAAAACTGGATCTAGGGAAATAATTCCACTTTCCAAAGGATGAAGACGATCATGATTTATTTTTTATCTCAAAGAAAAGAAGTACTAAAGTCAAGGTCATAGCAGCGGCTAGCATTGAAGAAATTGGTGACCGGGGCATTTGCGAAAAGGCATACTGTTATTTCCTGTTAGTCAATATTCAAATGCGGGTCATGCCATAAGAGCTTGTATAACCAATGGGAGTGCAACCTGGATGAGTGAGAGGATTATTCTCCTTAACGGGTACGTGAAGCAGCCTCGCCGCGTACCCGTTTCAATAAGAACAATGGCATACCCTAACTTATTGTCACATCAACGAGCATAAAGGGCAGGTAATCAGGGGAAGGGAGGCAAAGCCGGGGGGGGGGGGGGGGGGGGGGGGGGGCGTCTGGGTGGGGGAGGAGGATTTGTCACTTTTAGACGTGACATTCAAAAAAGTTAAGGCATTCACGTGTAGAGTTGTGTTTGGGAGCGTGCACCATGTGCTTTGGTGCAGTCGGCGAAGATGGAAGAACCTTTGAGATTAAGAAAAAAAATAAAAAAATGAGTGATGTTCCTCTTAGCTCATCTCACGGATCTTGCCTCTCTCTCTCTCTCTCTCTCTCTCTCCCCTTCCTATATAATTGCCTTTGACCAATTTAAAAAGGGCCAATACTGCGAGTGAAATCCAGTCATATTGCCGAGAGAGCTGAAAACAAAACAAAAAGCACAATCCCATTCATAAAGCTAGCACGCGGGAATCTATGGCTTCTTGGAAGAAGACCATCACATCCCCATTCAAAAAAGCCTGCACTTTCTTCAATCAGCAACCACGGGATAAGAAGTCACAAAGAGGTATGTCTGTGTTATGTATATAATTGGCTATGGTTCCAGTTGTCCACCCCATCCATTCCCATGTATTTGCATCAGCATCAGTCACAAGCTTACATATATATATATATACAGGTGCTTATTTTGTGGGTGCAGAGCATGAAAACCGTGTTATGGATCTGCATGGGGAGGTGAAGGCATGTGCTTATGAGGATGTCCAAGTCATGTGGTCGATTCTCGACAAGTCCAAGTCCACAGCCTGCCACGTCAATTCCTGAATTTTTTTTTTGTTCAATTAGTTTCGCATCATCCATGATATGGCCCGCTTCCCACCTATAGTGTTTTGCATGTATTGACATTTGTAGATATGATGTGCATGGCGGGATTGATCATCTCCTCTTGTTCAAGTGATGGACGTGGAAGGCCGATCGTAGGATGCCTTTGAGTTGAGTAGGGATTAGGTTGGAATTAGAAATGAGTCGAAGAATTAAGTTGTTATTTTATAGGGTATCCCCATGATTAAATGAAATCAATGGAGAGATTTTTAATGACTTTTTGTATATTTATTTGAAATTGTTTTTATATTAAAAAATATGTTTACCATTAAATGATGGTGAATTGGATCTGAACAAGGTTTTTTTTTTATAATTAAGAAAGAGAGATTTAAATTTTATTTTTTAAATAGAGAAATTATGTATCAATTAATAAATCAACTGCTCAGATGCAATGATGATAAGCTAATCTCGTTTATTTATACAAATGAAATGATATTCAGCATGAGGATATCATAGTATGTTGCCAAATAAAAAAATTATGACATAGCGTCATCATTGGTGCATACTCGCAAATGAAAAGATTTTGATGGACGAAGCATTAGTGCATCCATAAAATAAACTTTTATTTACCATTGTCAATGAGATAAGTGCATCTGCGTAAGATTGATCGTACGTCTCTTTCTGATATACATTTATGAAAAACAGCGGATAGACGGGCATTTCTGTCTAGGGTGAGGCTAGGTTTTAGGAAAACCAAAACTACGTCGTTTTGGCAAAGATGCTAATAAAGAAGAAGGGAAGCCTAGCAAATGGAAGAAAAAACACGGAGAGAAGAAGAAAATAAGAGAGAGATCCATTAAAATGGAAAGAAGAAGAAGAGAAGGGAAAGGGGCAGCCCATTAAGGAGAAAGGGATCGTGGGCTCCTGCCTATGCAACTTCGGTTTCTTCTTTTATTTTTAAGCCCACTTATGTTAAATAATTTTTTTAACAAACATTACTTAATTGAGAATTATTCCAAAGCAAACCAAAAACTAGTCGAAACCCAGCTTGTTTTATGTATTAAAATACTCAAATTGAATGCATTTAAACAATGAGCTCGTAGACTTTTGAAGTGGAACAGCTGCTGTCAAAAGTCATCCTGTTCATCTCACCAATATGAGATGATTAACAAGTCAACAAAAACATTGAGGTTGAGGAGTTGCTTTTTATTTTTTATGAATGCAACTAAATAACCCAAAACTTCTAATTTCTTCACTTAATTAAACTTATGGAAAATCAAAATTCATTAATAACCATACAAGAACAAAAAGAAGTTTAACTACAGAACAGAATAGTTATGAAAGAGAATGTGAGTCTAGAACATAAATCAACCTGGAGTGCCATAACACCAGTTGCAAACTGGATCATTGGACCAGCTGAGATAGGTAGCGCATCAACGGCCTTGAACACATAATCTGCAACTAAATAGAGAAATCCAAGAGAATTTAGAATTCATCTACTTCATTAGAAATAGGTAACTACAGGTTTCGAGAATAATGTAGAAGCTGCATCTTAATGATTTTACACACACAAGCATACGTGTCACACAAGTAAAATATTAGTGAGTGAGTGATCGTCTCCACAAGGAATCGTATTTAAATTCTTGCTAATTACTAAAATTCGACACTCTAATCTTATCCACGTAATTTAATTTGAAAATTACTTAAAACTGAAATTAGAGTAACAAAGCTAGAATAATGAATAAATGCTAAGAGTTGCTAAAGGATAAATGAAATAACAACTTGTTCTTGCTAAAGGATCATCATTTGAATTTCAGATCATTGGCAATCTGTTGAACTTCTTTTGACAGGTTTAATGATCAATCCTTCCTCTACAAGATGTACTTTGACTTTACCAGAAATAACAATTTGTTCATGTTTCTTGTATTCCTCTTCAATTCAAAGATGATTTGCTAAAACTTTAAAAATTATTTCTTCTTTCTTGTGTTTCATACTTCTTCTAAATTTTTTTCTTCTTTCTTGTGTTTCATACTTCTTTAATTCTTTAAAAATCCTTAAAAACTCTTTAAAAATCCTCTGAAATCTAATAAAAAAATCTTTAAAATGCTTAAAATAACTTTAAACATCTTTAAAAAGAGTCCAAAAAACTTGAAAAAACCTTAAAAGATGCTCAAAATTCAAAATAAATAATTAAAGAAATTTAAAATCCTTTAAAAACATCAAAAATCTTTCAAATTTAATAAAAAATCTCTTAAAAACTTCAAATATACTTAAAAAGATCTTAAAAATGCTTAAAAATCCATGAAAAAAAAAACCTTAAAAATGCTTCAAACGATTTCAAAAATCTTTAAAAAATACTTTAAATAACCTTTAAAATTCTTTAAATTCCTTCATAACTCCTTAAAAATCTTTTAAAACTCAGAAAAAAAACCTTAAAAATGCTTCAAAAGTCTTTCAAAAATGCCTTAAAGATTCTTAAAATTCTTTCAAATTCTTTAAAAACTCCTTACATATCCTTTAAGATTCGTTAAAAAGCCATAAAAATACTTAAAATGACCTCAAACATCATTAAAAAGAGCAAAAAAAAAAAACTTGAAAAAATCGTAAAAAATGGTTAAATTTCGTAATAAATAATTAAAGAAGTTTAAAATCCTTTAAAACATAAAAAATCTTTTAAATTTCATGAAAAATCTCTTAAAAACCTTAATATGGTTAAAAGGATCTTAAAAATGCTTAAAAATCCAAGAAAAAAAAGAATATTAAAAAAGGTTTAAAATTCGTAATAAATAATTAAAAAATTTAAAATCCTTTAGAAACATAAAAAAAATCATGCAAATTTGATGAAAAATCACTTAAAAACCTTAAATATGTTTAAAAGGATCTTAAAAATGCTTAAAAATCCATGAAAAAAGCCTTAAAAATGCTTCAAAGTACTTCAAAAATCTATAAAAAAAATGCTTCAAAAACCTTTAAAAATCCTCAAAATTTGTTTAAAAATTCTTAAAAATCCTTTGAAATCAATGGAGAAAACTTTAAAAATGTTTGAAAAGACTTCAAAAATCTTTAAAAAATGCTTTTGAAAAACCTTAAAATTCTTTAAAAACTCCTTAAAAATCTTTTGAAATCTATTAAAAGAACCTTTAAAATGCTTAAAATAATCTTAAACTTTCTTAAAAAGAGCAAAAAAAACCTTGAAAATAATGCGAGGAAATGCTTAAAATTCGTAATAAATAATTAAAAAATTTTAAAATCCTTTAAAAACATAAAAAATAAAGCAAATTTCATGAAAAATCACTTAAAAACTTTAAATATGCTTAAAAAGATCTTAAAAATGCTTCAAAATCTATGAAAAAAGCCTTAAAAATACTTCAAAATACTTCAAAAATCTTTCAAAAATGCTTCAAAAACCTTTAAAAATCCTTAGACTTTCTTCAAAAATGCTTAAAAATCCTTTGACTTCAAGGAAAAAAACCTTAAAAATAATTCAAAAGACTTAAAAAATCTTTAAAAAAAGCTTTAAAAAACCTTAAAATTTCTTAAAAACTCCATAAAAATCTTTTCAAATCCATTAAATAAACCTTAAAATGCTTAAAATGACCTTAAACATCCTTGAAAAGAGCAAAAACAAAAATTTAAAAAACCTTGAAAGAATACGTAAAATTCGCATTAATTAAATAAAGAAATTTAAAATCCTTTAACAACATAAAAAATCATTCAAATTTGATGAAAAATCACTTAAAAACCTTAAATATGCTTAAAACCATCTTAAAAATACTTAAAAATCCATCAAAAAAAGCCTTAAAAATGCTTCAATATATTTAAAAAATCTTTCAAAAATGCTTCAAAAAACTTTAAAAATTCTTGAAAAGTCCTTAAAAATCCTTTGAAATAAATGAAGACAATCTTAAAAATACTTCAAAAGACGTCAAAAATCTTTAAAAAATGCTTTAAAAAACCTTAAAATCCCTTAAAAACTACTCACAAAGCTTTAAAAATGCTTAAAATGATCTTAAACATCCTAAACAAGTGCCAAAAAAAATTTTGAAAAACCCATGAAAAAAGCATAAAATTCATAATAAACAAACAAATAAATTTAAAATCTTTTAAAAATATCAAAAATCATTTAAATTTCATGAAAAATCAGATAAAAACTTTAAATATGTTTAAAAGGATCTTACAAATGCTTAACAATCCACGAAAAAGCCTTAAAAATGCTTCAAAATACTTCAAAAACCTTAAAAAAATGCTTGAAAAAACTTTAAAAATACTTAAAATTCTTCAAAAAATTATTAAAAATCCTTTAAAATTAATGAAGAAAACTTTAAAAATGCTTCAAAAACCTCAAAAATCTTTAAAAAATACTTTAAAAAAACTTGAAATTCTTTAAAATTCCTTAAAAATCTTTTCAAATCCATAAAAAAACCTTAAAATTGTGTAAACTGACCTCAAATATCCTTAAAAAGGACAAAAAAAACTTGAAAAAATCTTTAAAAGAAACTTAAAATTCGTAATTAAACAATTAAGAAAATTTAAAATCCTTTAAAAACATCAAAAATCATTCAAATTTGATGAAAAATTACTTAAAAACCTTAAATAAGCTTAAAAGGATCTTTAAAATGATTAAAAATCCATGAAAAAAAGCCTTAAAATGCATCAAAATATTTAAAAAATCTTTCACAAACGTTTCAAAATACTTTAAAAATCTTTAAAAATCCTTCGAAATCATTGAAGAAAACTTTAAAAATGCTTCAAAAGATTTCAAAAATCTTTAAAAATGGCTTTAAAAAACCTTAAAATTCCTTAGAAACTCCATAAAATTCTTTTGAAATCCTTGAAATAAACCTTAAAAATGCTTAAAATGACCTTAAACATCTCCGAAAAAGAGCAAAAAAAAAAAACTTGAAAAAACTTGAAAAAACACATAAAATTCGTAATAAATAAATAAAGAAATTTAAAATCTTTTAAAAACATAAAAAATCATTCAAATTTGATGAAAAATCACTTTAAAACCTTAAATATGCTTAAAAGCATCTTAAAAATAATTAAAAATCCATAAAAAAAAGCCTTAAAAATGCTTCAATATATTTAAAAAATCTTTCAAAAATGCTTCAAAAAACTTTAAAAATCCTTGAAAGGTCCTTAAAAATCCTTTGAAATAAATGAAGAAAATCTTAAAAATGCTTCAAAAGACCTCAAAAATGTTTAAAAAATGCTTTAAAAAACCTTAAAATTCTTTAAAAACTGTTTACAAATCTTTTGAAATCCATGAAAAAAGCTTTAAAAATGCCTAAACTAAAAATGCAGCGGTTCCAGTTCACCAACAGGTGAACTGCATAAAATTCGTAATAAACAAGCAAATAAATTTAAAATCCTTTAAAAATATAAAAAATCATTCAAATTTCATGAAAAATCAGATAAAAACCTTAAATATGTTTAAAAGGATATTAAAAATGCTTAAAAATCCATGAAAAAGCCTTAAAAATGCTTCAAAATACTTCAAAAATCTTAAAAAAATGCTTAAAAAACTTTAAAAATATTAAAATTGTTTGAGAAATTATTAAAACTCCTTTAAAATTAATTAAGAAAACCTTAAAAATACTTCAAAAACCTCAAAAATCGTTAAAAAATACTTTAAAAATACTTGAAATTCTTTAAAATTCCTTAAAAATCTTTTGAAATCTATAAAAAAACCTTAAAAATGCTTAACATGATCTTAAACATCCTTAAAAAGGACCAAAAAGCTTGAAAAAAAATCTTAAAAAATACTTAAAATTCGTAATTAAATAATTAAAGAAATTTAAAATTTTTTAAAAACATAAAAATTCATTCACATTCGATGAAAAATCACTTAAAAACCTTAAATATGCTTAAAAGGATCTTAAAAATGCTTAAAAATCTATGAAAAAAGCCTAAAAATGTATCAAAATATTTAAAAAATCTTTCAAAAATGCTTCAAAAAACTTTAAAAATCCTTAAAAATCCTTTGAAATCAATGAAGAAAACTTTAAAAATGCCTCAAAAGACTTGAAAAATCTTTAAAAAATGCTTCAAAAAACCTTAAAATTCTTTAAAAACTCCTTAAAAATCTTTTGAAATCCATTAAAAAAACTTAAAAATACTTAAAATGATGTTAAACATCCTTCAAAAGAGGAAAAACAACTTGAAAAGAATATTAAAAAATGCTTAAATTTCGTAATAAAGAATTAAAGAAATTTAAAATCCTTTTGAAACATAAAAAAATTACGCAGATTTGATGAAAAATCACTTAAAAACCTTAAATATGTCTAAAAGGATCTTAAAAATGCTTTAAAATCCATGAAAAAAGCCTTAAAAAAGCTTCAAAGTACTTCAAAAATCTATAAAAAATGCGTCAAAAACTTATAAAAATCCTTAAAATTTATTGAAAAATGTTTAAAAATCCCTTAAAATCAATGGAGAAAACCTTAAAAAAACTTGAAAAGGTTTCAAAAATCTTTAAAAAATGCTTTTGAAAAACCTTAAAATTCTTTAAAAACTCTTTAAAAATCTTTCGAAATCTATTAAAAAAGCCTTAAAAATACTTAAAATGACCTTAAACTTCTTTAAAAAGCGCAAAAAAAACTTTAAAAAGAACATGAGAAAATGCTTAAAATTCGTAATAAATAATTAAAAAATTTTAAAATTCTTTAAAAACATAAAAAATAAAAAAATTTTGATGAAAAATCATTTAAAAACCTTAAATATGCTTAGAAAGATCTTAAAAATCCTGCAAAATCCATGAAAAAAGCCTTAAAAATGCTTCAAAATACTTCAAAAATCTTTTTGAAATGCTTCAAAAACATTTAAAAATACTTAAAATTTCTTGAAAAATGCTTAAAAATCCTTTGAAATCAATGGAGAAAACTTTAAAAATGCTTCAAAGGACTTAAAAAATCTTTAAAAAATACTTTAAAAAACCTTAAAATTCCTTAAAAACTCTATAAAAATCCTTCGAAATCCCTAAAATAAACCTTAAAAATGCTGAAAATGACCTTAAACATCCCCAAAAATAGCAAAAAAAAAAAAACTTGAAAAAACTTGAAAAAATACATGAAATTCGTAATAAATAAATAAATAAATTTAAAATCCTTTAAAAACATACAAAATCTTTCAAATTTGATGAAATATCACTTAAAAACCTTAAATATGCTTAAAAGCATCTTAAAAATACTTAAAAATCCATAAAAAAAAAAGCCTTAAAAATGCTTCAATGTATTTAAAAAATCTTTCAAAAATGCTTCAAAAAACTTTAAAAATCCTTGAAAAGTCCTTAAAAATCCTTTGAAATAAATGAAGAAAATCTTAAAAATGCTTCAAAAGACCTCAAAAATGTCTAAAAAATGCTTTAAAAAACCTTAAAATTTTTTAAAAACTACTTATAAATCTTTTGAAATCCATGAAAAAAGCTTTAAAAATGCTTAAAATGATCTTCAACATCCTAAACAAGTGCCAAAAAAAACTTGAAAAGCCCTTAAGAAATGCATATAATTCGTAATAAACAAACAAATAAAATTAAAATCCTTTAAAAATATCAAAAATCATTCAAATATCATGAAATATCATATAAAAACCTTAAATATGTTTAAAAGGATCTTGCAAATGCTTAAAAATCCATGGAAAAGCCTTAAAAATGCTTCAAAATACTTCAAAATATTAAAAAATACTTAAAAAACTTTAAAAATATTAAAATTCTTTGAAAAATGATTAAAAATCTTTCAAAATTAATGAAGAAAACCTTAAAAATGCTTCAAAAACCTCAAAAATTTTTAAAAAATACTCTAAAAAAACTTGAAATTCTTAAAAATTCCTTAAAAATCTTTTGAAATCCATAAAAAAACCTTAAAAATGCTTAAAATGACCTTAAAAATCCATAAAAAGGAGAAAAAAACTTGAAAAAATCTTAAAAAATACTTTAAATTCGTAAGTAAATAATTAAGAAAATTTAAAATCCTTTAAAAAGATCAAAAATCATTCAAATTTCATGAAAAATCAGATAAAAAACTTAAATATGTTTAAAAGGATATTAAAAAAACTTAAAAATCTATGAAAAAAGCCTTAAAATGCATCAATATATTTAAAAAATCTTTTAAAAATGGTTCAAAAAACTTTAAAAATCCTTAAAAATCTTTTGAAATCAATGAACAAAGCTTAAAAAATGCTCAAAAAGACTTAAAAAATCTTTAAAAAATGCTTCAAAAAACCTTAAAGTTCTTTAAAAACTCTTGAAAAATCTTTTGAAATCCATTTAAAAAAACTTAAAAATGCTTAAAATGATCTTAAACATCCTTCAAAAGAGCAAAAATAGCTTGAAAGGAATATTAGAAAAAGGTTAAAATTCGTAATAAATAATTAAAGAAATTTAAAATCCTTTCGAAACATAAAAAAATCATGCAAATTTAATGAAAAATCACTTAAAAACCTTAAATATGTTTAAAAGGATCTTAAAAATGGTTAAAAATCCATGAAAAAAGCCTTAAAAATGCTTCAAAGTGCTTCAAAAATCTATAAAAAAAATGCTTCAAAAACCTTTAAAAATCCTCAAAATTTATTGAAAAATGCTTAAAAATCCTTTGAAATCAATGGAGAAAACCTTAGAAATGCTTGAAAAACTTCAAAAATCTTAAAAAAAATTCTTTTGAAAAACCTTAAAATTCTTTAAAAACTCCTTAAAAATCTTTTGAAATTTATAAAAAAAAAACCTTAAAAATGTTTAAAATTATCTTAAACTTCCATAAAAAGAGCAAAAAACCCTTGAAAAGAACACAAGGAAATGCTTAAAATTCGTAATAAATAATTAAAGAAATTTAAAATTCTTTAAAAACATAAGAAATAAAGCAAATTTGATGAAAAATCACTTAAAAACCTTAATTATGCTCAAAAAGATCTCAAAAATGCTTCAAAATCCATGAAAAAAACCTTAAAAATGCTTCAAAATATTTCAAAAATCTTTCAAAATTGCTGCAAAAACCCTTAAAATTCCTTTAAATTTCTTCAAAAATGCTTAAAAATCCTTTGAAATCAATGGAGAAAACCTTAAAAATGCTTTAAAGGACTTAAAAAATCTTTAAAAAAATGCTTTAAAAAACCTTAAAATTACTTAAAAACTCCATAAAAATCCTTTGAAATCCATAAAATAAACCTTAAAAATGCTTAAAATGACCTTAAACATCCACAACAAAAACAAAAAAAAAAATTGTAAAAAGCTGAAAAAATACATAAAATTCGTTATAAATAATTAAGAAAATTTAAAATTCTTTAAAAACATAAAAAATAAAGCAAATTTGATGAAAAATCATTCAAAAACCTTAAATATGCTTAGAAAGATCTTAAAAATCCTTCAAAATCCATGAAAAAAGCATTAAAAATGCTTTAAAATACTTCAAAAATCTTTCAGAAATGCTTCAAAAACCTGTAAAAATCCTTAAAATTTCTTCGAAAATGCTTAAAAATCCTTTAAAATCAATGGGGAAAACTTTAAAAATGCTTAAAAGGACTTAAAAAATCTTTAAAAAATGCTTTAAAAGATCTTAAAATTCCTTAAAAACTCCATAAAAATCCTTCGAAATCCATAAAATAAACCTTAAAAATGCATAAAATGAACTTAAACATCCCCAAAAAGAACAAAAAAAAAACTTGAAAAAACCTGAAAAAAGACATGAAAATCGTAATAAATGAATAAATAAATTTAAAATCCTTTAAAAACATAAAAAATCATTCAAATTTGATGAAATATCACTTAAAAACCTTAAATATGCTTAAAAGCATCTTAAAAATACTTGAAAATCCATAAAAAAAAAGCCTTAAAAATGCTTCAATATATTTAAAAAATCTTTCAAAAATGCTTCAAAAAACTTTAAAAATCCTTGAAAAGTCCTTAAAAATCCTTTCAAATAAATGAAGAAAATCTTAAAAATACTTCACAAGACGTCAAAAATCTTTAAAAAATACTTTAAAAAACCTTAAAATTCCTTAAAAACTACTTACAAATCTTTTGAAATCAATGAAAAAAGCTTTAAAAATGTTTAAATGATCTTAAACATCCTAAACAAGTGCCAAAAAAAAAAACTTGAAAAACCCTTGAAAAAGGCATAAAATTCGTAATAAACAAACAAATAAATTAAAAATCCTTTAAAAAGATCAAAAATCATTCAAATTTCATGAAAAATCATATAAAAACCTTAGATATATTTAAAGGGATCTTACAAATGTTTAAAAATCTATGAAAAAGCCTTAAAAATGCTTCAAAATACTTCAAAAATCTTTAAAAAAATGCTTAAAAAACTTTAAAAATATTAAAATTCTTTGAAAAATTATTAAAAATCCTTTAAAATTAATGAAGAAAACCTTAAAAATTCTTGAGAAACCTCAAAAGTCTTTTAAAACTACTTTAAAAAAACTTGAAATTCTTTAAAATTCTTTAAAAATCTTTCGAGTTTTAGGGTTTTTAAAGGATTTTTAATTTTAAAAGATTTTTATGCATTTTCTCATGTTCATTTCAGGGTTCACGGTTCAGGGTTTGGGGTGTAGGGTTTAGGTTGTATGGTGTAGGGTGTAGGGTTCAGAGTTGGGGGTTCGGGGTTTAGGGCTAGGGGTTTGGGTTTAGGTTCGGGTTTGAGGTTCAGGGTTTGGGTTTAGGGTTCGAGTTTCAGGTTTGGGGCTCAGGGGTTCAGTTTCGGTGGTTCGGGGTTTGGGTTCGGGTTTGGGGTTCGAGGGTTGGGGGTTCAGGGTTTGGGGTTAGGGGTTCGGGGTTTAAGGTTCAGGGTTTGGGGTTTAGGGATTAAGGTTTAGGGTGTAGGGTTCAGGGTTCAGGGTTTAGGGGTTTTAGGGTTTTAGGGTTCAGGGTTTAGGATTTGGGGTTCAGGGTTTAGGATTTTTGTTTGAACTGAAAATTCACGCAGGGCCCACCTACCCTATTATATTTTATTAATTATAAAGTAAAAGGACAAAAGAGGGGGATATAAATCGTACCTTCAACTTTACATGCCTAAAAGGTAAAATTGTAAAAATACCTAGAGTAAAGATATCCATCCTACGTGCATAACTTTTGATGCTACAAAAGAACAGATATTCCTTACTATTACATTGAGATATTAAGTCAATAAAAATTTTATAACAGCAAATGTAAACAAGGAGTACTACTCCTTTACAGTTATCAAAAACGGACATAAGGTATAGTCAATCTATCTAGTTTGAGCATACCATGTAACTCACCTTGTGTTTCATTGAATACACAAAGGTTTGAATAATTGTGTCCTTCATTTGACAGGAAGTCTGCTGCTTGGTTGCCTTCTCGAAAGATGTGTGAAATGAGATAGAAGAAGTTGCTCAGACATTGCTTTATGGACTCTAACAAATATCTTATGTCATGAGATCCTTTTTGGGGCGTCTGGATTAGTTGAATCGCCACCAATGCATCCACTTCGATCCACAGCTTTTCAATATGGCGTTCTTTACACAAATGGAGTCCTCGAAGTAAAGCACTCAATTCTGCCTGCAAGGAATTACAAGAGCCAATATTCTCAGAAAAACCAAAAAGGAGGTTACCTGTGTGGTCTCGAAGCACTCCACCACTAGTTGCATGTTGACTGTTACGTGAACTGCCATCCACATTCAACTTGTATTCACCTATGGAAGGCTTTTTCTAATAAAAAATTTGAGGAGCTGCTCGTTGCTTCAGTTGAAAAGTATGACCCCACATGGTTGCTATGTTTGTGTCTCTTTTCCATTGCCATTATTGTAAAAGGGAACCATCATGAAGTTGTCTTAATAACTTCATAATTCTCCATATAACTCGATCAGGATTCAAACCAGATTGCCTGTGCTTTGCATCATTTCTTTCTAACCATAGGAACCAGCAAATAAATATTGGGAGCAATATGCGGATATGACCTTTTTTGACAAAGTCCCCAGAATAATTCCATGCCCATAAAATTTGAGAAACCTGCTTGGGATTCAAAACATAGATTTGAAAGAGTTTTGCAAAGAAATCCCAAACCTGTTTTGCCACTGGACTCTCCCATAAGACATGTATTAGAGATTCCTCTGAGGTGCAACATAAACATTTCGAAGCTAATTGAAAGCCTTTTTCCTTCATCCGTAGTTCAACTGGTATCTAGTTGTGTAAGACCTTCCCTAAGAAGAAAGAAATTGATAGAGGGATGCTCTTGTGCCAAATGAGTGAGCCTAAAGCGTTTGGTGCTTGTCTCTACCTAACTATCTCCCAAGCACTCAGAGTAGAGAAATCCCCATTTGATGTAAGTGCCCAGTATGCAACATCATCTTTGGAGATTCTAAAAGGTACCTGCAATATCTCATCAACCAATTCCATAGGGAGAAAAGATTTTAATTTACCTACATCCCAGTTATCACCATTATAAAATCTATTAACATACGTCATGTCGTTCTGGAACGTAGGAAAAGAAATAACCAGGGGCTTGTCTTCCATCCAACAATCGTGCTAGAAAAAAAGTTTCCTTTCCCTATCTTCCATCTAATGTTCTACATTGCCACGTCGAGGCCACGAATCATCCGTTTCCAAACTTGAGAGTCATGAAACTTTGGTGGGACATAGTGGGGAAGTTTGCCAAGACAATATTTGGTTTTCAGAAATTGTGTCCAAAGGCTGTTACCTGTTTGGAATCTCCACCATAATTTCAATGAAAATGCCTCACAAACATTTTCCAATTTACGAATACCAAGTCCTCTCTCCGAGCATGGAAATGTGGATTTAGTCCATTCCGCTTAGTGCATTTTCTTGTTTTCAGCTGAGTCACCTCATAGGAAGCTGTTAAACAATCTATCAATTTTCTCAATCACTACCACTGGTGGTTTGAGGACTTGCAGTAAGTACATAGGAAGAGAGGATAAAACACTTCTTAGCAGAGTAATTCGGCCCCCTGGTGACAATATCTTATTCTCCTACCTTGAAATACGATCTCGAATCTTTGTAATTAAAGAATAAAAAAGGATCACCTTTTTTGGTTCTTTATATAATGGAGCACCGAGATAAATAACAGGAAGTGATTTGTGATGAAAACCAGTGGTGTGAGCTATGATCTGCCTTTTTGACGGTGTGTAGCTTGTAACTGTGATAGAACAACTTTTCAGAGGATTGACCTACTGTCCAGATACCTGCTCATATTCCTGTAAAAAACTTAAAATTTTCTGCAAAGTTGAACGACATCCATTAGTAAAAATCATAATATCATCTGCAAAAGCAAGGTGACTAATGGGCATTAAGCAGCCGGATCAATAATGCAATGAATTATAGTGGCTGAAAAGGTTATTAATCCCCCTAGAAAGATATTCTGCAGATAAAATAAAGAGAAGGGGAGAGATAGAGTCACCCTGTCTTAGGCCTCTCTCAAACTTAAAGTATCCCACCATGGAACCATTGAACAACAGGGAGAACCAACAATTAGAAATGCAGGCCTTAATCATACTTATCCAATGAGAGTTGAAACCAAATTGCTCCATCATCAAGAAAAGGAAATCCTAACTCAACTGATCATAAGCTTTAGCCATATCCAATTTTAAGACCACATTACCTCCCCTTGGTTGGGCATCAAGCTTGCCCATTAGCTCCTGTGCTAATAAGATATTGTCGCTGATAAGACGACTATTGACAAATCCACTTTGATTCTGTGAAATGATAGTTAGAAGAATTTTGGACAACCGGTTTGCCAAGAGTTTAGTTACTATCTTGTTTAAGATAGTACATAAACTAATAGGATGAAAATCAATCCATTGGCAGGCATTTGGCTTTTTTGGCAACAGGACAAGAGTAGTAGAAGTAATGCCACATGGAAACGGGGACCCCCTAAAGAAATCTAGCACTGCATCCATAAGATCTTGCTTGATTATATCCCAGTAATGTTGGTAAAATAGGGAAGAAAAACCATTCGGGCCGGCCACATTATCTTTATTAATGTTAAACACTGCATCCTTAACCTCCTGAAGAGACTGTTTTGCGCATAAGAAATCATTGTCAGCAAAAGAGAGGATCCGAAGGATAAGAGAGGTGTCAAACCTGGATATTTCACAGTTTTTAGCCTGCAACAACTTGTGAAAATAATCAACAGTAGAGTGTTATATCAGGTGAGGATCATCTAAGACATTTCCCTCAGAGTCAAGAATCCGGAATATATGGCTCCTCACTCGCTTTTTTCGCATCCGCATATGAAACAATTTTGTATTGCGTTCACCTTCTACCAGCCATTTCACACCCGATTTTTGTTGCCAGAATGACTCTTCAATGCTCAATTGATTGTTGGGTTTGGTATAGGCTTTATTCAAGAGATTTCAATTTATAATTGAAGGATCCTGTTGAAAATCTAATTTTCTCTTTTCTGCCTCTGCCTCTGCTAACTTCAACTTTGCAAATATATCTCCAAAAGTATGTTTATTCCATCACTTTAAATCCCGTTTCAGTTGTTGTTGTTTCAGCCAAAACGTCATCAGACCTGAACTCAACACGGGAACTTCCCAACTTCTTGTAACAAATGGGAGAAAATCATGATGCTTTGTCCACGCATGCAGGAACCGAAAGGTAGAAGGTCCCCTTTGACTGACAGTGGAACAAGAGATTAATAAGGGACAATGATCAGATCCGTCCCGATTCAAGTGCTGCACTCGTGTAGAGGAAAAACATCCAGCCCATTCAGAGTTATAAGCCACCCTGTCCAGCCTTTGAAACATATGGTTGTTGGTCCATGTGTAATTATTTTCCTCAAAGCCCGCATCAATCAGCCTACAATCCATCAAAGCAGTAGCAAAATCCTCCATTGATCCACGATAGGGAGGGGCACCATTCAACCGTTTTGAACTACTCACAATAGTGTTAAAATCACTACCCACCAGCCAAGGTCCCTGCATCTCAATAGAAACTAACCGTAACATATTCCACAATTCTAAACGTTCATGCCTAGTGCACTTGGCATACACAAAGGAAGCAAGCAAATGGTTAGAAAGCCAAGGCAGGGATAATTTCAAATGAAAACATTGGGTATGGTCCATTAGTATTTCACAACAGACTTCCACAGAGGAGAAAATTCATATTTTATTGGAGCAGTTGCAAATTACCTTGTCAAAGCCCAACCGTCTTGAAAAATATTCTGCTCGAGTTCCACTTACCATAGGTTCTAGAATAACCATTAGTTTTATGTTATGCATCATTTTTAATTTTTTCAGGCATTTTTGAATTGCAACCCCGGCCACTCCTCTTACATTCCAGATTATGCAACTAATCATGGATAAGTATGAAAAGAATGATTCTTGGAGATGGAATGATCTTCTACCTTTCCATCTGTTACCTCCAAGTGATCGGTTGCATTCATGGAATTCCAATTATCAGATGAAAAAAGGGAGCTGTCCGATTTTCGTCTTTTGGAGACAAGCGGATGAGTGACAAAATTCTGATTCACGAGTTCTGCATGGGAGTGCATGGGAGATTGCTCATGGTCTGCCAGCCTTTTCTGCTTTGGACCAACGCTTATGTCTGCACTTGAAGGAATAGAGTCATTTTCCATATTAAAACAGCATATACTTGGCTCGAATTGTGGGGTGCTTGAGCATTCTGTATTGCTGATCATAGTGTCTACTGTTTCTTGTTCCAATAGCTTTCCATCGTTGTCACGTTCTGTACTCATGACATCAGGCTCTTATGATTTCATCAGAAGACGCATATCTGCCTCATCGTTATCCATATCCAACCCATGAACTGAATTAGCTAAGATCGGTTTAGCTTCCTCTTTCAATTTATGCTTACCTGAGACGGACTCTTGGGGTGGGGGGATGTTTTCTTGGCTTGCCTTTCTTCCCCGTGTATATACTTCTGCAGGAACGACTTGCTTCTGGCAATCGATTTCCCAGGTTTGACAGGCGCTCTGTTAAGTTGTTGGGTTGTGTTCGTCACTGCTTTCGATTAAATCCACGTATTCCTGTTGATTGCCCAGTCCATTTTCTGCTGTTTGTAGGTCATTCACATGTGAAGTATCCGTTGTTCCTTCCAAATACCCACTGGTTCATTTTGGCATCCAGTTTCTTTATGTCTTTCCTATGGGCATGCAAGTGGTGGACCTGTTCGGGTTCATCCTCCTTTGCTCTTAGCCTGACTTGCACTCTGTCCCCTTATTGGGCTGTGCTTTCCACTGCCTTGCAAAAGGTGTCCTGACTCAATTTGGTCTCCTGCCCCACCCTCTGACTCATTTTGCAGGGAATTGGTTGCCTGTTCGACGGAATCCAACAAATGATTTTTTGAATTTTCATTGGCGTCCTTGCACTTCGTTTTGTGGACACCCATCTCGTCCCTTGCAGCGTGCACAATCAGTTCTCTTTCCCCTATGTCCGTCACACTATTCAGTGGGCCCAGCTTATCGTACGTGTCAAGGAAAGGGTGGGCAGTAATTTTATTTCCTGCTACCGTGCTATCAATGGGCTGGACGTGACCTTTTTTATTAATAATATTCTTGTTCGGGTCTGCATCTCGTGGCCTTGTAGGTTGATCTGTCTCTTCATTCTTGCCTTATGTGTCTCGAGTTTTTAGGAGCTGCAGGATAGTCCCATGAAGCCCCAATATTTTCGACTACCCTCTCCCTGTTTGTTCATTGCCTTGCGTTTGTGTGGAATGCTGCTCTAAAGTCCCATCATTCTTTTTTATCACTGCCGTGGCTATGCTTGTGGGGTCCAATACGCTGTCACTCTCAACCGACACCGGGCATGGAGTCAAATGGTATTGGTCCAGGCCATTTTTAAATTGTTGTTTGTCATTTCCCTGCAGGTTTGCTTTTGCTGCCCGACTAGAAGGCTTTTGAGACTTTTTCTTTTTTTATTTATTTTGTCATCTGTCATTTTTCCACTTTCTACTGCACTAACCCTTTTGTCTGAACTCGTGGCCTCTATTCTCTCTCTTTCGCCCTCAGTATTGTCACTTTGTGCATGTTTTCCATTTCCATGCAAGTTTGCATGGGTCCCGACGTCTAAAGGTTGCATCTCTGCTGCAGTTGCTGCCACCTTCTCTGCTGCTTTTGGATCGCTATGACTGGTCCAGCCCTCCACTCCTCGCGTTTGCATCTTCGCCCTTCCCCGGTGCCAGTCTTCGATTTCCTTTTGCGGGCTGTGGGAAATCAGCTTTCCATCCGTTGGGTTCTGTTTTCCTTCAAGAGCGTTATCCTTTTCAAACCCGATGGCCTTATTCCTCTCTTTGTCTCCCTCGGTATTCACGCTTAGGCCATGTATTCCATTCCCATGCAAGGTCGCTTGTGTTTCAGACCCCAAATGCTGTCCATGCATTCCAGACGCATGCAGGGTTTCATAATTTTTTACTGCCCTCTCTGTTCTATCTGGGATGTCGATGCTGTGATGTCCAGTCTCGCCCTTCCTTTGTTCATTTGTCGCCTCTGGGGGCAAGGCGGTCAAAGCTCTGCCACATTCTACTATCATCAGACCCTCTTGGCAGCTCCGGGTCTCTTCTACCCCGCACCCTTGCCCTTTTCTTTTTTCTGCCACAGTATCATCTACTGTCCGATAAGTCAGCTTTTGGATTTTTTTTCTATTTTGTTTTTTCAATCCCTAGCTTTTCCCTTGTACCCCACTGCCTCGACGTGAGTGTTAGACCACCTAGTCTTTGTCCTTTCTCTATGTCCTTTGGTATTTCCTTTTTGGGTGAACATCCTATTTTCATGCAAAACCTCATGTGTTTCATTCTCCAAAGTCTGCGATTTTGCTGAAAATACTGCCACCTTTTCAGCTCCTCTCGATTCACCGTTTCCATTCCGGACCTCTATGCTCGTCTTCTGTTCCTTTGTGCTTTCCCGGTGGAAGCCTCTATCTTCCTTTTCTGGTCTGTCGTTGGTCGGTTCTCCAGTTGGAGAGCTCTGCTATTCTTTCAATGAAGCTTCATTTTTTGCAATTTCCATTACTCGATTCTGTATGTCTTCCCCATCCTCCGATATTACGTGGAAACGATTTGAGACTAGGATTTTATCAACTTTTGGGTTATTATCTGAGGCCATCTCTTTACCATGTTGGTCTTTAGCCCCACTAGTCCCGGCCTTACTTACCAGTTTCCATTTTTGATTTACTGGTTCTTCCGGGCTCCGATTTTTTTCTTTTTCTTGATTTTTTCTTTTTTTCGGATTATTTCTTTTCTCTAGCAATTTCCCACTACCTCCTTCATAACCCGTGGTCTTCTCTATCGCACTCACACGGGCTGGTTGTGACTTGCCAATGCCCATTGGTTTGTTTCTGTTTCCCAGCACAATACAATCTGCCTCCTTGTGACCTACGTGATTGCAGTGATCACAGTAAGCCAGCATCCCGGCAAACTCCACCTTTTGTGAATATCCATTTGTTACCGCACCCGTCTCCCTATTTTGGACAACAATCCAAACTTGGTCTAAAGGAAGTTCCCTGCAGTCATACTCTATGCAAACACGGGCTACACTTGGCTGTGACCAATTTGCAGTGGCTTCATCAACAAATAAAGGTTTCCCTATAGTTTTCGCTATCAACAACAAAGCGGATTTTTCAAACAAGTGAGCTTTCAGATTTGGAAAAGGAATCCATACCGGAACCACAGCAGACTATTTCTCTGGTTCAAACTCTGGTGACCATTTGAAAACTCTCATTTTTTGGTTGGCTATGAACCAAACTTGCTTTGTCCAAATCTGATTGAAGTCTTGTTCATTGGACAGGTGAATGAGCACATGCTTGTAGTCTAACCATCTCACTTCGTATGAACTAGCCAACCCTATCCCTTTGAAAGTAGATCTGATATCCTGCAATTTTGACATCCAAGAGAACTTACCCACGAGGGACAACTTCAACGGTTGTGCTAAGAATTGTATTTCGTCCTCAAAGAAAGTTGCAGCGGGTCGATCTTTATACACTAATGGAACTCGAGTAGGGGGCACCACCGGTGGTTTTTCACCTGAAACAATGGAAAGAAATGATTTTTTCTGGAATCTAGGGGATGTTGGGGGCTGGATCTGGGTTTGTGGGGTTTGTAGGGCTTGTTGACAGCCATGTAAGTGTGACTATCCTTCCTTCAGGGTGTTAAGAGTTGATGTAGAACTCCTTGGGGGGGGGGGAGGGGTGGTGGTGCTCGAAAAAAGAGGTTTAGGGTTTGGGATTTGAGGTTTGGGGTTTGGGGTTTAAGGTTTAGGGGTTGAGGGTTGGGGGTTGGGGGTTGGGGGTTCGAGGTTCAGGGTTCACGGATCACGGTTCAGGGATTAGGGCTCAAGGCTCGGGGCTCGGGGTTCGAGATTCGAGATTTCGGGTTTCGGGTTCGGGGTTTAAGGTTCAGGGTTTAAGGTTTAAGGTTCAAGATTTAGGGTTTAGGGTTTAAGGGTTCCAGGATCGGGGATCGGGGTTCGGGGTGAGGGATCGGGGGTCGGGGTTCAGGGTTCAGGGTTCAAGGGTCAAGGTTAGGGATTCGAGGTTTGGGGTTCGGGGTTTTGGGGTTTTAGGGTTTAGGGGTTCAGGTTTAGGGTTCAGGGTTCAGGGTTCAGGATTTATGGCTTTGGGCTTAGGGTTTAAGGCTAAGGATTTAGGGTTAGGGTTTAGGTTTAAGGGTTCAAGGTTTAGTGTTCAGAGGTTTAGGGTCAGGGTTTAGGGTTCAGGGTTCAAGGTTCAAGGGTCAGGGGTCAAGGTTCAAGGTTCAGGGGTCAGGGTTCAGGGTTCAAGGTTCAGGGTTTAGGGGTTAGGTTTTTTTTTTTTTTATGCTGGAAATTCACGCAGGGCCCAGCTACCAGGGGCGAAGCTAGTCGATTTTTATTAGGGGGGCCAAGGGTTAAGAAGAATAAAAGTTAAGAATTTTTAAAACTAATATATTGTACTTAACCATTAATAATTAAAAGATTTATAATAAACAATAATTTTATATAACATGTAAATTAAAATAAACAAAAAGAAAACAACTTATAATAGTGCTCTAAGAAAATTTTGTTCGACAATGACAATATCTTTTTTAATATAAACAACTAAATTATTTGTAAGAAATTTATTATTCATTTTGTTTCGAAGTCTTGTATTTTTCAATATAAATGACTGAAAAATTAATATAATCAACATATAATATTCTTATTTTATTATATTTAAGTTTATAATACTAAATATTAAACTATAATGCATAAAGTATAAATAGTTAAATACGATATACAAAATTAATAATTTCTTCTTATACTCAAAGATAATTTCCTTTCAACTAAATATAAAACGTAAAGTACATTAAAAACATATACTCAAGATAATTTTTTCTTATATAATTAGGATTAATAAAAAATAATATATTAGTAAAATTTTACACTACCAATAATGCAACATTAGAATTTATATTTGAGAATTACATATATAATAATTTTTTAATTTTTAAAAATTAAAATCATTAAAAATAAAATCCACGTAATAGAAAAAAATGACAAGTAGATGATATAACTTATATAAAAAAATTATGATTGATGATTCGTAGAAATTTAAAAAAAAAATTATAGAAACTTAAAATATATGAGCAAATAGCATATAATTGAAAATAAATAAATAAATATAATAAAAAAATTAAATAAAAAACTTTACCTTTTTATAATTTAACAATACAAGGATAAAAAAGAAAAGAGGAAAAGATGGGTGAAGAAACTTAAAAAATTAAACAAAATT
This sequence comes from Theobroma grandiflorum, assembly GCA_036013995.1. Lineage (NCBI taxonomy): Eukaryota > Viridiplantae > Streptophyta > Magnoliopsida > Malvales > Malvaceae > Theobroma > Theobroma grandiflorum. Next base: position 33,692 of record CP142132.1, on the reverse strand, counting down.
AAGAATTTGAGTAAATTAAATAAAACTTGTAAATTATTTTATTATTTTTTAATTATATTAATTATTTAATAAAAATTATTAAGAAATATATAATATATAAAATATTTCAAAAATTTTGGAGGAGCCATGGCCCCCATATTAATTATTTAATAAAAATTATTTTAAAAAATTATTGAAAAATATATTATATATAAAAATTTTCAAAACTTTTGGGGGGTGCCATGGCCCCCCATGACAAAGGGACGCTCCGCCCCTGCCAACTACCCTATAAAATTTTATTAATAACCATAAAAGTAAGGTACAAAAAGGAGGGGGACATAAAACCGTACCTCCAGAATTACATGAGCTCGATAAAGATTGAAAAGAGTACTTAGAATGGAATGTTTCAATTTATGACCATTTTCTTTATTATCGTCATAAATTTGAAACGTTTCCATGTTACAAAAATCTATGAAATTGACTGAATAAAAAGCACTAAAATAAACTAGGAGTACTACTCCTTTACATCAATTAAAATTGAACATAAGGAAGATTAAGTCGATCTAATTTTAACATGCCATGCAATTCTCCTTGTGCTTTGGTGAAGACAAACAAATTCTGATGAGTGTGTCTTTGCTTGGATAAGAAGTCTGCAGCTTGATTGCCTTCTCGAAAGATGTGCGAAAAACGATAAGAGAATCCACTCAAGCATTTCCTTATGGACTCCAACAAATACCGTATCTTATGAGATCCTTTTTGAGAGTGTTGGATCATCTGAATAACTAGCTGTGCATCCATTTCTATCCAGAGCTTCTCAATGCATCGTTCTTTGCACAGAAGTAGTCCTCGTAGAAGAGCTCATAATTCTGCTGCAAAGAGCTACAAGGACCAATATTCTCTGAGAAGCCAAAGATAAGTTTACTTGTGTGATCACATAAAACTCCACCACATGCTGCATGTTGACTATCTCGGGAGCTGCCATCCACATTCAACTTGTACTCATTCGTGGATGGTTTTTTCCAATAAATAATTTGAGGGGAGGCATGCTGTTGGACGAAAAACTTGAAACCCCACATAGTTGCTATGTTTGTGTCTCATTTCCATTGCCATCGTTGAATAAGAGAGCCATCGTGTAACTGATTTAACAATTTCATAGTTTTCCAAATGACACAATCCGGATACATATGCATCTGCCTGTGCTTAGCATCATTCCTCTCCAGCCATAAAAACCAACATATGAATAGAGGAATTAAAAAATGGATATGGCCTTTCTTAACATAATCACCGGAACAGTACCAGGCCCAAAGAATCTGAGAAACATGTTGAGGGTTAAGAACATAAATTTGAAAGGATTTTCCAAAAAATCCCAAACCTGTCTTGCGATTGGATTCTCCCACAAAACATGCATTAGTGATTCCTCAGCTTTGCAACATACACATTTAGAGGCCAAATGAAAACCTTTTACCTTCATCCAAAGTTCAACGGGAATCCAATTATGCATTACTCTCCATAGGAAAAAGGATATCGATAACGAAATACTTCTATGCCAAATAGCATCCCCCAAAACAGTAGGTGATCGGCATTGCCGGACTATCTCCCATGCACTCTTTGTAGTGAATTCCCCATGAGAAGTAGGATACCAATAAGCTACATCTTCTTGGGATCTATTGAAAGGGATCTGCAAAATCTCATCAACTAATGGCATTGGCAGGTATAAATTCCATTTATCTCTATCCCAGACATGACCATCATAAAATTTAGCAACACAAGACAAATCGTTCTGAAATGAAGTGAACATTGTTACCAGGGGTAGGTCTCCCATCCAACAGTCATGCCAGAAGAACAGTTCCCCTTTTCCTATCTTCTATCGAATATTTTGTGAAGCAGCGTCTCGACCAAGAAGCATTCGTTTCCATATTGGAGAATCATGAAGCTTTGGGTGCACATATTGTGGTATTCGGCCCATGCAGTATTTTGTTCGCAGGAACTGTGTCCAAAGGCTATTACCTGTTCGGAATCTCCACCACAATTTCAGAGTAAAAGCCGCACAAACATCATTCAGATTTCGGATGCCAAGTCCCCCTTCTGAACATGGGAAAATGGTTCTTGCCCAAGAGGTCCAATGCATCCTATTACTATCAGCTGAATCACCCCATACAAAGCTATTAAAAATCCTTTCCACTTTTTCAATCACTATCACCGGTGGTTTAAGAACTTGCATCAAATACATCGGCAGTGATGATAAAACACTCCTCAATAATGTGATATGACCCCTCGGTGATAAAACCTTATTCTCCCAACCTGAAACACGATCTCGAATCTTGTTAATTAAAGAATAAAAAAGAATTACCTTTTTCGATCCTTTGTAGAGTGGAGCTCTGAGATAAGTCACTAGAAGTGTTTTATGTTGAAATCCAGTGGTGTGAGAGATGATTTACGTCATTGAAAGTGGATAACCTTTAGCTGTAATGAAACAGCTTTTTGGATGATTAACTTGCTATCCTGAGACCTGTTCATATTCCTGCAAGAAATCCAAAACCTTCTGCAAAGCTGAACGACATCCATCAGTAAAAATAATAATATCATCAGCAAAAGCAAGGTGACTAATGGGCATTAAGCAGCTAGATAAGTAATGTAGTGAATTATAGCGGCTGAAAAGGTTATTAATCCCCTTAGAAAGATATTCTGCAGATAAAATAAAGAGTTCAATCCTCCAATTAAATAAAACATTTAATAGCATGATTTGATACATTTTCATTTCTAAGTAATGTATCAAAGTAGAACAAACAATTCACAATTTTCAACAAAATTAACCAGACAGCCAATCATGCCATAATATCATAAGCCAATTGATTCAAAATACAATTTATCATGTAACAAATAGTGGTCTCCCAGTACTCTACTTTTCAAAATCACAATAGATTTTCATACAATTTATGAAATAATTTTATTTAAATCCATTATTTTCAAAATATATAATTTTATCAGGAAAATCCATTTTTTTATAAAATTCACCAAAAATAGACATAAATCACTTCAAATAATTGAAGTGATAAAATGTTCACTCACAGCTTTTGAAAATCCGAGTTTTCGGATGCACTCGCCCTAGTGGTCCTCAGGCGCAATCTCCTTGCCTTTTCCGGACGTCTCACCACCTTGACAAATAATAAAGTCAAGAAATTTACTAATTTGTCCCTAAGTTGATATAAACTAATTTAAATGACTAATGCGTGATATGCAAATGCAAAACCCTAAACCCGAATTTCGCTAAAACGCGGTATTGACTAATTTCGACCGATTACACGATTAATTGACAATTTTATCCAAATCACTTCCAAATTGATCCATTTCTCTTTTAAAACCTTAATTCATCACACACACTTCTAAATAATTAAAATTTTAGCCTTGAAATCCTTGAAATCCTTCACATAAAAATTTGGACATTACGGTGTACTAACATCGTAATTTTTCCTAGTCACATTTTTCACTTAATCCTTTATTTTTCCAATCCATTTTCCTTGAAATTCAAACAGTTCTTCCTTGATATTCAACCCACATGGTTCAACCAACAAAGAACCCTAGGGGACCTTAAATGTTTTTCCTAAAACTTTATTCATAACTATGCTTAACCATCACTAAACCTTAACATAGTTTAAATTCAAGCAATTCCAACATCAAATTCCCATTCATACCCATTCGGCCTCAATAAATTCAGCATGATTTCTCATCATTCAGCCATGAAAAATGAAAGCTAAAGCATGCTTAAGCTAGGGTTAGAGTAGATCTAAAGAAATCTCACCTTTGTTTGGCTTGAATCTTGAAAAAACTTGATTTTCCTTGAATTTTTGGCTTGTTTTTCTTGTTTTTCTCATTTTTCTCTTTGGTTTTCCTTTGCTGCAGGTGTGTGCCGAGTTTTGAGAGAAAATGTGAGGGTTAAGGTTGATTTTATTAGTTTAATAATAAATTATAATGGGTTGACACATGGCAAAATGCCATTAGTCCATTTTTTTAAACTTTTTTTACTTTTATTCCAATTTTTCCACCACAAATAAATCCCATATTTATCCATACCCTAGTTAAATAAAATCCCTTGGTCTTGACCACCGCCGGGCCTAAACCCTAAACCGATTTACCCACGAGATGAAAAATTACGATTTTACCCCTATACTCCGAAATGCACCGAAATTACATTATTTCTACTTTTCAACTTCACTAAACACTTTAATTGATCAATCTTAATCATATGGGGTCAAAATCTTTTCTAAAAATTCATGTTTCGTCCTTTAATAGCAAAATTATCATTTTACCATTGTGTCTCAAAAATACCGAGAATCACAATTTGTCACTGGTAAAATTCATTCTATACTCCAATAATCATATTATATTTCATATAATTATTCTTTATCATTTGAAATCAAAATCTTTATTAAAAATCTCAATTTTATCCTGAAATTGAAAAATGACCGTTTTGTCCCTAATCTGTCAATTTTCCCGATTGACTCCAAATTTACCCTTGAACTTTGAATTACTATTTCGAGTAATCCATGGACTGTGAAATTCCTTATTTCACTATAAAATCCCTATTTTATTAGTTCGAGGCATAAATCAACTTATTTGTACTTCTAAGTACAATACCGGCTTTTTACTAACTCTACCGGGCTATTCAGATATGCATACATAATGTGACATATATAAATGTCATGTCAGATAAATTTAGAGTCGGATTTGACATAAATAATTTTAAAAAATCAAAAATCCTTTCAAAATATAAAAAATCTTTCAAATTCCTTGAAAAAACCTTTAAAAACCTTAAATATCTTAAAACACATCTTAAAAATGCTTAAAATTTTATGAAAAAAATATTAAAAATACTTTAAAGGATTTTAAAAATCTTTTAAAGAGGGAATTTAATGTGAAAATAGGCCTAATTACTAACGAGTGGGTGGATCTTCAATGAAAATTCATATTTAATGTAGTAACCTTAAACTGTGATGTCTTTTCATTGTATGAAATATGAAATTTTTTAGTGGGGCGTCAATTGAAGCATGTATGCAGTTAATTCAGCAACATAAATGTTAAGATATGGGGAAGAATACATTAACATTTTGTTTTTGAAAAAGGCAAAGCACAAATGATGTGGTATGTGCATGTACATATATTTATGGAAATTAATAATTTTGAAAGTGTAGGGAAGAAAATAAAAAAAAAACAAAATTATTTAATAAAAAAGGAGAACAAATTGGATTTTGTTTAAAAAAAGTGGGTGATTGTATTAATATTATTAATTGACATATACTTTCAATTTTGTCATCTTGTTGTGAATAATTGACAAAAATGAATTTGACGTATACAAGGCATGCTAAGTGACGATTGTTTCGCATTCATTCTGCTTATCATATAGTAGCAGAGTACACAACAATGAGTATTGATGGCTTGATGGGGCCACAATGATTTGGTTGAATGGAATCATGGTATATGATATTGAAAAAATTGAAATTTGAGGATTTGATGTAAAGACATACCAAGGTGTAAGGTGTTGATGTTATTACCTTTAATTTTAGTGCATATCACTTCACACAGCAAGCAAAGAAAGAAAGAAAGAAGTAGTCAAGTTTTCGAGAGAGAATGGGTCATTTTTGACAAATGACATCAATGATAGCAGATTTAATCCACCCCTCCATTGCTGGCCCGGTCTTGAGTGGGCATATAAGGAGATGAAGCATCTTGAAAGACACAATTTATCAATAGGGGAGACATCTTACAACTCTAGTGCTTTTAAGGTTTTAGCTCAAACTACTGGCTAAAGTAAGCTTTAGCCTGTACTCTGTATTTGCTAAGTTCATTATCGAAAGACCCTAAACTGCATAGGACACTAATAAAGCAGTTGACATGGTTTTGATGCTCACGTGACCCTATGGAACTATATTGTTAGAATTGAATAATTTTGTGTTCGTCAAGACAAAAATGCAGGAAATACAAGCATAATATTTTTTATTACACAAAATGTAATTCATACTCATTTTATTAAACGTAATTCATATTCATTTTATTTTAATAAATTAATTACATAAATTATGTAATTTCTAAATAATTATTTTTAAAATATTTAATTTTTCTCAATTATTTTATTTTATGATTATAGTCATAAATTGTGTAATATGTTTCAGTAAACGTTTTATGTGCTAGAATTGAAAAAGTTAGAAGCCGACTTCAAATATGGACAAGTAACTTGAAGGCAGATAAGGTAGGATAACATTATCGAAAGTTGGATGGAAGGACACACACAGATTTAGGTATGCTTAATTAGACATATGATTTAGTAGAAACACAAAGACCCTTTTTAAAAAATTTGGTATTAAATCTAAACAGTAATATTTTTGTCACGACCCGAAACTTCTCATCGGGCCCACGACAATCGTTGCGACGTCTCGATAGGTATTCATACCTCGAATATCGACCGAAACCCCGCAAGGCTATCGTATCAGTTTTCTTATCCCTCTTGTGATTGTCGATTTCTGAAAGTCATAATTTAAATAATTACTAGCCACTTTCAAACTAAAGTGACCAGAAAACAGTTTTCGACTTACAGGGACATTTTCGTCATTTTATCAAAAATTTCAAATTTCAGTAATTTCGTCGCCAATACATGGAAAACATATATTTTAAATGAAATAGAAATCATCGGATAGAAATACAATAGAAATATTTAATAAAATACTGTAATTTCTTATAAAACAATATTTACAAAGTATTTAGTAAATATGTTTTATAGCGTAAATACAAAATAAAATTTTATATGCTGAGATACAAATAAGCAGAGTACATAAGTATATTTACAGTGACTCATGGGCCCACAATAAACATAAGTAAGAAGGTCAGAAACCTACTGCAGAATGAGGTTGTAAAAACGAACTGTGGTTCTTCGCAAATACAGCTATCTACAAGTAGTTGGGTCTTGAAATGTTGGAAAGAAGAGTGGTGAGTTTACACAACTCAGTGAGTAAACAAATACCTCTTAAAATATCTAAAGGCGAGTAATAGGAGACAAAGAAAATCTTTTTTATATCGAAGGGTTTCATAACATGAAACCATATTTAAACCAGTGCGAGTAATTTTAATTTACTCACATAATAACAATTATAGAAATAATAATAATAAATATAAGGCTTATGATTTATCAAAATTGTGGCTCGTGCCATAAATACATACTCGGGGATACCTTGGTCGAGGCATCTAACTGAGTCTGCCAAGGTCATTCAAATTTATAATTCTACCAAAAATACAACCAATCCTTGGTGTTGGCTGAGTTCATCTTCACGTGGTGGTTTACATGAAGTGACTCTATTATATCTCAGGAAAATTAAATAACCCTGTACGCTTTTACAACTGAGATATCGGTATATAGGGGCTTTACCGTGCCACCTCTAATTAGGCCGGTCCACAGAAACCCATCTACTGCAGCAGATATCATTCCACCAATTAATTAAATTTTAACAGCATGACTAGGCTATTTTATTTTTAACCAGCCTGCACGGCAAATAACAATTCGTATAATTTTCAACACAATAAACCAGCAACCAATCATACCACATTTCATAAGCCAAATTAATTTAAAAATACAATTTATCATGTAACAAATAGTGGTCTCCCAGTACTCTATTTTTCAAAATCACAATAGATTTTCATACAATTTATGAAATGATTTTATTTAAATCCATTATTTTTAAAATATATAATTTTATCAGGAAAATCCAATTTTCATAAAATTCACCAAAAATCACTCAGATAATTTAAGTGATAGTATGTTCACTCATAGCTTTTGAAAATCCGGGTTCCTGATGCACTCGCGCTAGTGGTCCTCAAGCGAGATCTCCTTGCCTTTTCTGGATGTCTCATCACCTTGACAAATAATAAAGTCGAGGAATTTATTAATTTGTCTCTAAATTGATATAAACTAATTTAAATGACTAATGCATGATATGTAAATGCAAAACGCGTCCGAATTTCGCTAAAACGTTGTATTGACTAATTTCGACCGATTGCCCGATTAATTGACAATTATGTCCAAACCACTTCCAAATTGATCCATTTCCCTTTTAAAATCTTAATTCACCAATTACATTTCAATTAACTTAATTTCATATTTGAAATCCTCCAATTTCTTCACATAAAAATTCAGACATTATGGTGTACTAACACCGTAATTTTTCCTAGTCACATTTTTCACTTAATCTTTTATTTTTCCAATCCATTTTCCTTGAAATTCAAACAATTCCTCCTTGATATTCAACCCACATGGTTCAGCCAACAAAGAACCCTAGAGATATTGAATGTTTTTCTTAGATTTTTGCTCATAACTATGCTTAAACATCATCAAACAACAACATAGTTCAAATTCAAGCAATTCCCATTACTAAATCCGCAACGACCACTCCCTGGTCGCTACCGGCGTTCGAAACTTCCGGGAAAGACCCGTCAAGTCCAGAACAAGCCTGACCAAAATTGCTCGTTAATCCATTACATTCACTCATCAAATAGTATTATTACTTTCATATACTGAATTAAATCATAAATATAAAAATCACTATAAACTTTTTCCTTATTTATCCACAATTATATATATGCCAAAATCTATAAAATTTTCAAATTCATGTTGTATATAAAAAGAAATTTAAACTCGTTTACAACTTAACAAATAAAATATTACGACTCGACCTCTATTATAACAAGTACAGCGGAGCGACTCAGGGTAGTACACTAGGAAATGCCTTTACCTATTCACGATAGACCAACATGTCGATGACTTCACGCCAAATCGATCCCTGTCTATAAAAAGGGTAATAGAATTGGGGGTGAGTCTCATAGACTCAGTGAATATCATCGACCCAGTGAATAGGGCGTAGATAGGAAACAAACATACGGTGGATCAGTTGAATGTAAAATACAGGATCATAAAAATAATTTGTCTGAAACAGGGGTTTTGTGCCTTATATCGAAATTCGAGAATTTTTGAAAGTATAATCAATTGAAATAATAATATTTTCTCATCAAAATATGTTGATAACAAATTTCGAACCAAATTGATAAAATCAAGCTAGCTCCCGCGAGACCAACATTGTTTAAAGTCATGCACTAATCATAGCTCGCCTTTACGCTAGGAATTTCAAATCCATTTCATGGAAAAACAAATAAAGGAGCTGTAAAAATCCGTTTAAATCAAATTTCACCATGCAAGGAAATACAACTCATAATATTAAAACTTATTTCAATCCATGTAAAATAATTACATTTTATCAAAAATAATTAGTAAGGCTAATGATATTCTTAAAAACATGGCTCATGTCATAAAAACTCATATTCGGTGATACCTTGCGCTGGGGTATCTAACCGAATTCGCCAAGATTGTTAAAATCTCATTTACATGTAAAACATACTTTTATTTTAGAAAACACAACCATTCCTTGGCGTTAGCGGAGTTCACCTTCCCGTGATGGGTCGACCGAAGGGAACTCTAACCATACCTCAGGAGATACCCTCCGCGCCTCTCATACCGAGATATAATATAACGGGGTTACCGTGCCCCTCTAATAGGCTGGTCCACGGAACCCGCTACTGCAGTGACTATCCTATAACCCACCAATTCATAAAAATTTAAATATCATGATATGGAAATCAAATTATTATCGGGCCAATCTAGGCAAAACAATAAATTCAAGAAATTTTAATACAAATGCCAATCACACCGTCATAAGCCATAAATTACAAAGCATAATTTATATAACACAAATATGTATTCTCAAATTATTCAAATTTTCTAAAATCATCATTCGATTTCAAAATGATTTTTAAGGGAATATTTTAAATCTTTTTTTTAATTATCAATCCCCGTGTCACGTTGAAATTCTTGTTTCATGAAATGTTCATTGTAAACATTTGCATGATATTTTCTATCAAACTAGTATGATGAATATTTAAATATTTCATGAAATGCACATCACACAAACATTAAGGCACATTTTTCATTTTGATGCAAATCATTTCTAAACGCTTGTTTCCCGGTTTAAAATACTTTGCGTATAATATATATATATATATATATTTCAAATGATTTCTAAAATAGTTTGCACTCACAATTCCTTAAAATTTATTCAACACATGTTTTTCATAAAAATTGCATTGCACGTAAAATACATGTAGAAGCATATCTATATACGAAATATTTAGAAATTGACACCCCCTACTCACCTCGTAATAGTGGGATTTTACTTCACAATTGATTTACACGCGTATCGATAATTGTTCCTATTTATAGATCACGTGCTTCGCTCGGTACGCCTTCACGATAATTTTCCTAACATAAAATTTAAATTCAACATGCTTAATCGCACATTTATATGGGTAATAACTTAATTAAATTTCCTTCATCAATTTGCATATTTTTTTATCTAAAATATGCACAATACTAATAAACTACTCAAAATCTTAAAATTTTACATTTACTTACCAATGGATTTTTGCCATTTCTTTGTGACCTTAGGCCTTTCCATGGCTTCTCCATTTTTCTCCTATTGGGCCAAGTCTATTTTTATTTTTCTATTGGGCCTTGCCCATCTAATTGTCATCGGGCCATGCCCATATTTTAATTCTATTTTCTATTTTCTTTTTCATCTTGTCTTATTAAATGACCAACCCCACGCCCTTGTATCTCTTTGTCCTTTCTTTTCTTCCTTTAATTTTTATTTGTTTGTTTTATTTTGACTTTTCCTATCATCATTTTCATTTTCATTTTTTTTTCATGTTTTGTCTTTATCCTTACCTTGTCCCCATCATTTGTTGACTAGTTTAACCAACTAAAAAAATTTAGTTGCTTGTCTTTCATTCCTAACCAACCTGAAGTTCTTGTCTTCATGTCCATACATCTACACTTAAAAATTATTTTGATTTTTTAACATTTCATGTCATTATTTTATTATCCATTTCATCTTCTAAATATTCATTTAAGCCTTTAATTATCCTAGGATTTAATTAGGCTTAAAATTGTACTAAGAGACTCCAAAAATTTAATTGTCAATCTTTAAAATTTTTATTTTCGACATATGATACCTCGTCACTTTCCAATATGATTTTCTTTATTGTAGAGATAGAACTGGGTGAAGTGATCTTCATTTAGATTTCAAATGGTCCAAAAATTGCTTGAGATATGACCAAAATACTCAAGTATATACAAAAAAATTTATGTGTTTTTCAACACTTTGCTCTCCAAAAATTAAGTCAAATATTTTTAATTCCTATCCACACTTATTAAATTTCAATTTCCTTCAAAATTATTCTTCCTTCACATATATAAAATCAAATTATTGAGATTGCATTCCAACGCGGTATCTCCATAATATTTAAATATCTATTTATCGCGTTAACTCGATTTAATAAAAATCGCGCGATCTCACTTACGGCATTTCCTTCCAAAAATTCATTCTTAATTCTTCTCCCCTACTTAAATTAGTCATATTCCATTTTTTATGACTAATTCTGATCTTTAATATAATATTAATATTTTAATATTATTTTATTAATAAAAATATTATTTTATTTCAAAAATTTTCACTTGCTTTCTTTGGTCCCGGAACACATTATTATGTGTCGGTTTACCTTCGAATCATCCTTTAACTCACTAATTTGTCGTCGATAAAAATATTATTATTTAATTATGAGTTCTGCGCGTGCGATACATTTTATTCTTAAGCGTTACTTAGCACGCTAATTCACATCAAATAATCATTCTTTTGATCAATAAAGTCTTATTTGTGTCTAACGAGGATACGGGGTATTACAAAATCTCACTCATACCCATTTGGCCTCAATGAATTCAGCATGATTCCTCGTCATTCAGCCATAAAAAATGAAAGCTAAAGCATGGGTAAGATAGGGTTAGAGTAAATCTAAAGAAATATTACCTTGGTTTTGCTTGAATCTTGAAAAAACTTGAATTTTCCTTAATTTTTGGCTTGTTTTTCTTGTTTTGCTCCTTTTTCTCTTTTGTTTTCCTTTGAATCTGTTTTGTGCTGATTTTGATGAGAGAAAGTGAGGGTTATGTGTTGATTTTATTAGTTTAATCATAGAACAAATGGCTTGCCACATGGCAAAATGCCATTAGCCCATTTTTTTTACTTTTTGACTTTTTATTTCAATTTTTCCACCACAAATAAATTCTATATTTATCCATACCCTAGTTAAACAAAATCCCTTGGTCTTGACTAGTGCTGGGGCAAAAAATTTACCAATTTGCCCCCGAGATGAAAAAATTATGACTTTACCCTTATACTCCGAAATGACCCGAAATTACATTATTTTCACTTTTCAACCTCAAATAACACTTTACTTAATCAATCTTAATCATATGGGACCAAAATCTTTTTTAAAAATTTTCGTTTCGTCTTTTAATAGTAAAATTACCATTTTACCCTTCTGTCTTAAAAATACTGAGAATCATAATTTTTCACTGCTAATATTCATTTTGTAAAACCCGACCCTATAAATATTGTCATGACATACATGCAATGAACAACGTGTTTGTATGCTAGGAAAGTCTCAAAGAATAGCTAAAACCCATTATTGTACAAAATGGTACACTTAAGTTGATTTAACTTCGAATTAGTTCAAATAGGAATTTTAAGATGAAATTTAATATTTCACAGTCTAGGAATAACTTAAAATGATGTTTTGGAGTTCAAGGGTTAATTTGGGATGAATTTGAAAATTTTGATATCTAGGGGTAAAATCGTCATTTTGCCACCTAAGATAATAATTTGATCATGGAGAGAGATTTTTTATCAACATTGACTATTTGGAGTATAATTTAATGATAGGAAGTGAAAAAATTTCAGTTCTTTGAATTTTCAGAACATAAGGGCAAAACGGTAATTTTATCACCCCGGGGTAAAATCGTAATTTTCACCAGTCAAAACTTGTCAAAATCAAATGATTTATTCATTTTTGGTATGCATGAATATGGTGTTTGAAGTGGTGAAAATTTAAAATTTTCAGAACGAAATTTTAAAACGGGTCTCACGGGAAAGTGACACGTGGCATGGTTTTAATGAAATAATATTATTTGAATCAAAACAGCCCATTTAAGCTTGAGCCATTGGGGGGTTCGGTCATAAGGGGAAAAAGAAAGGAAGAAATAGAGAGAAAAGGAAGAAAGGAGAAAAACCAAAGAAAAGCTTGAAATTTTACGAAGGATTCGCGATTTTCGCCCGTTTTCGCGTCTAACGGTAAGATTTCTCGACTTTAGCTCAATTTCTACCATTCCTAAGTTCTTGTTTCTACTCAGCATGCTCCAAGAGAGAGATCACAAAATAGATCTAAGGGCTGGACGAAATTCAAGGGGGAAGATTTTGAATTTTTCAAGTTTCGATTCTTAGTTAAATCGGTAGTTTTGGATAGTTAGATGCGTTTAGAAATGAAATTGGACATGAAAGCATGTATTTTTCACCTTACCCACTCAAGGCCGAATGCTCAATGCTGTGCCATGTGATGAACTGATTTTTATTCAAATGGAATTGAAGAGAAAATGATGAAAAATGATTAAATGTGCTAGAAAAACGAAATAGAAAATTTACCGGGTGAATGTCCCATTTTAACCAAATTTTTAAAGGAAGAAAGTGACCTGAATTTAGTGATTTCAGAGGGTTGTAAGGTGGCATTTGATGGTTAAAAATGTTGGAGAGAGAATGGGACGATTTAGAGTAAAAATGGAGCGCGTTAGCAATTTATCGGGTAAAGTACCGAAAATAGGCTAATATCGCGTTTAAGCCATTTTAGGCCGTTACATTTCATACCATTCATTAATATAGGATTTAAATCAATATATAGTGATTTAGCATAAATGTATTGAATCGTGTGATTTTTGTAATTTATTAAGGAAGTGAGACATCCGGAAAAGGCAATGAGGTCATATCCAAGGAAACGTGATCGGGACGCTTTTTCTTCAAGAGAATTGGATTTATATGACCTGTGAGTAAACCTACTATTATTGTAAACTATCTAGAGTTTATTTTAAATGTTAATTATGGATTTTATGCAAAGAAAATGGTTATAAAAAGAGAAGTTTTGGCTGTATGCAAATATTTTTGGATTATGTGAATACTTGATTTTTAGAAAAATTGAGTAGTTTGGAGGCTTTCACTTATGTTATAAATGACATTTTGATGAAATTGGCTTATGAGATTGTGAGTATATGTGGCTGTATTATAAACTGTATTGGAAATAAATGTAAGTTGTTTTTACTATGCAGGCTGGGTAAATAAATAAAAGCCACGTTATACTGTCGAAATTTTATTAAAATTGGTGGGTTTAGTCACTGCAGTGGCGGGTTTCTGTGGACCGCCTATTAGAGGGGCACGGTAAACCTGGTTATATAGTTACTCTTGTTGTAGAGGCGAAGAGGGTAACTCCCGGGGTAGTGTTAGAGTTCACTTCACGTAGAACCCACACGTGAATGTGTATCTTGGCCAACGCCAAGGAACGGCTTGTTTTCAAAATTAAAAAGTGTTTAATGTGTAACTGTTTTGACAACCTTGGCAGACTCGGTTAGATGCCTCGGCCAAGGTATCCCCGAGAACTAGTTTTGGCTTGAGCCATGATTTTAAATAAAAGTCATAAGCCTTAACAATTGTTTTGATAAATTATAAATATTTCTTGATTTAAGAAATAAAAATGAAACTTTATAAAATGGTTTGTAATAGCTATTTAAATTTACCTCCATTTTACTTACCTTTAGATGTTTATGATAATGTTTATGTAAAACCCGACCCTATAAATACATGTCATGGCATACATGCAATGAATAATGTGTTTGTATGTTAGGAAAGTCTCAAAGAATAGCTAAAACCCGATATTGTACCAAATGGTACACCTAAGCTTATTTAACCTCGAATTAGTTCAAATAGGAATTTTAAGATGAAATTTAATATTTCACTGTCCAGGAATGACTTAAAATGATGTTTTGGAGTTCGAGGGTTAATTTGGGATGAAACTGAAAATTTTGATGTCTAGGGGCAAAATCGTCATTTTGCCACCCAAGATGATAAATTGACCATGGAGTGAAATTTTTGATCAATATTGACTATTTGGAGTATAATTTGATGATAGGAAGTGAAAAATTTCAATTCCGGCAGTTTTCGGAACATAGGGGCAAAACGATAATTTTATCGTCCTAAGGGTAAAATCGTAATTTTCACCACTCAAAACTTGTCAAAATCTTAAGATTTATACATTTTTGGTATGAATAATCATGGTATTTCATGTGGTGAAAATTTGAAGTTTAAAAGACGAAATTTTAAAAACGGGTCCCACGGGAAGTGACACGTGGCATAGTTTTAAATGAAATAATAATATTTTAATCCAAAACAGCCCATTTAAGCTTCAGCTGATGAGGGGCACGACCCAAAGGAGGAAATAAGAGAGAAAATAGAGAAAAAAAGGAAGAAAGGAGAAAAACCAAGGAAAATCTTGAAATTTGATGGAAGATTCGCGGTTTTCGCCTGTTTTCGCGCCTAACGGTAAGATTATTCGACTTTGGCTTGGTTTCTACCTTTCCCATGCTTTTGTTTTCATTTTCCATGCTTCAAGAGAGAGATCACAGAATAGATCTAAGTGCTGGACCGAATTTGAGGGGAGAGATTTTGGATTTTTCAAGTTTCGATTCTTAGCTAAATCGGTAGTTTCGGTTAGTTAGAGTAAGAAAATGGAATATTTTTATCAATATTTTTGAATTGTAAAATGTTATTTTAAACCCTTGAAAAAGAAGGTTTCGGACTTCCGATTTCAAATCTGATTTCAGATTATGTATTCTGGATGCATAAACTATATTTTTACCAGAATTTAATATTTTTGTCGAAAAATGACCAAAATACTCTTGTGAGTCAAATTTTATATTTTGATTTATTTAAGCCAGAAATAAGTTGTAAACCCTCAAAAGGGGATGTTTGGAAAGAATTAATCACAGGGAAGGCTAGCAACTGGTACATAAGCCTTACGGGGTTCCGATTGGCATTCTGGATAATGAGTGTCAATTGAGACGTCGTGGCGGTTGTCAAGGGCTCAAGGGAAGTTCCGGGTCGTGACAGTAAACCTACTATCTGTCTTGGTAAGACGATCTACGGTAGTCTTCGACAAAATCTAGTATCTACAAGCTACCACAGGCCTGAAATGGTTGGATAGGAGATGGGTGAGATTTTGCAATCCCAATGAGTAAATAAACTGTCACGACCCGGAACTTCCCTCGGGCCCATGACAACCGCCACGACGTCCCAATTGACACTCATTATCCGGAATGCCAACTAGAACCCCGTAAGGCTTACGTACCAGTTTCTAGCCTTCCCTGTGAGTAATTCTTTCCAAACATCCCCTTTTTGAAGGTTTACAACTCATTTCTAGCTTAAATAAATCAAAATATAAAATCTGACTCACAGGGGTATTTTAGTCATTTTTCGACGAAAGTATTAAAATCTGGTAAAATATAGTTTATGCATCTAGAAAACATAATCTGAAATCGGATTTGAAATCGGAAGTTCGAAACCTTCCTTTTCAAGGGTTTATAGTCATAATTTACTATTCAAAAATATTGATAAAAATATTCTATTTTCTTATAAAATAATTTTTATAGACACGCATATAAGTAATTTTTATGGCGTGAAAATAAAATAAATTCATACATACATTAAGTTACAAAGTCATAATGTACAATAATAATTACAATGACCGGTGGGCCCATAACTATACAAATACGACAATGGTAGTACACCTACTATCTGTCGTTGGAAGACGATCTACGATAGTCCTCGACAAAATCTGGTATCTACGAGCTACCACAGGCCTGAAATGTTTGGACAGGAGGTGGGTGAGATTTTACAATCCCAATGAGTAAACAAACATTATCATAAACATCTAAAGGTAAGTAAAATGGAGGCAAATTTAAATAGCTATTTCAAACCATTTCATAAAGTTTCATTTTATTTCTTAAATCAAGAAATATTTATGATTTATCAAAACAATTGTTAAGGCTTATGACTTTTCTTAAAATCATGGCTTAAGCCAAAACTAGTTCTCGGGGATACCTTGGCCGGGGTATCTAACCGATTCCGCCAAGGTTGTCAAAACAGTTGCACATTAAACACGTTTTAGTTTTTAAAACAAGCCGTTCCTTGGCGTTGGCCGAGATACACATTCACGTGTGGGTTCTACGTGAAGTGAACTCTAACATTACCCCGGGAGTTACCCTCCTCGCCTCTACAACCGGAGTAACTATATAACCGGGTTTACTGGGCCCCTCTAATAGGCGATCCACAGAAACCCGCCACTGCAGTGACTAAACCCACCAATTTAATAAAATTTCGACAGTATAACGTGGCTTTTATTTATTTACCCAGCCTGCATAGTAAAAATCCAACTTACATTTATTCTCAATAACATTTCAGACATAGCCACATATATACACATACTCATAAGCCTATTGAATGAAAACATCATTTGTAATACAATTTACGGCCTCCAAACTACTCCATTTTTGACTAAAATCACATATTCACATTTAAATCTATTTATTTGTATACAGCAAAATTTTTCTTTTCAAGTCATTTTTGCATAAATTCACAAGTAACAATTAAAATAGACTTCAGATAATTTACAATAATAATAAGTTTACTCACCGTTTGCACAAATTTAAGGCTTTTTAGGTGCCCCGATTACTGTTCGTCGGGCACGACTTCCTTGCCTTTACTAGAAGGCTCTCCTCCTAGACACATTGTAAAAGTTACACAATTCAACACATTTATGCTAAATCACTATATAATTGATATAAATCCTATATTAATGCATGGCATGAAATGCAACGGCCTAAAACGGCTTAAACGCGGTGCTAGCCTATTTTCGGTACTTTACCCGATAAATTGCTAACGCGCTCCATTTTTGCTCTAAATCGTCCCATTCTCTCTCCAACATTTTTAACCATCAAATACCTGCTTATAACCCTCTAGAATCACTAAATTCAGGTCACTTTCTTCCCTGAAAAATTCGGTTAAAATGGGACATTCACCCGGTAAATTTTTTACTTTGTTTTTCTAGCACAATTAGTCATTTTTCATCATTTTCCCTTCAATCCATTTGAATAAAAATCAATTCATCACCATTGGACAGCATTGAAGGTTCAGCCTAGAGTGGGTATTGTGAAAATTCCATGCTTTCGAGTCCAATTTAATTTATAAACGACTCTAACTAACCGAAACTACCGATTTAGCTAAGA
The DNA here is from genome assembly GCA_036013995.1 of Theobroma grandiflorum. Lineage (NCBI taxonomy): Eukaryota > Viridiplantae > Streptophyta > Magnoliopsida > Malvales > Malvaceae > Theobroma > Theobroma grandiflorum. The sequence continues at coordinate 15,409 of CP142132.1, read as the reverse complement.
ATCGAAACTTGAAAAATTCAAAATCTCCCCCCTTGAATTTCGTCCAGCCCTCAGATCTATTCTGTGATCTCTCTCTTGAAGCATGGAAAATGAAAACAAAAGCATGGGAAAGGTAGAAACCAAGCCAAAATCAAAAAATCTTACCGTTAGACGTGAAAACGGGCGAAAACCGCTAATCCTTTGTCAAATTTCAAGCTTTTCTTTGGTTTTTCTCCTTTCTTCCTTTTTTTCCAATTCTTTCCTCTCTTTTTTCCCTTATGGCCGAACCCCTCATCAGCTGAAGCTTAAATGGCTTATTTGATTAAAATAATATTATTTTATTTAAAAATACCACATGTCACTTTCCCGTGGGACTCATTTTTAAAATTTCGTTCTGAAAATTTCAAATTTTCACCACTTCAAACACCATACTCATGCATACAAAAAATGAATAAATCCTAAGATTTTGACAAGTTTTGAGTGGTGAAAATTACGATTTTACCCCTGAGATGGTAAAATTACCGTTTTACCCCCATGTTCCGAAAATTGCCAGAATTGAAATTTTTCACTTCCTATCATCAAATTTACTCCAAATAGTCAATATTGATAAAAAATTTCACTCAATGGTCAATTTATTATCTTGGGTGGCAAAATGACGATTTTGCTCCTGGACATAAAAATTTTCAAATTCATCCTAAATTAACCCTCGACCTCCAAAACATCATTTTAAGTCATTCTTGGATTGTGAAATATTAAATTTCATCTTAAAATTCCTAGTTGAACTAGTTCGAGGTTAAATCAACTTAAGTATACCATTTGATACAATACCGAGTTTTAGCTATTCTTTGAGACTTTCCTAACATACAAACACGTTGTTTATTGCATGTATATCATGACATGTATTTATATGGTCGGGTTTTACATTTACTGCCATTGTCCTATTTGTATAATTATGGACCCACCGGTCATTGTAATTATTATTGTACATTATGACTTTGTAACTTAATGTATGCATGGATTTATTTTACTTTCACGCTATAAAAATTACTTATACACGTGTCTATAAAAATTATTTTATAAGAAAATGGAATATTTTTATCAATATTTTTGAATAGTAAAATGTGACTTTAAACCCTTGAAAAATAAGGTTTCAGACTTCTGATTTCAAATCTGATTTCAAATTATGTATTCTGGATGCATAAGTTATATTTTTACCAAATTTTAATATTTTCGCAAGAAAATGACCAAAATACCCCTATGAGTCAAATTTTATATTTTGATTTATTTAAGCCATAAATGAGTTGTAAACCCTCGAAATGAGATGTTTGGAAAGAATTACTCACAGGGAAGGCTTGAAACTGGTACGTAAGCCTTACGAGGTTCCGGTTGGCATTCCGGATAATGAGTGTCAATTGAGACATCGTGGCGGTTGTCATGAGCCCGAAGGAAGTTTCGGGTCGTGACACAGTTTATACTTCAATAATCATATTATATTTTATATAATTATTCTTGATCATTTAAAATCAAAATCTTTATTAAAAATCTCCATTTTGTCTTAAAATTGAAAAATGACCGTTTTGTCCCTAATCGATCAATTTTCTCGATTAATTCGAAATTTGCCATTGAACTCCGAATTACTATTTCGAGTAATCCTTGGACTGTGAAATTTTCTATTTCACTTTAAAATCCCTATTTAATTAGTTCGATGTATAAATCAACTTATTTGTACTTCTAAGTACAATATCGACTTTTTATCAACTTTATCGGACTATTCAGATATGCAAGCATGATGTCACATATATATAAATGTCATGTTAGATAATTTACGGTCGGGCTTGACAATTTTTGCATAGGATGAATGTTTGTTTTAGATAATTTGAGAACAATATAAATACATTCGAAATAAGAAAGGTAATTTCCTCTTTGTTTTGAGATCCATAATTTTAGCATGTTTTTGCAGATTATGTAAAGCATAATAAAGTAATTATTATTAGAATAAGGGCACAATGCTACTCTTTAGTTCAAAACGCAACGTATAGGTCAGCCCGAAGGGAGTAAGTTAGCTATGTTTTTAGGCATGGGACTCGATGTTGAATTATTATATAGTTTTAACAGTTATTTATCCGAGAGGAAAGACTGGTCTAGCGTTGCTGAAGGATTGGGCTTGTAGACCAATATCCTTCGACAGGTCACGGCCTCCGTCATTAATCTGACGTTTTTGGATGTCTTTTTCAAAGGGAAAGGTTAGGCTCTGCAGATCCATCGATATACGATGTCATTATGGCTGAACATCTCGAACTTGCTGAGGACTGCTTCACACAGCCAGAGAGTGCGAAAGGCGAGGTAAGCAGACGGCTGTGATGAACTGAAAGCAGTTCGCAACGATGAAGTGACAGAGATGAGAGGAAACCCACTAAAGTTCCTTGTTGAAGTCGATCGAAAGGGAAAGTTCAAACCCATGTGCGATTTTAGCAACAATGAGAGGTATGGAAATTATACTCAGACTTTATTAATTTTGCAATACCCACCTAACATTAAATCCTCTAAGTTGCCTTCACGCCAAATTTTTTTCTTTTCTGTACTTGTGGTGAGGAGGTCAATTTTCTTACGGAGCTCTGTGTCCCATCACCGCCATTTTTAATGTCCTTTGGTAGATCGTCTCTCTCCTATCACATTAATCTCTCCTTACTCACCTGATCACCACTTATCTTGTTTCTCTTTACGTGTGGTAAAGGAGTTGTGATCAAATTTACATGTTAAAAATATTGAGAAATGATTGTATGCATGCTAATTGTGCCCAGCTGCTTTCCACTTTTCGGATCAATTATATATAAGTGTGAAAGAAATAAACTTTCACTGTTGAACCGGCTGCTATATTTCTTGTTTGATTTTTTGCTTGTTTTTTGTCCTCGTCTAAGCTCATCGGTTGATATGGGCAGAGCCCATGCAAAATGCCGTAACACCATTCGTTATCTGTTTTTTGACACCTAACTATTTTCCCCTGGCCTTTTTAATTTCTCGAACGAATCAAGCTGAGTTACTGAGGCTTCTAAGTGATTGACATTATTACTCCACTCTATCTGATAGGCTTAAGAGTAGAAAAAGTGTATGGCGGTGCAGCTGAGGCTGATACAGGAGCCTGTTCCCTATTCCCCATGCTGAAACGATCCGTTCACTTCGAACACTGCGTCTTCCACCTCGAGCCTTCCCCCTTGTCCACCTCCAAGTCACTTCACTGACCTTTCACATCCATTGCACGGTAGCTTTCCCTAAAATTTCCTGCGAAAAATATCATGTAATGGGAATTTGAGGGCAGCTGTTTTCTATTCCATATATAAGGCGTGTTTTGGGTTGAGAGTGGAACGATGTTTGTTATTGATTTAGCGGGTTGAATTTATGTTTGTGTAACGTTTCTTCTTGCCTTGTTAGCTAAAGTGATGTTGTGTTTGTTCCCGATGTGTTTTCTCTGTTAGCTATAGTGATATTGTGTTTTCCTTGTTGGTTTTAGCTTTGAGATAATGAGGTTATCGGTTTGTGTTTTTATTAGTTAATTTACTTGCTTGAGTATTATAAGAGATCTGGTTTGTTGTTGGAGCAATGATGTTCTGGTTTTGAGCAGTGTTTTCTGGGTTAACTGATTTGGTTTCTTGCTATGTTTTGCGCTAATGATGTCTTTTGGGTACGAGATTCTGGTTGTGCATGAGAAACGAATGTTTATTGGTTTTTTCGTGCTGTTGGTATTGTCAAGTCAAGAACCCTTTTTGGGTTGATAGGGTATGTTTTTGTTTTCTTGTATATGTTATGCTGATATGTCTTTTATGCGTTTGGCAGTTTTGGGTTCGTTAAGCTTAAGAAGTTTAGTTTGATATGGTGGCTCTGCCAAAATATCTTTGAGAATGATGTGTTGCGGTTTATTGCTTAGTTTCTTTGCCGAAGATGGTGTTGGAGATGTATTTTTTTCGTCTGTTTTGGCTTTTGTTAAGAGAATATACACTATTTTTTGTGGTGAGAATGGAGGTGTTATTGGAGAAGAGACGTCGAGGGGGTTAGTAACGGTGATGTTGGTTGTATTACTTTAACACTAGCAGGGACTTTGTTAGGAAGTATGACTGCTTGTGTACTCGTTTGACATAGTGAGGAAGATACTCATTTAACACGCAACATATTTTTTCTGATCCTACAGCATTTTTTGTTTTATTTCATGGCGTATGGAAAGTAAACATGAAAAATGGGATATAGTTTGGTGTGACGTTTATCTGAGAGTGGAATATCTAGTGGCGTGATTTTTGATCTTCCACCATGTGCTTCATTTTTCATGTTTTCGTTGCCTTTCGATTTGTTTATCAGAATGGGTGGCTTGTCATTGTTTGAAATTCTGTCTGCTGTTGATGTTTTGAATTTTTACGTTTTGAGATGTGTTTCTTAGCTGGTTAAATTTTGCTGGGTGTGTTTATGTTCTTGTAACCTGTTTTAGTGCCTTTCAAATTGCAGGGTATAATTGATGTTTTCCTGTGACGGGATGAACATTATCTGGGTGAGTTTGACTCTCAATTTTTTAAAGTTTGCATTTAATTAAAGCTACTGCTGTTATTTTTTTCCAGAAGTATGATATCTTATTTTTTACGTACAGTCTGAAGCAACTGAGAAGCAGACAAATCATGTAAAGCAAAAAAGGGAATGTTTTTATTAACAAGGTGGAAGGTTGAAATACAGCACAGCTAAGTTGTAAGTTCTTTGTTTTTTAATATAATTTTAAATCATCTGCACATTGTGAAGTATGGTTTTTCTATATATCCATGTTGTGACTTGTTGAGAATTTTGCCAATGATTTTATTGCAATTTTAATTCACATGCACTATAGATAAAGGAAGAACGTGACCAACATCATAATTAGCTATAAATATAAGCAGACTAAATCAAAATAATTTTAAGTTTTGTATTGGATATAATTAACTAGGATGTTGAAAAATAATATTAATTGATGATAATTTATATAATAAATTAGGGTTCCTTAATTATAATATTATGAATAGATATGATAATGATAATAAGTAAAAAAAAATTATTTAGCTAATGAATTATTGGATTATCAATAATAGCTTTTTAGAATTAGTACTTAAAACATAGAATTGAGAGAAAATAATATTAGAATAAGAAGCAATGGCACTTGAAAGGAATAATATTAGAATAAGAAGTACTAAAAAATATAAATATTTAAAAGAACCTAAAAAGAAATAAAATTTATAAAATAAAGTATAAATTAATTACATAGTAAGGGGTTTGAATCAAAGGATTTCTTATGACAGTTTCAAGACCCTAAAATCACAATAATTAGTAATATTTTAAAAGTTAGGAGTAGTACTTGAAAAGTATCTAAATTATCTAAATTAAAAGTTAGGACCTTAGAAATTAGTATTCATTGTGTATATATTAATAGTAATTTACCAAAGTATCTAAAATTTATTAAGTAAGAAAAATAATATAAGAATTAATAGTTAGTAATAGTGAATACAAATATTTAAAAATAAAATTTGACAGTTTCAAGACCCTAAAATCACAATAATTAGTAATATTTTAAAAGTTAGGAGTAGTACTTGAAAAGTATCTAAATTATCTAAATTAAAAGTTAGGACCTTAGAAATTAGTATTCATTGTGTATATATTAATAGTAATTTACCAAAGTATCTAAAATTTATTAAGTAAGAAAAATAATATAAGAATTAATAGTTAGTAATAGTGAATACAAATATTTAAAAATAAAATTAGAAGTTTCTAAGGGTCTCCAAAGACCCTTTTCATGAGGGAATTTCTAAGGTCCTTAGATGGACAGATGTTAGGATGTTTAACTTAATAAGTATCATAAGAAATTGTTTTGAAATAAAGTAGAATTAAAGAAGTCAAGTAAGAATGGTTATTAGTAGAGAATAAAGCAAATACATAGAACCAGAAAATCCTAAAATTCAAATATTAGGAAATAGAGAAACTAATAATTTTTTAATAATTTGTATATTGAAAATTAGTAAAAATAATAATAATTGTTAACAATGTAGATAGTAAGATATAGTATTAGGAAAAGTTTAATAGTACTTTATTAGAAGAAAAATAGAAAATGGAATAATAATGAATATAAAATTAAAAAGATTCAAGGGAAAGAACTAAAATCGAATTAAGGATTAATATTTTAATGTACGAGTTGAAGAAAGGTGGAGTTTAACAACATAATCAGACCTGGCATGATAGATACAAAATGTAAGGGAAAAGCAATAATGAACCTTGGCTGTCAAAACACATACGGGATTTTATTGAGGCAATTGGAGAAAGGTCTTTTTATCAGACCTCTTATTGTAAAGACAAAAAAAGGCCTTTAATTATACAAGTCTTAAATTATAAAGGGTTTTAGGGCTTTGAGGCCTTTTAATGAGAAGGCCTTTTAAGGCCGTACATGACAAAGCTCTTTGATAAGGTTTTGTTGTTATGGTTTTTTGTCATCGAGGCTTTTTATTAAGGAATGGTATTTTCTCGTTTTTATTTAGGTAGATAACTTAAACTTAGTGTTATTATATAATCTTACACTATTTAAGTTAATTTTTAAATGTTTAGTTTAAACCTTTTGAAAACAGAAGAACTTTAACCAAGTGTAAAAATGAAAATTTTTTAAAATTAAGAATTTAAAAAGTAAATGCAAAATAAAAATTTAAAATATTTAAAAAGGGAGCATTAAAGTAGTAAGAATAAAAATGTTTGTAAATTACACTAAGCGAAATAAAAAAGAATAAATTTTTATGTAGTAGAAGAAATTTAATAATTTATGTCCATATAATTAAAGTGATATAGTGATTTTAAAATTCATTTACATAAAGTAATGCTTAGAATTTGCGTAGGAATTTAGTTGAATTATAGAAAGAGATAACTTTGTGTAATTACATAAATTGAAACCACTTAACCACTAAAGTCTTGAACTCGTACTTAAACTTATAACATATTAAAATGTAGAAAACTAGAAGTTAGAAATTTGAAAAAATTTTAACATAAAGAACTTAAGAAATTTACAATTTTAAAAAATTTAGAAAAAAATGGAAAAGTGAAAAAACAATAAAAAATTTTCAAAAAATAAAATAAATAAAAAATCTAAATTAAAAATTTTTAAAAGGAAATAATTATAAAGACCCATGATTAAAATTAAAATTCAAATTGAATTAAGGGTTTTTAAGGGTTTTTAAGGGTTTTTAAGGGTTTTTAAGGGTTTTTAAGGGTTTTTAAGGGTTTTTAAGGGTTTTTAAGGGTTTTTAAGGGTTTTTAAGGGTTTTTAAGGGTTTTTAAGGGTTTTTAAGGGTTTTTAAGGGTTTTTAAGGGTTTTTAAGGGTTTTTAAGGGTTTTTAAGGGTTTTTAAGGGTTTTTAAGGGTTTTTAAGGGTTTTTAAGGGTTTTTAAGGGTTTTTAAGGGTTTTTAAGGGTTTTTAAGGGTTTTTAAGGGTTTTTAAGGGTTTTTAAGGGTTTTTAAGGGTTTTTAAGGGTTTTTAAGGGTTTTTAAGGGTTTTTAAGGGTTTTTAAGGGTTTTTAAGGGTTTTTAAGGGTTTTTAAGGGTTTTTAAGGGTTTTTAAGGGTTTTTAAGGGTTTTTAAGGGTTTTTAAGGGTTTTTAAGGGTTTTTAAGGGTTTTTAAGGGTTTTTAAGGGTTTTTAAGGGTTTTTAAGGGTTTTTAAGGGTTTTTAAGGGTTTTTAAGGGTTTTTAAGGGTTTTTAAGGGTTTTTAAGGGTTTTTAAGGGTTTTTAAGGGTTTTTAAGGGTTTTTAAGGGTTTTTAAGGGTTTTTAAGGGTTTTTAAGGGTTTTTAAGGGTTTTTAAGGGTTTTTAAGGGTTTTTAAGGGTTTTTAAGGGTTTTTAAGGGTTTTTAAGGGTTTTTAAGGGTTTTTAAGGGTTTTTAAGGGTTTTTAAGGGTTTTTAAGGGTTTTTAAGGGTTTTTAAGGGTTTTTAAGGGTTTTTAAGGGTTTTTAAGGGTTTTTAAGGGTTTTTAAGGGTTTTTAAGGGTTTTTAAGGGTTTTTAAGGGTTTTTAAGGGTTTTTAAGGGTTTTTAAGGGTTTTTAAGGGTTTTTAAGGGTTTTTAAGGGTTTTTAAGGGTTTTTAAGGGTTTTTAAGGGTTTTTAAGGGTTTTTAAGGGTTTTTAAGGGTTTTTAAGGGTTTTTAAGGGTTTTTAAGGGTTTTTAAGGGTTTTTAAGGGTTTTTAAGGGTTTTTAAGGGTTTTTAAGGGTTTTTAAGGGTTTTTAAGGGTTTTTAAGGGTTTTTAAGGGTTTTTAAGGGTTTTTAAGGGTTTTTAAGGGTTTTTAAGGGTTTTTAAGGGTTTTTAAGGGTTTTTAAGGGTTTTTAAGGGTTTTTAAGGGTTTTTAAGGGTTTTTAAGGGTTTTTAAGGGTTTTTAAGGGTTTTTAAGGGTTTTTAAGGGTTTTTAAGGGTTTTTAAGGGTTTTTAAGGGTTTTTAAGGGTTTTTAAGGGTTTTTAAGGGTTTTTAAGGGTTTTTAAGGGTTTTTAAGGGTTTTTAAGGGTTTTTAAGGGTTTTTAAGGGTTTTTAAGGGTTTTTAAGGGTTTTTAAGGGTTTTTAAGGGTTTTTAAGGGTTTTTAAGGGTTTTTAAGGGTTTTTAAGGGTTTTTAAGGGTTTTTAAGGGTTTTTAAGGGTTTTTAAGGGTTTTTAAGGGTTTTTAAGGGTTTTTAAGGGTTTTTAAGGGTTTTTAAGGGTTTTTAAGGGTTTTTAAGGGTTTTTAAGGGTTTTTAAGGGTTTTTAAGGGTTTTTAAGGGTTTTTAAGGGTTTTTAAGGGTTTTTAAGGGTTTTTAAGGGTTTTTAAGGGTTTTTAAGGGTTTTTAAGGGTTTTTAAGGGTTTTTAAGGGTTTTTAAGGGTTTTTAAGGGTTTTTAAGGGTTTTTAAGGGTTTTTAAGGGTTTTTAAGGGTTTTTAAGGGTTTTTAAGGGTTTTTAAGGGTTTTTAAGGGTTTTTAAGGGTTTTTAAGGGTTTTTAAGGGTTTTTAAGGGTTTTTAAGGGTTTTTAAGGGTTTTTAAGGGTTTTTAAGGGTTTTTAAGGGTTTTTAAGGGTTTTTAAGGGTTTTTAAGGGTTTTTAAGGGTTTTTAAGGGTTTTTAAGGGTTTTTAAGGGTTTTTAAGGGTTTTTAAGGGTTTTTAAGGGTTTTTAAGGGTTTTTAAGGGTTTTTAAGGGTTTTTAAGGGTTTTTAAGGGTTTTTAAGGGTTTTTAAGGGTTTTTAAGGGTTTTTAAGGGTTTTTAAGGGTTTTTAAGGGTTTTTAAGGGTTTTTAAGGGTTTTTAAGGGTTTTTAAGGGTTTTTAAGGGTTTTTAAGGGTTTTTAAGGGTTTTTAAGGGTTTTTAAGGGTTTTTAAGGGTTTTTAAGGGTTTTTAAGGGTTTTTAAGGGTTTTTAAGGGTTTTTAAGGGTTTTTAAGGGTTTTTAAGGGTTTTTAAGGGTTTTTAAGGGTTTTTAAGGGTTTTTAAGGGTTTTTAAGGGTTTTTAAGGGTTTTTAAGGGTTTTTAAGGGTTTTTAAGGGTTTTAAGGGTTTTTAAGGGTTTTTAAGGGTTTTTAAGGGTTTTTAAGGGTTTTTAAGGGTTTTTAAGGGTTTTTAAGGGTTTTTAAGGGTTTTTAAGGGTTTTTAAGGGTTTTTAAGGGTTTTTAAGGGTTTTTAAGGGTTTTTAAGGGTTTTTAAGGGTTTTTAAGGGTTTTTAAGGGTTTTTAAGGGTTTTTAAGGGTTTTTAAGGGTTTTTAGGGTTTTTAAGGTTTTTAAGGGTTTTTAAGGGTTTTTAAGGGTTTTTAAGGGTTTTTAAGGGTTTTTAAGGGGTTTAAGGGTTTAGGGTTTAGGGTTTAGGGTTTAGGGTTTAGGGTTTAGGGTTTAGGGTTTTAGGGTTTAGGGTTTAGGGTTTAGGGTTTAGGGTTTAGGGTTTAGGGTTTAGGGTTTAGGGTTTAGGGTTTAGGGTTTAGGGTTTAGGGTTTAGGGTTTAGGGTTTAGGGTTTAGGGTTTAGGGTTCAGGGTTTAGGGTTTAGGGTTTAGGGTTTAGGGTTTAGGGTTTAGGGTTTAGGGTTTAGGGTTTAGGGTTTAGGGTTTAGGGTTTAGGGTTTAGGGTTTAGGGTTTAGGGTTTAGGGTTTAGGGTTTAGGGTTTAGGGTTTAGGGTTTAGGGTTTAGGGTTTAGGGTTTAGGGTTTAGGGTTTAGGGTTTAGGGTTTAGGGTTTAGGGTTTAGGGTTTAGGGTTTAGGGTTTAGGGTTTAGGGTTTAGGGTTTAGGGTTTAGGGTTTAGGGTTTAGGGTTTAGGGTTTAGGGTTTAGGGTTTAGGGTTTAGGGTTTAGGGTTTAGGGTTTAGGGTTTAGGGTTTAGGGTTTAGGGTTTAGGGTTTAGGGTTTAGGGTTTAGGGTTTAGGGTTTAGGGTTTAGGGTTTAGGGTTTAGGGTTTAGGGTTTAGGGTTTAGGGTTTAGGGTTTAGGGTTTAGGGTTTAGGGTTTAGGGTTTAGGGTTTAGGGTTTAGGGTTTAGGGTTTAGGGTTTAGGGTTTAGGGTTTAGGGTTTAGGGTTTAGGGTTTAGGGTTTAGGGTTTAGGGTTTAGGGTTTAGGGTTTAGGGTTTAGGGTTTAGGGTTTAGGGTTTAGGGTTTAGGGTTTAGGGTTTAGGGTTTAGGGTTTAGGGTTTAGGGTTTAGGGTTTAGGGTTTAGGGTTTAGGGTTTAGGGTTTAGGGTTTAGGGTTTAGGGTTTAGGGTTTAGGGTTTAGGGTTTAGGGTTTAGGGTTTAGGGTTTAGGGTTTAGGGTTTAGGGTTTAGGGTTTAGGGTTTAGGGTTTAGGGTTTAGGGTTTAGGGTTTAGGGTTTAGGGTTTAGGGTTTAGGGTTTAGGGTTTAGGGTTTAGGGTTTAGGGTTTAGGGTTTAGGGTTTAGGGTTTAGGGTTTAGGGTTTAGGGTTTAGGGTTTAGGGTTTAGGGTTTAGGGTTTAGGGTTTAGGGTTTAGGGTTTAGGGTTTAGGGTTTAGGGTTTAGGGTTTAGGGTTTAGGGTTTAGGGTTTAGGGTTTAGGGTTTAGGGTTTAGGGTTTAGGGTTTAGGGTTTAGGGTTTAGGGTTTAGGGTTTAGGGTTTAGGGTTTAGGGTTTAGGGTTTAGGGTTTAGGGTTTAGGGTTTAGGGTTTAGGGTTTAGGGTTTAGGGTTTAGGGTTTAGGGTTTAGGGTTTAGGGTTTAGGGTTTAGGGTTTAGGGTTTAGGGTTTAGGGTTTAGGGTTTAGGGTTTAGGGTTTAGGGTTTAGGGTTTAGGGTTTAGGGTTTAGGGTTTAGGGTTTAGGGTTTAGGGTTTAGGGTTTAGGGTTTAGGGTTTAGGGTTTAGGGTTTAGGGTTTAGGGTTTAGGGTTTAGGGTTTAGGGTTTAGGGTTTAGGGTTTAGGGTTTAGGGTTTAGGGTTTAGGGTTTAGGGTTTAGGGTTTAGGGTTTAGGGTTTAGGGTTTAGGGTTTAGGGTTTAGGGTTTAGGGTTTAGGGTTTAGGGTTTAGGGTTTAGGGTTTAGGGTTTAGGGTTTAGGGTTTAGGGTTTAGGGTTTAGGGTTTAGGGTTTAGGGTTTAGGGTTTAGGGTTTAGGGTTTAGGGTTTAGGGTTTAGGGTTTAGGGTTTAGGGTTTAGGGTTTAGGGTTTAGGGTTTAGGGTTTAGGGTTTAGGGTTTAGGGTTTAGGGTTTAGGGTTTAGGGTTTAGGGTTTAGGGTTTAGGGTTTAGGGTTTAGGGTTTAGGGTTTAGGGTTTAGGGTTTAGGGTTTAGGGTTTAGGGTTTAGGGTTTAGGGTTTAGGGTTTAGGGTTTAGGGTTTAGGGTTTAGGGTTTAGGGTTTAGGGTTTAGGGTTTAGGGTTTAGGGTTTAGGGTTTAGGGTTTAGGGTTTAGGGTTTAGGGTTTAGGGTTTAGGGTTTAGGGTTTAGGGTTTAGGGTTTAGGGTTTAGGGTTTAGGGTTTAGGGTTTAGGGTTTAGGGTTTAGGGTTTAGGGTTTAGGGTTTAGGGTTTAGGGTTTAGGGTTTAGGGTTTAGGGTTTAGGGTTTAGGGTTTAGGGTTTAGGGTTTAGGGTTTAGGGTTTAGGGTTTAGGGTTTAGGGTTTAGGGTTTAGGGTTTAGGGTTTAGGGTTTAGGGTTTAGGGTTTAGGGTTTAGGGTTTAGGGTTTAGGGTTTAGGGTTTAGGGTTTAGGGTTTAGGGTTTAGGGTTTAGGGTTTAGGGTTTAGGGTTTAGGGTTTAGGGTTTAGGGTTTAGGGTTTAGGGTTTAGGGTTTAGGGTTTAGGGTTTAGGGTTTAGGGTTTAGGGTTTAGGGTTTAGGGTTTAGGGTTTAGGGTTTAGGGTTTAGGGTTTAGGGTTTAGGGTTTAGGGTTTAGGGTTTAGGGTTTAGGGTTTAGGGTTTAGGGTTTAGGGTTTAGGGTTTAGGGTTTAGGGTTTAGGGTTTAGGGTTTAGGGTTTAGGGTTTAGGGTTTAGGGTTTAGGGTTTAGGGTTTAGGGTTTAGGGTTTAGGGTTTAGGGTTTAGGGTTTAGGGTTTAGGGTTTAGGGTTTAGGGTTTAGGGTTTAGGGTTTAGGGTTTAGGGTTTAGGGTTTAGGGTTTAGGGTTTAGGGTTTAGGGTTTAGGGTTTAGGGTTTAGGGTTTAGGGTTTAGGGTTTAGGGTTTAGGGTTTAGGGTTTAGGGTTTAGGGTTTAGGGTTTAGGGTTTAGGGTTTAGGGTTTAGGGTTTAGGGTTTAGGGTTTAGGGTTTAGGGTTTAGGGTTTAGGGTTTAGGGTTTAGGGTTTAGGGTTTAGGGTTTAGGGTTTAGGGTTTAGGGTTTAGGGTTTAGGGTTTAGGGTTTAGGGTTTAGGGTTTAGGGTTTAGGGTTTAGGGTTTAGGGTTTAGGGTTTAGGGTTTAGGGTTTAGGGTTTAGGGTTTAGGGTTTAGGGTTTAGGGTTTAGGGTTTAGGGTTTAGGGTTTAGGGTTTAGGGTTTAGGGTTTAGGGTTTAGGGTTTAGGGTTTAGGGTTTAGGGTTTAGGGTTTAGGGTTTAGGGTTTAGGGTTTAGGGTTTAGGGTTTAGGGTTTAGGGTTTAGGGTTTAGGGTTTAGGGTTTAGGGTTTAGGGTTTAGGGTTTAGGGTTTAGGGTTTAGGGTTTAGGGTTTAGGGTTTAGGGTTTAGGGTTTAGGGTTTAGGGTTTAGGGTTTAGGGTTTAGGGTTTAGGGTTTAGGGTTTAGGGTTTAGGGTTTAGGGTTTAGGGTTTAGGGTTTAGGGTTTAGGGTTTAGGGTTTAGGGTTTAGGGTTTAGGGTTTAGGGTTTAGGGTTTAGGGTTTAGGGTTTAGGGTTTAGGGTTTAGGGTTTAGGGTTTAGGGTTTAGGGTTTAGGGTTTAGGGTTTAGGGTTTAGGGTTTAGGGTTTAGGGTTTAGGGTTTAGGGTTTAGGGTTTAGGGTTTAGGGTTTAGGGTTTAGGGTTTAGGGTTTAGGGTTTAGGGTTTAGGGTTTAGGGTTTAGGGTTTAGGGTTTAGGGTTTAGGGTTTAGGGTTTAGGGTTTAGGGTTTAGGGTTTAGGGTTTAGGGTTTAGGGTTTAGGGTTTAGGGTTTAGGGTTTAGGGTTTAGGGTTTAGGGTTTAGGGTTTAGGGTTTAGGGTTTAGGGTTTAGGGTTTAGGGTTTAGGGTTTAGGGTTTAGGGTTTAGGGTTTAGGGTTTAGGGTTTAGGGTTTAGGGTTTAGGGTTTAGGGTTTAGGGTTTAGGGTTTAGGGTTTAGGGTTTAGGGTTTAGGGTTTAGGGTTTAGGGTTTAGGGTTTAGGGTTTAGGGTTTAGGGTTTAGGGTTTAGGGTTTAGGGTTTAGGGTTTAGGGTTTAGGGTTTAGGGTTTAGGGTTTAGGGTTTAGGGTTTAGGGTTTAGGGTTTAGGGTTTAGGGTTTAGGGTTTAGGGTTTAGGGTTTAGGGTTTAGGGTTTAGGGTTTAGGGTTTAGGGTTTAGGGTTTAGGGTTTAGGGTTTAGGGTTTAGGGTTTAGGGTTTAGGGTTTAGGGTTTAGGGTTTAGGGTTTAGGGTTTAGGGTTTAGGGTTTAGGGTTTAGGGTTTAGGGTTTAGGGTTTAGGGTTTAGGGTTTAGGGTTTAGGGTTTAGGGTTTAGGGTTTAGGGTTTAGGGTTTAGGGTTTAGGGTTTAGGGTTTAGGGTTTAGGGTTTAGGGTTTAGGGTTTAGGGTTTAGGGTTTAGGGTTTAGGGTTTAGGGTTTAGGGTTTAGGGTTTAGGGTTTAGGGTTTAGGGTTTAGGGTTTAGGGTTTAGGGTTTAGGGTTTAGGGTTTAGGGTTTAGGGTTTAGGGTTTAGGGTTTAGGGTTTAGGGTTTAGGGTTTAGGGTTTAGGGTTTAGGGTTTAGGGTTTAGGGTTTAGGGTTTAGGGTTTAGGGTTTAGGGTTTAGGGTTTAGGGTTTAGGGTTTAGGGTTTAGGGTTTAGGGTTTAGGGTTTAGGGTTTAGGGTTTAGGGTTTAGGGTTTAGGGTTTAGGGTTTAGGGTTTAGGGTTTAGGGTTTAGGGTTTAGGGTTTAGGGTTTAGGGTTTAGGGTTTAGGGTTTAGGGTTTAGGGTTTAGGGTTTAGGGTTTAGGGTTTAGGGTTTAGGGTTTAGGGTTTAGGGTTTAGGGTTTAGGGTTTAGGGTTTAGGGTTTAGGGTTTAGGGTTTAGGGTTTAGGGTTTAGGGTTTAGGGTTTAGGGTTTAGGGTTTAGGGTTTAGGGTTTAGGGTTTAGGGTTTAGGGTTTAGGGTTTAGGGTTTAGGGTTTAGGGTTTAGGGTTTAGGGTTTAGGGTTTAGGGTTTAGGGTTTAGGGTTTAGGGTTTAGGGTTTAGGGTTTAGGGTTTAGGGTTTAGGGTTTAGGGTTTAGGGTTTAGGGTTTAGGGTTTAGGGTTTAGGGTTTAGGGTTTAGGGTTTAGGGTTTAGGGTTTAGGGTTTAGGGTTTAGGGTTTAGGGTTTAGGGTTTAGGGTTTAGGGTTTAGGGTTTAGGGTTTAGGGTTTAGGGTTTAGGGTTTAGGGTTTAGGGTTTAGGGTTTAGGGTTTAGGGTTTAGGGTTTAGGGTTTAGGGTTTAGGGTTTAGGGTTTAGGGTTTAGGGTTTAGGGTTTAGGGTTTAGGGTTTAGGGTTTAGGGTTTAGGGTTTAGGGTTTAGGGTTTAGGGTTTAGGGTTTAGGGTTTAGGGTTTAGGGTTTAGGGTTTAGGGTTTAGGGTTTAGGGTTTAGGGTTTAGGGTTTAGGGTTTAGGGTTTAGGGTTTAGGGTTTAGGGTTTAGGGTTTAGGGTTTAGGGTTTAGGGTTTAGGGTTTAGGGTTTAGGGTTTAGGGTTTAGGGTTTAGGGTTTAGGGTTTAGGGTTTAGGGTTTAGGGTTTAGGGTTTAGGGTTTAGGGTTTAGGGTTTAGGGTTTAGGGTTTAGGGTTTAGGGTTTAGGGTTTAGGGTTTAGGGTTTAGGGTTTAGGGTTTAGGGTTTAGGGTTTAGGGTTTAGGG